>OX632363.1:25550666-26015666 GCA_951751655.1 Ophion costatus
TTGAACAAAGCAAAAAGGAGGTGTATACCGCGCGCGGTTTGCCGCTGGCGCTGCTGCTGCTCCGCGACGTTGGGAACGAGAGAGAGAGGGGGGGGGAGAGGGAGAGAGGGGGGAGGGGAGTGAGAGAGAGAGAGAGAGATGCATCTGGCAACAGTGCGAGGCTGCATAGGAGAGAAAAAGGCAAAAGCAGCAGCGACCGAGAGTATCTCCATGTGTAGTACATAGGAAAAGGTGATTTCGAAGACTGACGACTTCGAGGACCCTCCTCGTAGCAGCCCAATGTCCCCATGATCAGAATTACCTAAACCCCTGGGTCTTCAAAGTCATCTTTGTACGAAGATCTTCTCAAGGATCTGTCCCGTACACAAAAACGACGATTCGGTTGGAGAAAAAATTTAGGCGAGTCCTCGGAAGAGCCGAGCGCGCTGAGAATCAACTTTACGTGGAAACGACGAGGCTCAAAGTATTTCTATGTATCTCGGCCGGTCCAGCGGCCACCTTAGGTCCAGCTGAGATCACTTCTCCGCGCACCGGATCTCCTTCGTCTTCTCGTTCCAGGGCCGTACATTACGAAACCTTTCTAAGCGCGCGGGGCCGAAAACTGTTCCGACCGATTAACAATTCGCTCGGTAACGTGAAATCTGGTCGCGTGATGAAATATACCGGGACACTGGTATTCAATAAAGTCTGGCCCAAAAAATACACGATGCTGAAGTTTGCATCGTTGGAACGCAACGATATATTTTAAATGTTTTTTTAAAATCATTATCCTAAGTTTTTTTTCCAAACTGAGGTCGTAACTTTCTAATGAGAATATGTAGAAACGTTCGAGCGATTTTCATAGCCTAAAGCGACCCAAGAAAATGAAGATATCAAAGTGAATGAATTTTCGTTGCACTCCAACGATTCAAACTTCAGGGTCATTTATTTTGCCAGATTTCGCCTATAAAAAACCTCGGATCTTTTTTTAAGACATTTATTGAGCGATCTGGACTAGAAATCTATTTAAAAAAAAAGATCGCCTGTAATAATAAGAATATGGAAAATAAAATGTAAAGCGGAACTTTCGTTGCGTTCCAACGATGCAAACTTCAACACCATAAAAATAATCATATGCGAATTTAACTATTTTTTTCGTATGAAAAACTGATTCACTCATAAAATTAATTACACATCTATTTAGTATGAATATCAAGCTGTTAGAAAATATATATATATTTTTTTCGATGCACAAAATGCCCGACTACTAATATTTTCTTTTGTTATCTTTTTTTTAGGCGCTCCGCGACGTAACATTTGGCACCCACAATTTTTTACCTAGAATAAAAAACAAAAATCCTCGTCAATCTACATTAGAATACCTTGAGAAGTACGTGAGGAATTTAAAAGATATTGTTTTATTCAAAAGTTGTAGGTATTTGAACTTAAGAAATGAATTTTCAGTGAAAAATTTCGTTATAACTTCTCATAAACAGCTCATAAAATGAAAAGTTTTCGATTAATCAGAAATTCCCTACGTACATCTCTGCTAAATGCAATTAGGGAAAAAAAATTTAATTAGGAAATAAAAATCAATTATGAAAAAAAAAATATATTTTCTGACAGCTTGATATTCATACTAAATAGATGTGTAATTAATTTAATGAGCGAATCACATTTTCTTAAGAAAAAAAAAAATTTTATTTCGCACATGGTTTTATACCCGTTACTGTGGCCTAAGGCCTTAACGGGTTTTGCTTTGTTGTAACGGTCGAAAACAACTTGTTTTGGGGTTTTTTTTAGAATAACGTGATGATAAATTTCTACAGAAATGTGGTATTGAAAAAAGTATCATCCGAAGAACCCTCTGGAATTTTTTTGTGTAAAGATATTTAATTGTAATCGATTTGCAGCTGGCGTTCGGAAAGCACCTCTCGAAAATGAATTTTACGGTGAGCCCTTCTGAACCCGGTTATACAATATCAAAAAATCAAATGGACTTCGTTATTATATTAGTTTATCCTATGATTGATCGAAAGAATTCCACAATATCTAATGTTAAAAAAATTGCGCGTGTTAAAAATGAGTATTGATTTTTTGCGAAATCATAATGGGCACTTTTCGTTCATCAAATCGAAGGTATTGATCGGAAAAAAAATCCTTCGATCAATTACTATATTTTTACACCTAGAAAAAGCCGCAAAAATTTCAGAAAAATCGGTGCAGAAGTTTCCTAGAAATTTTGCTCACCGATTGTGAAAACGTAATTCCGAAAAAGCAGCGTTAAAAATGTCGAACGACACGCCGAGCGTTTCGACGGTCGTCAACATAGCCGCCTATAGATCCGCCAATCTTGATACGATGACCTTGAAATTTTCGGAGCACATTTATAAAATGATATACTGTCAAAATATCGAAGTTTTGATGAAAAGCGATTGTTCGACTTTTACAACGATGCATAACCCCTTAAGCGTTTTTCACAGCCTAAATCCGGCCGAAAAATTTCACTGATCGAAAAGAACGAATTTTCGTTGCGCTTCAACGGCACGTTTGCATTCCGTCTCGGGGATGCACCGTATCATTCTGTCGCGAGAATCTTTTTCTTCTCCTATCTTATTGCATATCAGTACATCGCCCGGCAAAAATTAGGACGGAAAGATCCGCTGCGTGGATTTATTCCAATGTGGCTGCTTCTCCTTTTTGCTTTTTCCCCAATCCGTCGGAACGAGAAATCCTTTTAATTGAATGTCGAGAAGGAGGGAGAGCGAGAGAGAGAGAGAGAGAGAGAGAGAGAGAGAGAGAGAGAGAGAGAGAGAGAGAGAGAGAGAGAGAGAGAGAGAGAGAGGTGGAAAAAATATGGTTGGCCAGCATTTGCACTGACTTTAATTAATTTATTTGCATTCCACTTGGAAATAAAATATGCGATCGTACGTGCATTTATAAGTAGGATTAACGCACATGGTTTTGCAAATTAAACTTCTCTCCACGCTCTCTCTCTCTTTCTCTTTCTCTAAGGAGTCGGGGCCTCGGGCATAGAGGCTTCCGATGGTGCCTGGACCTCGCGAGAGACAGCGCCCACCAGCAGCACGTGCGCGTGGGTAGACCCGTCGCGGGGGATAGAAAACCCGAGACGACCAGAAAGCAAAAGAAAGAAAGACAAAGAGAGAGAGAGAGAGAGAGAGAGAGAGAGAGAGAGAGAGAGACAGCGGAAATTGGCAACGAATTGCCCATAAGAAAAAAAAAGATGTCTAGCTCCGGTGCACACGCACTCGTCGGGACCGCAATCTTTCTATCCGTGTCTGCATCGTCAGGTGTATGCTACAGCGTTGCTCATGTCAGTCTAACTCAGGCTAATCTGTGCACCTTTGAAGTACAACGAAACTCCTATTTCGAATTCCCTATAGTTTATTATCGACGCAATCATAATATGGTTAACACAACTATAAGCGAAAAATATATCTAAATATGCAACTTTGGTGGCGTGCTCGACTATCTATTATCCCGGAAAAAAATGCTAACTATTGTGAAAATATTAACTGAATCAACTATATCGATATTGTAAAGTCTTTCACAGTAGTTAATAGTTATTTCAGGGATACTAGACAAAAAAACGCCCACTTTTACTATGTGCGTTTTTTTTTATATTATAAATACTACGGACATTTTTCTCAGTGCAAGTTTGTACTATTTATATGGTTGACATTAACACTTGTTGAGTATAAACTGTTACAAGATCTTACGAAAAGTGACTATACGAACAACATTATGGTAATCGTATAGTGAAGACGTAAATCATTTGTCAATAAAGCAGAGACAGCGGTGGCACGCTATGATCGATATAGATATATTAGCGCATTCATTTATCTGTTTTTAGAATCCGATATTTCGAAAACTATTCGGCCGCGCCAAAAATCCATTTAAGCAGTGACACATATTATCAAAAAAGCAATCCGTGCAAAATTCCACCTATATCGGAAGTAGCAGCTATTCGGAAATGCAACTGGAATTACTTTGATCCGTTATGCCGAATCTACGATCGAAATACCATAAGTACCCGGTAGCACAGTGGCAGCGTGCCTGAATATAGATAGGTAAGTCGTAGGTTCGAATCTCCGTGTAGGTGAAATTATTTTCTTCGATAGGAATCATTTCAGGAGGTCAGGGAATAACAAATCATGACGAACAATCATGCAGGTAGTACTCTCAATTGAAAATTTTTTAATTTTTCAATTTATGAAATATCATATACATTCAGTAGACATACTATTCAATATGGTAAAAACCACGATTGTTTGATAGTGTAAGGAATCATCTATTTTATGAAAACCTACTATATTATATAGCATTGACAAACAACGTATGCTTGAAAGATTGTTGGTTGCGGTTAACATATGACCATAGTTAACACAACTGCTAAAATATCATAAGCAGTACTATATTTTCGGCAGTAACCATGACTACAAAAAATTATTGTCCCCTCAGAGTAATACAAAATATGGTTGAAATATGGTTGAGGCGACTATACATTTCTCTCTGTGTAGTGAAGAAATCTTGCCTTTTAAAAAAATAATCATGAAAATCAGCTACTTTTTCCTTTTTTTCCCCCCCTTAAGCCAGCCGTGGACGCAAGGGAAGTTAGGTCAGATCAACGAAGTGGAGGTACGTAGTGATAGAAAACGCTTCAACCGGAAAGGGTAATACGTAAAAAACCGCAAGCTCATACGTTGGAATTGAGGAAATGAAAGAAAGCACAGAAACTAGCCAGCGGTGTGGCAAAAAATGGCACGGAGACCCGAGGCCCACTACCACCCTACTTACCGCCACAAACGCGCCAGCTCAATTCCTTTGTTACTCCAACGAAACGATATATTCAATTTGGGCCCATTTCCCCCACCCTTCCAACTATCCCGTCCAACTATCGGTCGCAGCGCGAAGCTACTCGAGAAGCTCGCCAAGTTGTCAAACTCCGGCATAGCTTCATACACCACGGTTGCGAAGACGACGAGTCTTCATCGTCTTCGCAACTGAATCCGACAGTTCGTATCAACATACGTAAGAGGCCCTCGGATCGCGACGCGCAAATGAAATGCAACCGCACGTGATGTACATCCTCTCGATTCGCGTTGCTGCTGTTGTTGTTATTGTTATTTTCTTTCTTTCGCCTCGATACTCGACTCGTAAATCCTCGAGTGCAAAGAGGCGGCGTCCCGAGGCTGCCGAGGCCTCGTGAGTTTTCCATATGGGCACACATATACATTTGATGCCAATTCGCTGCAATTCGAGACGACAGGAGAACGTTGAATATCCTTGCCAAGTGCCTGCTCGGGGAATCGCTCCGACACCTCGGCGAAGGCAACCAAGTGGATTGAAGTTGATCGCCGAGACTCGTATTCGTATATTCGTTCGTACGCACAGGGTGTCCTGTCGTAAATGGACAATCCTGCAACTACGCCTGCAACTATCCTGCAACCTGCAACTAGATGTTGGCGGCCATGCTGTTTCGGTGGCGTCTGTCTAATCTGTCGTTTGTTATTAAGTCACTGATGCCACATCACCATGGCAAGTTACACGATTGAACAGGACGTCCAAATGATAAAACTTTATTATGAAAATGAGTGTTCGTTGGTGCAAACGTTTCTTCTCCAACTCTCCAACGTTAGGTGGCCAAACGTGGGGACGACGCCAACCCACACGAGGTTCACCAGGTGTCAATGCAATCCACAAAAAGTTACCGTTTGGTGCGGATTTTCGGCCGGCGGCATCATTGGTCCGTACTTTTTTTAAAACGACGTTGGTGAGGCCATCACCGTCAACGGCGAACGCTACAGAACTATGATAACCGATTTCTGTTGGCCCGAATTGAACGATATGGACGTAGATGACATGTGGTTCCAGCAGGACGGCGCTACGTGCCACACAGCGGACGCCACGATGCACATTCTGCACGAACGATTTGAGGGTATGGTTATCTCTCGCAGAGGTGACGCGAATTGGCCACCAAGATCGTGCGATTCGATCCCACTAGACTTTTTCTTGTGGGGTTTCTTGAAGTCGCAGGTCTATGCCAATAAGCCGCAATCGACCGATGCTCTTAAAGTCAACATAACCCAGGCCATCGCTCAAATTCAGACGGATCTATGCGGCAGAGTCATTGAAAATTGGACCACTCGGATCCGTGCCACCGTGAGAAGCCGCGGCGGACATTTCAACGATGTTATATTCCATACATAATGGCATACATAGGCCTTTCAAATAAAAAATGAATTTCGCTAATACCTCACACGCAGCTTGTTTTATTCCATTTCAACATCTACCCGCCCTTATTGAAAAAACCCTGTATGTGCTGGAATTTCAGTTTAGTAAAAGTCCCACGGTTTACGAGATAAACATCATCTGCTTTTCGTTTTTCGCATACCATTTCTACAAATGATAACTCGTTTTTACCCGGTAAAAAAAATACTCTTGGTTATTTGTTTTATCTAGAAAAGTCTTCCTTTTAACCTTAAATGTTAAGGAAACCTTATGAAAAAAGATCTTATGCAGAGTTTTCATACAAACCAATTCGAATAACTGACTTTGGATAGCCTGCAGTGTAAAAAAATGTACTGCGTATATTGGGCCAATTACTTAAGGGGTTACCCCCACTTGCGATTTTGAAAAAATCGATTTTTTCATTGCATTTTTTTGAAGTATAAGTATCTGAGAATATGTCCTGAAAATTTCAAGTCGATCCGAACAAAATTGACTGAGATATGAGCGTTGAAAGAGAAGAATCCGTGAATTGAAGAACTGAAATTGAAATTTTAAACGCGTTTTTCTCAAAATGGCATTTCTGAAGTCGGTGACCAAGATTACTCGTACACTAATGAACCGATCTTCTTGAAATTTTGCAGGCTTATTTAATACATAAAAATGTAGTCTTTAGTCTTTGATTTTTTTTTTCGAAAAAAATGGCCGTTTTATAGCCAAAAAACGGCCGTTTTTTTTCGTTAAAATCGAACCATTAACTTTGACTGTCCGCCATTTTGTGAAAGATGAATATTTTTTCAAAATCCTTCGATTAAAGACTAGTTTATACTTATATTTGACTAAATCCATCCGCATTTTTTTCTCAGATGATCCACTTCGCCGCAATGTCGTTCACCGCAAACCGTGTATATAAAAACATTATTTCATTGACGGCCATTTGCTACTAAACAATGTAATATTTTTTAATAAAAAAATTACTGAAAGTTCTTCGAGATGTGTTCTTTAAGATGGTATATTGATCGATTAAAAAAGTTTTGTAGCTTTCTTTTAAAAAAATTCATGAAAAAGGCCTTTTTTTGCGCTACAAGTGGGGGTAACGAAGGCGTTAAAGAAGTTGCTCAGTTATTATCGATTCATATCATTTGTAGGAATGGTGCGCGAAAAACCAGAAGCAGATGATTTTTTTCAAAAAATAACATAAAGTCCAAAATCTCGAAAACCATGAGACTTTTGCTAAACTGAAATTCCAGGATATAGTAGGACATGATCTGACCTATCGACAGTTGCCGGATTATCTATTTATAACAGCACACCCTGTATATATATTATATATATATATATATATATATATTTATATATGTATGTATATAAAAGCTTGGAGTAGAACGAGGCTCGTACGATCATGCGACGTAAGCATGCAAAGTGCAATGTTCATGCTCTTGGCGTATTACAACCTCATCGTGCGCGCGCGCTTTTTTTTTTTCGTGTGTGCAAAAGTGCAAGTGTGTTTATACCTGGATGTGTATGTTGGTTTGTCCACATCGTCAATGATTTTCCCAGTCACGGATCGCACACGCACACGTGGGGTGGACACGCACTCGAGCGGATAACGATGTGGTGAAAAATTATTCCTACGATCTTCGGTGACACGTTGAATTTTACGTATTATGTACTCTCCTTGGTCAAAAGACACCGACGTTTCTTACGATGATTATCTTGGATTTTTTTCTGTGCAATTGAGAACGCTCGGGTGCGAAATTGCAAGTAACCGAGCGTTGGCGTTTTGCCAAAAAAAAAAATCGGTCCAAACCCATGGGTCATTGCATTGGATCCCTATACTAAAACGTCACGCTTGTACATTGGCACCTCATCGAGCTTCATGATATTGTAGTTTGCATCGTTGGAACGCGACGAAAGTTTAGTGGTCGGAAGGATTTTTTTGGTAAATTTGGGCCCCGCAAAACACGCCAACGTTTTTCGGGATCCTAATCAGAAATGTGCCGCCTACATTTGCAGTATAAGATTTTGGATGAGGAAAATGAAGAAATAAAGGGTGAAAAAGAATGCTCGTTGTATTCCAACGATGGGAACTTCAACATCGTCGGGGTCCCCATTGGAATTTACGAATTCAATTTGAATCAGAAAGGATTTAAACCAAATATATAGATATACACAATAAGTTGGTATAAAAAAAGTATAAATTTTATCCTAGAGTATAAATCGCGTTAAAAACGTATACCTTAAAAGTTGATTTGGATCACATTACTTAAAATCCACTGTAATTATTAGTTATTTATTTTACGCGAAATAAAAAACAAAATAACTTTCGTTGCATTCCGCCGATGAAAACTTCACCGTCATCGTTGCGTTCAGGTTATGTTTGAACATTTTTCTCGTGCCTTTTCACATATTTTCGATTCGAGCATGGTAAGAACTCGCGAATGGCGTTTATCGCGGAATAGTGCAGAATCCAATTGAATCCCAATGAGGACTCGCTATGTGCGGTGACCCTAACAAATCCCTATAGAGATGTGGCTGGATCTGAGGACTCCCCAACGAATTTCTGCGCAGGCTGTCTATCCGCATTATTATTTATATTTTTACTAATTCATATCATTATTATTAACTCACATTACCATAACAATATGATTATTATTATAATTCTAATAATTAATTATGAAGTTAATAGTTTATTGATAATTTGTTGATTCATTAACTCATATTATATTTATAATATAATAATTATTGATATTGTTATGATTATTATTAATAATACAACAGGAATTTGCTCGGGGCGGATAACGAGCGTGGTACTTCTGAAAGCGTATAATAAAGTTAATTAAATTTTTAAATGAAAGCGTGTTTAAAATGTTGCATTTTTTCGTACGATTTCTAAATTATGCGTGGACCCTTTGCGACGTCTCGTTTTCGGCTGTATAAATTCCAGTGATTCACCCTATATAATAATGTGTACAAAATTCAATGAGAAGAGGATTAAATACACAGGACCTAAGCTGCAGTTCTCCTGTCGGAGGCGCCATTAATTTGGGTGACCAAGCGTTACTAATTCGGGCGCCCTTTAAATGCCCGCGTCACAGCAAACTTGTCTCCCGTGTATGAGTCTCTCAAATTCACGGGGGTTCGAGCGTTTCACCGCCGAAAGTGAAGGAATACTGATTCCTTTTTTTTCACGGCGACTTTAATCATGGACAAAAGCGCACAGTCGCCCTCACAGGCATCGACATTTTCGCAAGTTCGACTGCGATACCATTTTCGAGAACGATATCCGAGGGTGAATAAAAAAAATCTTGAAATCACTTTGAATAAAAATATAAGGAAATTCAGACAAAAATATTTTATTTTTCTACACAATCTTCTTTTACTTCTATACATTTAGAATACCGCTTTTCCAAACTTTCTCATTCCTTCCTAAAGTGTGTGTGTGTGTGTGTGTGTGTGTGTGTGTGTGCGTGTTTTTAAATAAGCTTACGCGTTCTTCGGGATAGGCAGCATAAGCGTCCGCGGGTGTCCACAATAATAATGGGACGTCGACGGATACGATGAAGACATAAACGGAAGTGCAATCGCGACAAGTAGACGGGGTGGGCGGCGTAGGAGGAGGACGGGGAGCAAATGAGAAAAAACGAGGTGGGAAGAAATGAGAGCGTTATCAAAAATACATAAAGCGAGGTATGCTTATTGTTGGCCGAACCGATGCTTGCTATATATATTCATTTACATTTACATCGTCAATAAGGGCATGTCGACAAACGGTGCCGCAATGTCAATGACACTGTGGTATTGCAGCTGCCATACATTCGCATAGGGGAGGACGCAGCAGTGTGTGTGTGTGTGTGTGTGTGTGTGTGTGTGTGTGTGTGTGTGTGTGTGTGTGTGTGTGTGTGTGTGTGTGTGTGTGTGTGTGTGTGTGTGTGTGTGTGTGTGTGTGTGTGTGGGTGGGTGTGTGTGTGTGTGTGTGTGTGTGTGTGTGTGTGTGTGTGTGTGTGTGTGTGTGTGTGTGTGTGTGTGTGTGTGTGTGTGTGTGTGTGTGTGTGTGTGTGTGTGTGTGTGTGTGTGTGTGTGTGTGTGTGTGTGTGTGTGTGTGTGTGTGTGTGTGTGTGTGTGTGTGTGTGTGTGTGTGTGTGTGTGTGTGTGTGTGTGTGTGTGTGTGTGTGTGTGTGTGTGTGTGTGTGTGTGTGTGTGTGTGTGTGTGTGTGTGTGTGTGTGTGTGTGTGTGTGTGTGTGTGTGTGTGTGTGTGTGTGTGTGTGTGTGTGTGTGTGTGTGTGTGTTTAAAGGAACATCGGTACAGCGACGCTCCGAAAGATTATTTCCAAAGGTCGGATCGTAAATCGCGTGACCCTGCGCGCACGCCACGCACAAGATATCCCATCGGGAGGTATACTCGAATAAAGGGCTTTTTTTTTATTTCGGCGTTACACGAAGCTTGTATTCGTAAGAGGAAGTATACTGAACGGCGTAGGTATACACCTGGGATTTGGGATATTAAAATGGAAAATCAACCTGTCTGCAATGTTAACGAGCACACGTTTTGTTTTTCCCCTCATTGCCAAAAACTTTCCCCCACGAGAAAGATTTCGATAAATATTAATTGTGGAATAATTATGATTAAATAACATCGAATTCGATAGAACTTGACTTATTTTTGCCACTCTGCAATAAAATACGGTGTTTTCCCTCCTCTATATGACGATATTTCTTTCGCCGTACAATGAAATGTTATAACTACAAAATTGAATGTTAGTATTATTAATATAATGATCATAAATTCTAAAACATTTTCATAGTAATAATTTTGAAAAAAAAATAGCAATGACAAATCAGAAATAAATAATGCGCCATTTTTTGACGGAGAACCTATTTGTTTCTTTTTTCTTGCTTCTTCGCCTCGTGCCGCACTAACGAAGATACGATCACGAATCGTAAAGGATGAGCGAGCGATGTTGAGTAAATATACGAAAAAAAAATTAAATCGCCCGGCAACGTTTCCGCCTCGCACTCAAGGAGGTTCGATCACTTCCACGGGGTCAACAGAGAGTCTAAATTTATTTTACCCACAGCTGCTCTGATTCATGTTTACTTATGTTGATTGTTCGTATTATCGATTATAATGTGCCAAATGTTGTGGTAAATGCTGAACAAATGAAAAGTGAAAAATTAGCTTGTCAACGACTCGGTGGTAATCTTCGTAATAATAATATTAACATAGCCACCATAAAAGCGGACTAAAAAGACGAAAAAAATCCGCCGGAAACCTATTAAAATAGGCTTGAATTACCTCAGCGGAATTAACACGATAGGCAGAATATAATTATACATATTATTGATACGTGACAAATGATGAAACTCCATAAATTGTTGTTTGCATATTTTGTGGCGGCTTCTATTCACATTAATTTCAAAACAAAGCTGGGTTATGTTCGCCAAACGCATCAGCTGCTACTCGCGACGTTGCTGAGTCTGTAGGTGCTATTTCGTCGTTTTGAACATTTTCAACCGGAAAATGAAACTTTCTTGTAATGCAGTGCTTCAAGTACACGGTGAAGATTGATTTTATTATTTTTTACAATATCTATTATATCTAATCCATCGAATTTCAGTTTTCTAACGAGTTTAGCTGGATACGTGAGCAGAAAAACCACGATCACCACACTTCCGGTTGACCGTCTCCATAAGACGACGTGCTTTGGTAACTCAAAGTGCTCGACTTTGCAGTTTCATTGCGAAAAAACCAAACGGTCAAAATAGCTCAAATTTTGGCAATAGGCGCATAAAATATTCGTCAAAATCATATAAAAATTTCAAATCCGAAAGTTGGGTTCTTAGTAATGATCGTACCTTCTTAAGGATATTGAGTCCCAAATCGCGAATGATGATAAAATTCTGAAAATTTGGTATGTTTTTGTATGAAGTATTTCACAGGTCGTGTAAAAATTTCACGACAATTAGGAAGCTCGTTATTGAGCAATTAACATTCACAAATTAAATGTTGTTTTATGGAAACTGATGTAACTTTGCAATAAGTTTTTTTTTGACCCCTCAATTTTATAATATCTCCAATATACTGAAAGCAACGGAAACAAAACGAAGTTTATTGATACATTTTTTAAATTTCTTTTAAAAATTGTTCTTAACAAAATGTTAATTTTTTAATAAGGAGCTTCCTAATCGTCGTGAAATTTTAACACGACCTCTTAAATACTTCATACAAAAACATACCAAATTTTCCGAATTTTCTTATCATTTTTTATTTCAATCCTTAAGGAGGTTGAAGTAATGATGATAGAATTCTGAAAATTTGGTATGTTTTTACATGAAGTATTCAGGAGGTCGTGTAAAAATTTCATGACGATAAAGAAGCTATTTATTGAACAATTAACATTAACATGTTTCATAGGGACTCAACATCCTTAACGTCACCGTTACACGCTCGGGCACTCAACGACTCAACAACGCGATGATGTCACGATTCATCACGAAGCGAAGCTCTGATGCTGGCGGAGCAATTAAGATCGTAGGAATATATAGTTTCAGTAATAGTTTCCCAGTCCTCTCGTGTGGAACAATAGGTACGAGATGATAGCTGGAGCAAATATAAATGCGGGAAGTAGTTACGCAGATGCACTGTGATTTATATATATATACAGGGTGTCCCAGATATAAATGCGTTCCCTGAAATGGGGAGTTGGGGGTAAAATTCTGAATCGATTGATATAAGCATGTGTGGGTCTTAGATCAACCCCTGGGTGTATTATTAATTTTGAAAGGCGGGCGCACCCGATTGGTCCTCCTTTGAAAACTGATAATAATTCAGGGATTGATCTGAGACTCACACATGCTTATATCAATCGACTCAGAATTTCACCCCCAACGCCCCCATTTCAGGGAACGCATTTAGTTCTGGGACACCCTATATATTATACCGATGTATATACGTGGATTGATTGATTGGATCGATAAGGCGTCGGTTAGCCCTTACAATATAATAAAAAAAACAGTTATAATTTGTAAAACGAACCACACCACATCAATTATAATTTCAACAAAACAAATGAAAACAAGAATGATATCGATGTAGATGAAAAAAAAAGAAAGCAATATCTTTCAATGAAAGAAAATTAATTGCGAATGAATTTGGCATCTTTTTCGAAAAAGCACGAGTTTTAGGTCCTTTCTTCCGTGGTCGTACGTCGACTGTGAAAATTTCAAGTACTTCGGTCCAGCCGTTTTCGAGAAAAATTCGAAAAACTCGCCATGTACATGATTATCGGCGGACCCTCGTGTTGCGTTTCGCCATAGGACGTTCACACATAGTAACTCGTATAAACCGAAGAAAGAAAAAGAAACGAGCGAGTAGTGCTCGCCTCTACAGTTATTACGATTGCGCCGTGTCGCTCGTTTCCTCGTCTCGATCTCATTGTCAATTAAAAGACGGCGACTTTTGAATGGGCATCGCCGGCGAAAAAAAAAAAGAACACCCGCATGCGTACGCGCACAGGCGAGTAGAGCGACGCGTCTCGCGGCGCACAATGAGCATTATCTCGCTCGAAATGAGCGGGACGAGTGAGAAAACGGTTCCGGAGAAAATGAACGATGATTCAGTGCTCGAAACCAAACTCCTAACTCAAGTATACACGACAGGCGGACACGCCGGTAGTGTCACGTTTATTCGAGTCTTTGACTCCGCCTAAAGCTCCACAAAGAGAACAGAAAGAAAATAATGAGGGAGAGAGAACGTCAAACGGATCGGGACGTTGATCAAACACAAACGATTTTTATTCTCGCCCCGACGCGCCTCGAATTGTGGGAAATCGAAGAGGTGAAGTGACAAGTGTGGGATGAAACTGAGAGGGTTTTCAGTAATCGATTGGAAATTGATCAATGAAAGCTACGGACAAAAATGCTGTTAAAAAAGGATTGATTAGTGAAAATTCATCACTGAAATGTGACTAAAAATTTATTGCAAAATAAATTATTGAAAATTGAGTTCCAAAAAATGGCGAAAACTTGTAAAAAATTACTAAAAGTTACTGAAAAGTAGTTCAAGAATTACTAAAATTTTTTTTTTTACACTAAATGTACTAACGGTACCAAAAATTACTTAAAACATTAGTAAAAATTACTCAAAGGTTCGGACAATCACGAAGAAAGAACTAAAAGTACTAACTACTAGAAAGTATTTCTAGTAGTCAGTACTTCTAATAGGTAGTTCTAGTACTAGTAGACAGAACTCCTAAACAATTACTAAACGTTACCGTTGCGAAAATAATAATGACTAACAATGCAAGAAAAACTCTGAAAGTACTAACAATGTTGAACAATTGCTAAAAAAAATTAGTAAAAATTACTAAGCCTTCTAAACAACTACGAAAAATGCCTAAAATTACGTGAAAAAAACTTGTGTACTAACAATACTAAACAACTACCAAAAGATGCTGAAACTACCTAAAAAATGAGTGAAAATTGCCAAAAATTTGGAAGAATTACGATGAAAGACCTAAAAGTACCAGCTACTACAGATTACTAAAAGAAAATCGAAAAAATTACAAAAACTTTAGAAAAATTATAAAACGTTACTGTCGCCGAAGTAAAAATGACTAAAATTACGAGAAAAATAAACGAAATTTCCTAAAAATACTAAACAATTACCAAAACACACTAAAATTACGAACGAAATTTTCCAACTACCGATAATATTAATTTTCGTTGCATTCCAACAATGCAAACTTCAACATCGTGCATGATGATGTCGGTATAAAGTCATAGTGATAATAATAACAGAAACAAGAATAGTAATATGATATAATAGCGGAATAGTAGAATTATTATATAATCATATAATAGTAGAATAGTAGAATTATTATATAATCATATAATAGTAGAATAGTAGGATTATTATATAATTATATAATAGTAGAATAGTAATATTATATAGTTATAGTAATATTACAATAATACAATAATAATCAAAATAATAGTTAACGATAAGATTGAAAGTTACCCCCGTACGAATCGTTTTAAACTTTTACAACAAATCCACGATATCGAAGTTTGCATTGTTGGTACGAAACGAAAAATCAATATTTCCGAATTCCTTGTATTTCTTTCGGTCAATTTCGCCTACAAAAATCCTTCCCCCATTGTCAAAGGTATTTCTTTAGTTATCTACAATACAGATATATAAAAAAAAAGATCCATGATAATAAGAATATGAGAAATAAAATGTAAGAAAAAGAACGTTGGAACGAACGAAAAAAAAAACAAAATTCTTATGAATCGTTCAATTTTGTCACGACTCTGTGAAAATCACGTTTTTCCGTATTCTCGCTAGAACTTCACGACCTTGAATTGCAAAAATGAAATAACTCTTTGAGCAAGCACGCTAATAAAGAAATGAAAAATGAGAAGAAAAAAAATCTCATTCCAACGATGCAAACGTCAACGTCATAAAAATGCATTATTGTATGAATTTTGCAACCCGCACTCAGCGACCCTCAATATTTTCTTTTTTCTCCGTCTCTACGTTCGATCGAGTGTGCCGGGATCGGTGAACCGAGGCCACGCGATATATGCACACGTGCATACATGTCGTTTGCAGCAGAGGCGATCACGGGGAAATAGCGGGTATGTTTCACGGGGCTAGCGCTGGGACATGCCAACGCCTGCGAAACAATGACCGGCATTCGAGCGCCTCGTGCTGACATTTATTTAAATCGCGGATAGAGCGCAGAGGGAGAGAAACAAAGGAGATGGAAAAAGTGCGGCAAGGAGGGTGGGGGGAGGGGGGGGGGTTGGCTCGAAGAAGTGCAACTACGGTGCGGACTCCTGCATACGACTGCAAAACGCGTAATCGCGCGTTCGCCGCGGCAAGTGCGTTGCTCTTACCACGTCCGTTTCTTTCCGAGCTTTCCACCGTCAGCTGAAGGGAAGGAGCATTCGCGCGCACGCGATCGTGAAAGCCAAGCGAGAACGACCAAGAGAGGTTAAATATATCCGCGACCTGGCTTATTCACCGCTTCTCGTTCTCTTTCTCCTTTCTCTTTCGCCAAGCTCTTTCTCTCTGGCTCGTATCTTCTATTTTATTTCCATTTTATTTTTATTACGGTCATTGCTTTTATTTTTATTCTTATTTTTACGCTTTGTTCTTTTTCGTTATCCGTACCTCATTGCCTAAAGGTTTATATCGAGGTGTGTAATAAACCATCAATCAATCAATCAATCTCTGTCTGTCTATCTGCCGCTCGCTCTCTCTATACCTTCTGCCCTTTTGGGAGAAGGAGCTTCTTTTTTTTTTTAATTTCTTTCCTCCTGTACTCAACATCCGGTGAATTTAACTTTCCATTTAAACTGGTTTTGTAATTAACAGCATTTTTTCTTTCTCGGGCTTCGATCATTTCTTTATTTTTTTTTTGAAAAGTAATTTTTAATTTGTACTTTTGTGTCGCCGCATTTTCATTATCGTTCGAAAAGTGCTCTTACATATGTAGGCTGAAGGTCTCTCATGAAGATCCTGAAATTTCTTTAAGTGATTTTGAATTACTAAATTTTCAAAAAAAAATAGGCCTACGGAACTTTCGTTGCCTGCCAACGATGCAAACTTCAATATCACTGATCGTGCTATACTTATAAGTACGATTACTATAAACAATGTTGAAGTTTGCATCGTTGGAATTCGGCGAAATTATTTTTTTTCATCGTTCCAATTTTTTTTTGGCTGTGAAAAGCGCCCAAACGTATTCATGTATTCATAGCGATTTACGACCCCAATTTGCAAAAAAGAGGGCTTTGAATGGGCATAAAAAATCATGAAAAGAAATGAAAAATTAACGAAAGTATGGTTGCAATCCAACGATGCAAACTTAAACGGTATTATTTTTGAAAAATTTATATCAATATCATTAATATTATTATTTTCGTTGGTTTTTCTAAATAAATTTGCTTCGGTCTTCGCGTTCGCGGTCGAATTCTTTGATGTACGATCGGCTATTGTCTCGAATATACCCGCGGAGCACAGATAAGATATGGACCGACTTCGTCGATGAGGATAGACGTATAGAAAGGGAAAAGAAAGAGCTATGGCGAGAGAGAACGGAGAGAAATAAGTGTTGGAATATCTTGAAATATTTTCACGCGTTACCAAATATAGTTGTGTGCAGTAGATGCGTGTGTCTCCACACACACACATACACACAATTCGATTCCTATGAGAACTATATATATATATATATATATATATATATATATATACACGTAAATATACATCGCATCCCTTTCTTCACTAGATAGCCCTATGGGCAAACGAGCAGCCGTGATTAATTCACTGATTGCGGAAAAACGCTCTCTCCCTGTGTCTTTCAATTCCAACACAATATTGACACACACACACACACACACACACACACACACACACACACACACACACACACACACCCACACACACACCCACACACACACACACACACACACACACACACACACACACACACACACACACACACACACACACACACACACACACACACACATATATATATATATATATATATATAAAGATGTACGTACAGCCTCGGAGGCGCAGACACCTTCACGAGAATTCTCGAAGCAAAGCGGTAAAAAAAAAGCAAGACACACAGTTGGAATGAGGAACAGCAAAGACGTGTGGGCAGAATCTCTGGCGACTCTCTCGTTACGGCGGAGAGTGCTAGCATACTGCAGCACCGACCGAGTAATGCGTATACCCACGTGTGCTACCCGATACATACGGGTGTACATGCACACTGCGCGTATAACGTTATGCGAGTATTAGACCCCGCGGGGCTAAAATATACAAAATAACCGAAAAAAAAGAAAACAACAACAGGAAAAAGTTCGAAGACACGGGATTTCGTTTAGATCGTGAAATGAATTCGCTTGAGAACGATTTTGCGGAGGAAGTATAAGGATCGAAGGATTTTATGATATTTTGTGTCTGCTTGCTGTTGAATAACGTGGGACACACACGTGTACATTCATACATAAACGTATATGGGTATTTATAAGTACTAATGCGTCTGAAGTTTGCATCGCTGGATTGCTAGGAAAGTTAAAAAAATATATTTCATTTCTATGTGTATATATATATATATATATATATATATAGTATGGATATTTAAATTTATTAATTCTTTATCATTTTTTCATCAATCCTTTTTGTGTACGCGCTAATGGGTCTGGAGTTGGCATCGTTGCATTGAAACGAATTGAAAACAAAAAAATTATTTTCATTTCTTTTAACTTTCGAATGTTTTGATTTGTTTATTTTTTATTTAATTTATTTTAGTTTATACATTTATGTATAAATTCATATAAAATATACATTCATATTCTATAGATGTACCTTTTCATATTTTTTTCATTGCTGATCGTTTTTACTACACCTAATATTTTGAAACCGCCCTTATCAAAGTATACCAAAATAAATTATATCAATGTTTGAATATTAATGGGATACCCTGTATATATTTATTCTGTATAATACATTATATATATATATATATATATAATTATATTGTACTATTAATCAATGACATTATTAATTAAACGAGCAATACCGCGGAGCGCTACGAGTCTACGAAGAAAGTAGCACGCGCATGAGTATATATACATATATATACATACAGATTGCTCAAGGGATATCTTGCGCCCTGTATCAATGCTCATCGAACCACTCTGGAGCCTTTCAATTGATTCGAGAGTTGTGCGCACGCGGGTATTCCCCAGAGTGTATATAGAGCCGGGCATACACCGTCTTAAAAATAGACTTCGGTAACATTGTGACGAGTTTCGAGAGATCGGCAGAGAGAGAGGGAGAGAGAGGGGGGGAGAGAGAGGGAGAGAGAGAGAGAAGTTTCAATGGTGTGTGCCTGAGTGGGTTAACATACTATATGTGTGTATGTATTGTAAGGCCCCAAAGCATCCATGTATCTTTTATCCGTCCAACCCGTAATGAAAGAGGTACAGAGAAAGAAAAGGACAGAGAGGAGCTAAGTGTGCATAAGTGGCATTCGTGTTGAGTGCTTGACCGGTTGGACGGAACTCGGTTTTCGCAATCTCTCTTTCTATGCGTATGTATATATGTATTTATTATTTTTTTACATTTATATTTATGTTTCCATTTATTTATTTACTATAAATATATATATATATATATATATATATATATATATTTACTTATATGTATAAGTAAATAAATTTGATCATTGGTATTATATTGGAGGATATATTGAATGATTATATATATATATATACACACACACGCACACACATATATATAATGATAATAATATATAATTCAATATATCCTCCAATATGATACCCATGATCAAATACCAATAATAACTCCGATCTAAAATATATGTATATGTATACACAGGGAGGCCCTCTTATCTCTGCCACCCAAAGTAACTCGGTAATTATCGACGTCGCGAAAAAATTTTCCAGACAAAAGTTGTACGGTGTGAAGGGGGCCATCAAATGCGACCAATTTTTTTTATTTTGGTGGAGCCGCCGACGCACAGTGAAGGTCACCTCCACTTTTTTAAATGGAATCGTACATTTTTTTTCGATCATCTTGTGGAGCACCTCAGGCCGCATAAAAAACATTAGGGGGTCAAAATCGTTCAAGGTCATTCAAGGACACCTATCAAACACCTATTTAGATTTGTATCATCGATACTGACCTTGAATGACCTTGACCCCCTGATATTTTTGATGTGGCTTGAAGTGCTCCACAAGATGATCAGAAAAAAAATGTAGCATTCCATTTAAAAAAGTGGAGGTGACCTTCACTGTGCGTCGGCGGCTCCACGGAAATGAAAAAAATTGTCGCATTTGATGGCCCCCTTCACACCGTACGACTTTTGTCTGAAAGATTTTTTTGTGACGTCGACAATTACCGAGTTATTTCGGGTGGCGGAGATAAGAGGGACACCCTGTATACAGGTGAAGAATAAAAGAGGGCACTCAGCCCAAATTCTTCTCGCCATAGAACACACCGAAAATCACACGCAGATAAATGGGACCCATTTTAATTATCTCGTCCATCTAATTCGGCAACCCCGGTCTGAGCGAGACTTTTTGCCCGGGTGTCCTTTTTGGACGAAAACCGTTTGCCTGACTCAAATAAAGGCAAGCCAACGACGGGACTAGAAAATTTGCGACGACCAGATAATGTTGAAGCGAACGAACAGTCACCCATCCAAATATTAACCCAGGCTAATGCTGCGTGATATGGGAGATCGCCGGAACCGCACACTGACCGCGCGTCTGCTGACGACGGCTTTATATATAAGAACTTTCACTTCGATCGATAGTCTACAATTGCCATACACACATATATAGATGTACCCGTGCTGAAGTTCGTTACGGAGTACCCAGATCCTACCACATCCCTATAGAGATTCGATAAGGATACCGCTCCTGCAGAGTCCATATTGTGGATTTCGCGCTATTCCGGATTGACGTCGTTTGAAAATGTTTAAGGATGTTGAGTCCCTATGAAACATGTTAATATTAATTGTTCAATAAATAGCTTCTTAATCGTCGGGAAATTTTCACACGACCTCCTGAATACTTCATGTAAAAACATACCAAATTTTCAGAATTCTATCATCATTACTTCAACCTCCTTAAGGGTTGAAATAAAAAATGATAAGAAAATTCGGAAAGTTTGGTATCTTTTTGTATGAAGTATTTAAGAGGCCGTGTTAAAATTTCACGACGATTAGGAAGCTCGTTATTAAAAAATTAACATTTTGTTAAGAACAATTTTCAAAAGAAATTTTAAAAAATTTATCAATAAACTTCGTTTTGTTTCCGTTGCTTTCAGTATATCGTAGATATTATAAAATTCAGAGGTCAAAAAAAATACTTATTGCAAAGTTACATCAGTTTCCATAAGACAACATTTAATTTTTGAATGTTAATTGTGCAATAACGAGCTTCCTAATTGCCGTGAAGTTTTTACACGACCTCTGAAATACTTCATACAAAAACGTAGCAAATTTTCAGAATTTTCTTATCATTTGCGATTTGAGACTCAACATCCTTAATGAGACATTCTCAACCGGAGTTTGATGGATCGCCCAAAAAAAAATATTCTTTCGCGATCCCGTGCACAAATTTGTTAGGGCGTTCCAAGATGTACTCACATCTCCTACGCACATGTCCTCATCGGGATCCAATTGGATTTTGCACTGTTCCCCCGACGAACGCCGTTTGCGAATTGTTACCACAGTCGAATCGAAAATGTGTGAAGAATCACGAGCAAAAACTCGGCACGTTGCAACATAAGCTACAATGAAATAAATAGCGAACGATAATCACAGTGGATTTTCAGTGATGTGATTCAAATAGATTTTTGAGATAAACCCTTTTAAGCGATTTATACGTTTTTGAGATGGGCTTCACATTTTTTTTAAACCCGCTCGTTTTGTATATATACATATCTTGCTTAGAAAATTCAACGTGCAGAGTGCGATGGGATTCATCAAGAATCGTCTAGGATTCTGTTCAATAATGTGGGAATCTTATAGGATTCAAATTGAATTCCATTGGAATCCAATTTGAATTGGATTCTAATGGAGAATCCCGTTGTGAATCCAATTTGAATTGGATTCCAATGGAGAATCCCGTTGAGAATCCAATGTACGAGGGAAACGTTTTAGCATAGGAGTCCAATGTGACGACCAATGGATTGGACCACTATCAGGAAGTGGAGACAAGTATGGGAATCGAATGGAAGCCCTACGGAAACTTCTGCACAAGTGCTGATGTATTACTGATGGTACATTGTATCAGGATGATGCACACCTCTGGTGTCTCATTGAGGCAATGGTGCTGAAGTGTGCGTCATTGGTATTGTAATGAAAAATCGCCTTTGTTTTTCTGAAAAATGATTTATCCGTATTATTATGTAAAACCCTTTTTTGCAAACTTAAGTTACACACCCCTAATGCAAGGAAAAACGTTTGAGTGATTTTCGAAGACTAAATATGCCAAAGAAGAATACTGTCGTTGCATCCCAACGATGCAAACTACAAGACCATTTTGGGCATCTCGCATCACTCCAAAAGTTATCCTGCATAATCTTCTCCTTGCTTTTCTCTATGTCTATGTCTCTTTCTCTCCTTCTCACTGTTTCTCTTCCTCTCTCTTTTTCTTTATCACCCTGCCTCTCTTTCGCTCTATTCTTTGTGCTGCAACAATGAGCCTGTCACGAAATAATAAAAGGCGAGTTAAAAAAGCGAAAAAAAAACAAACAATATGTGAGCAACAACAATGACACACATACACGTGGCAAAGCTGCCATTTTTATCGTTTCTTTGTGCACGCTTGATGAGCAAAATTACGCACAGGTGATTTTCGTGCGGACAACTTTGGCCTCGTTCGATAATCGGCGCGTCAAGTCACGAGAGCGAGTGATCATCGCCGATCAATTAGGAGAATGATTTTTTTTCTGTACTGTTTTATTTTTTATATTTATTATTACGCGAGAACAGAGGGAGAGAAAGAGGTAGAGGGAGAGAGAAAGAGAGCCAGGTTGACGTCGAGTCGGTTATTTTCCCGATCGCAATGACGTCAGTGGTCGGGTAAAACGAGTACACGAGATTGCGAGAGAATAAGTGGAAAGTGCGCGAGATGGAGGGAAAGAGAAAGCGCAAGAAAGGGAGAGATAGACAGAGAGAAAGTGAGGGATAAAATATTATGTACCTCGTTTGGGGCACACAGCCACCCGATCTCACGCACAACTTACGGGGGAGTGTGCGTGAACTAAAAATTTCAAAAAACCGATTGTTCATTGCATAGTTTCATAGCCTAGAGTCTCAATTTTAATTTGCAACAAATTTTTTGTTGAAATGCCAAAAATTGAGCGAGCCATGACGATTTTTGTGAAGGGGACTGCCTCATAGTCTTTTTCCACACTTTTGATGATTTTTTGGCATTTTGCCGCCGTAATTTTGAGCTTTCGACAAAAACTCGGCGTAAAATTTACCATCAGGTAGGCCCTTCAAATGATTTAACTTTGACCGACTTCTGGCCACTTTTCTAGCATCATCACCCCCAAATTTCAAATCGCCGTAGCATCGGTTCTCTTTGGGTTACATGAACTTATCGGGGAGGTTTTGAAAAGGATTTTGGTAGACTTAGAGAATGCCGCTCGATTCACCCCGACACCACAATTAGTTTTTCCGAAAATCCACTTGGAAGATGCCCGTAAAAATAGGTAAAGGGTGTACGGAAAAATGAGTGAAAATCGATGTTTCGTTTTTGAAATTCTGCCAAAATCGGAAAATAATCTGAGCACCATGAATCAAAGGCATATTAAAGGAAAAACGACGACGAAAAGATTGAGCAGAAAATGTAGGTCCAAATTGAAGCAGAAAAAAATTATCGACGATTCAGTGATGCCACTTTTGTTGGCCGAGATTGAAAAAAAAATGTGGACTTTGAATACATTCTTAACAACTCTATATACGTTCATATTTCAGCCCCCTTGAGTTCACTATTCATCAAGAAATGCAAACATGGATAATCTTTAATTTTATTTCCTCTCCGAAGTGTTATCCTATTCATTGAATTGAATGCACCCCTTTCGAAGTGGTTCATCCCTTAGTTTTTGTTTGTTTCAACGTACCCATAATGGATGTCCGGTTGTTTCGCATCAAAAGAATTTTCATTTCTGTTTTACTGAAATTGGTAGACGGCTTGTGCACGAAAGTTCAAATGATCTTGTGGTTTGCATCATTGGATTGCAACGAAAGTTAAGGCCTTCGGCCACAGTAAAGGGTATAAAATCATTCGCGAATTTAACAATTTTTTTTCGTATGAAAAAGTGATTTATTCATAAAATTAATGACACATCTATTTAGTATAAATATCAAGCGGTTAGAATTTTTTTTTTTCGATGTACAAAATGGCCGACTACTCGAAACTTCGCGAAACAGCTTTTTTCCAATTGGCGTGATAAATAACTCCAACAATTTTCACTCGATTTACTTCAAATTTAAAAAATATGTTCTTAATTTCATTTCGCAGAGAAGCACGTACGGAATTTCTGATTAATCGAAAACTTTTCATTTTATGAGCACCTTATGAGCAGTTATAACGAAATTTTTCACTGAAAATTCACTTCTTAAGTTCAAATTCCTACAACATTTGAATAAAACAATATTTTTCAAATTCCGTATGTACTTCTCTAGGTATTCTAATGCAGATTGACGAGAATTGTTGTTTTTTGTTCTAGGTGAAAAATTGTGGACGCCGCGGAGCGCTTAAAAAAAAGATAACAAAAGAAAATATTAGTAGTCGGCCATTTTGTACATCGAAAAAAAAATATATTTTCTAACAGCTTGATATTGATACTGCATAGATGTGTAATTACTTTTATGACTGAATCATTTTTTCATACGAAAAAAAATTGTTAAATTCGCACATGATTTTATACCCGTTACTGTGACCTGAGGCCTTAATTCTTTTTCACGGATGAAATTTCTTTTCGGCCGATGTAGGCTAGTAAATCATACGAACGTTTTTTACTCATCGTCATTACAGACTTACGAGCTTAGGTTGCAAAAAAAAGCTCCGAATAATGATAAAAATGAATAAATAACAAACAAAAAATCGTTGCATACCAACGATGCAAACTTCAACGTCATAAAGTGCAAGCCCTTGACGTGCTCCACTTTAAGGATTACTGCCACCCCTTCCATTTTTTCTCCGATCGAAAAAAAAACGTGCCTAAAACTTCTTATGGCTCCACCACATACGGGAGTTTCAACAAAATCGAAGGCGGACACCAAAGTTCTTACCAGTGGCCAAAAAACAAAAAATAAAATTATGAGAAAAAGAAAACAAGATCTACGACGTACGCACTGGTAGCAAAAAGGTCAACGATGATCCGCGTATGCCTGGATATATCACGTGAATATACTTTCTTTTGCCTCGATGGGGCTCCGATCGTACGAGAGTACCGAATACTTCGGAAAATTTATCGTAAAAAATAATCCATATTTCATGCGCGGCGGCCACGAAGACGTTTTTTTTTCGTGCTGCGGTATATGTATGTTGGTAAGTCTCTTATGGAAGTTTAAGTACCTACAGTTTAGTGTCGTAGTGGGTGTATCGTGTACATATATACATATGTATATAGAAAGAGAGCATAAAACGTTTTGTCGGTAAATTCGCGCTTGAAGATCCACGGAGAAGAGTGTGCGTGTCGTTTGTACCGCTCACCCACACGCGTGCCCGCAACTGACGGTCCATCGGGAGATAAAACCCAAAAAGTTCTCGTTGTACCCGGTCTCGGCACGAAACCATGACGAATGCCGAAAAAAACGAGACGAAACCTCGAGGGAGAGACTTTCGCTCGTATGCTATATTCGCGTTGTAGTCCAGTCATTTCGTCCGAAAAAAAGGCAAATAAAAGAAAATGAATTTGCGCTTCTAATTTTTTAATATGTTGTAGGGGATACCTAGAAAAGCTTAACTTGAGATTGTCGACCAAGCTTTCCTAGGAGCTTTCGCCGCCATCTTGGAAAACGCTTAAAATTTGTTTTTCGGCAATAACTCGGCTATCCGATGAGATTCGAAAATTTTTGTAAGACACTTTTTGTAGCTTTCTTTGTGCTCTACAATAACGCCTGAATCATTTTTAGCGTATCATGCATCGTTATCGAGATATCGATCGATAAAGTCAAAAATTTAGGACACAATTTTTGTTTTTTGCTTTTTTTTTCTTTGGGTCTTAATAAATATGAAAAATTGTGGAATTCAAACTTGTAGAGCATATTCAGACCTACAATTTCCTTCTTGGATTTTTTTATGTTGGACAAAAATTACGATCTCCAGCGCGCCGCAAAGTCGGTGAATCCACGCTCAGCGTCGAGCGCGCTCAAGTTAGTATATCGTATCGTGTTGAGTTTTTGCTGTGCGTAGTGTAAATCGAGGGTTCCGATATTCTGGGCAAAAATTTCGATATCTAGTTGGCTGTAAACTCGTTATAACGGAGTGCCCGCATAGAGCGTCCGTTGGAGTTGGAGGGGTCAGGTATAAAGGGACCCTTTTGTTAGGGTCTACGTGTTGAAACGTGTTCTTCTTTTCGTAGCATCTCGGTTAGTTGCCTCGAGCCTATATGGTGGTGATAAGCACGAGAAGTCCATAAATATTTTGCGATTCCATCGCTTCGCAAAATCAATGACAGCGAATAAAGTGAATCACCTCTCACTACTCCCGCCAACCAAAAGCGCTGTGCGTCAACACATTTTCCGGACGTATCTCCAAGTTCAAACCTGGCTCGGATTTTTCAAGGATCCACAAGGATGGGGTTGGCGACAGACCAATCGAGGGCTCGAACCAATCACCAGCACCGCCGAACCCGCTCCGCCTGAACTATTAAAGCTCATTTCCTGTAAGTGTAAAGGAAATTGTGAGGCCGCCTGTGGGTGCAGAAAAGCGGGAATCAGTTGCTCCGTTATTTGCATGCACTGCAGTGGGCAAACATGCAGTAACGTCGCCAGAGTCGACATTTTGCTTGACGACGACGACGACGATGTCTGTAACGATGATGATGACGATGCTCTCATCGAATCAGCATCATTTCCAACGTTTCAACAGACACAACAACTCGAAGAGTTTACGGAGGACGAAGATCTTCAGCCTGGACCATCCAAGCGAAAAAAGACATGAAAAAAGTCCATCGTTCGTGTCTCGAGTGCAGAAAAAAATATTTTTCTTTCCGTTTATTTTGTTTTGTTTATTTTGTATTGTAAAAAAATAATATTTTTTACTGCACAAACAAATTATTTGTTTAATAAATTACTATTGTGTGATCCTTAATTTGTTGCTCTATGTACTTATTTTTTATCCCATCAATTTCCTGAACAATTTCCCATTCGATTCGACATCCAGACACAACCGAGCGAGCAGCTCGCTCGACGCTGAGTGTGGATTCACCGACTTTGCGGCGCGCTGGAGATCGTAATTTTTGTCCAACATAAAAAAATCCAAGAAGGAAATTGTAGGTCTGAATATGCTCTACAAGTTTGAATTCCACAATTTTTCATATTTATTAAGACCCAAAGAAAAAAAAAGCAAAAAACAAAAATTATGTCCTAAATTTTTGACTTTATCGATCGATATCTCGATAACGATGCATGAAACGCTAAAAATGATTCAGGCGTTATTGTAGAGCACAAAGAAAGCTACAAAAAGTGTCCTACAAAAATTTTCGAAATCTCATCGGATAGCCGAGTTATTGCCGAGAAACAAATTTTACCCCTTTTTTCAACATGGCGGCGAAAGCTCCTAGGAAAGCTTGGTCGACAATCTCAAGTTAAGCTTTTCTAGGTATCCCCTACAACATATTAAAAAATTAGAAGCGCAAATTCATTTTCTTTTTTGAATGTACGTAATGACTGGACTATTGGTCTCCGGGTCCGGGCAATACTCTCGTCATTCTTAATACTTAATGCCTGACACAACTTACAGTGCAGCGAATTTCTGACTCATGAGTATATATATATATATATATATATATATATATACCGGGTGGCGTTTTTTAATGACACTATGAAAGAATGACGTGGAAGTATGCAGCGAAAAATTAGTTTTCAAATTTCCCCATTTTCCTCTATCAGATTTAAGGGGGAAGATACATTAAGGCAAACAAAAATTTGTGGATTTCCATGACTTTTTTTATTAACAGAAAAATTCCACCATTTTTGAGTCTTGGGATATGTTTTATTACTACTTTTGGCTGCTAAATTTTTTTTTTATTGATTTTCAAAAATGGTGAAGGTATGTTACGGTCTTATAAAATGCATTTTTAACTAAAAAAAACTAATCGACCGATTCTGATGAAATTTGGTATAAATCTTTCTAACCTTAATATATAAAAAAAAACGCTATATATTTTTGAAAATAGAAAGAAATTTATTGCAAAATGTAGCTATTGTTTTCGAAAGGTTTCATCTTTTTGTTTCGAAGCGTACCGTTTGATCGATTTTCCATGTTTCTCACGTTTGCTTCGTTCATATTCCGCGTATGAGTCTTCATGAAGGAAAAATCTTCGTTGGTTTTAGGTCGGATTAATTTAGAGATTAATTTAAAACATACCATGTAACATCCAAAAGGAGTAATAAAATATAGCATATGTCTCAAAAATGGCGAAGAAGACAGTACTTTTTTTAAAAATCATGAAAATCAGCAATTTTTTTCTCGCCTAAAGGTATCTCTCCCCTTAAGTTACGAAAATCACGCAAACATTTTTTTCGGATTCTTATTTAGCCATCTAAAACAAATTCGCAATATATGATTTTGTATATTGATGAAAAAAGAAATTGGAAAGGATTTTCGTTGCATTCCAACGATGCGAACTTCAACCCCAAATGAAAGATGGGGAAAAGAGCTCCGACAAAAGTTGCACGGTCGGGTGAACTCGAGCCATTTTCCGGTGGCGCCAATCGCGTGAGGCACCTTCGTTTCTCAATTTGGAAACGAACGTTTTGCTTTACGACAACTTGTCGTTGGTAAAAAAAATGACGTTGAAGTTTGCACCGTTGGAATGCAACGAAAGCGATTTTTTTTAATTCCCACATTTCGTTGGGCAGATTTGAGATACGAAAATGACGCAAATATTTTTTTGGATTCTTATTTAGCAATCTACAACCTGAGGCCGCAAAGTATTATTTTCCATAATTATGGAAATGATGAATTGCAAAGAACGTTCGTTGCATTCCAACGATGCAAACTTCAACCCAATAAAAAAAGAAAGAAGAAGCCTCGCTCCGAATTTCTTTTGCAGGCGAAGTATTTAATTTGCGAGATTATGCAGAAAATTGGTTGAGAGGGGAGATTGTCGGGAAATTCATTTTCAAGATTCGGCCCAAGTTTTTCCTTTTTTGCGTGAAATAATGAGTAGAGCGAAACCCAGGTTTTCATGTTAAAAAACGAAGATGAGGTTGAAGCTCATTAATGGAAATGATCGTGAAAAGCATCAGCTCACAATCTTTCGATGTCACCCTGTTGTGTACGCGACACGAAAAACATGCAACTTTTGATGATGTTCAAGTTGGCATCGTTGGAACGCAACAAAAGTTCTTATTTACGATTTAATTTTCTTATTTTTATTATTTCAAAACTTTTTTGTGGATGTAAATAGTAGATCGTTGAATAAGAATGTCAAAAATAATTGCGGAACTGTTGTAGGCGAAATATGGAAAAATAGATTAGGATTTTTATCATTTTCCAGTCTTTTTTTTGCTAATTGAGGGCCTAAATTTCTAATAAAAATACGTGGAAAAGTTTGAGCGATGTTCACAACAAAAATCAACCAAAACAATTGAGCAATTTAAAAGACTTAATTTTCGTTGTATTCCACCGATGCGAACTTCAACCTCGTAACTTTTGTGCCTCACTTTTTTTCACGTGTTCCTTATTTTTCGAGATATTTGTTTGGATCAGCTAAAATGGGTCACCCGATATATATGTGTGTGTATATTTCGTATCCTTTTATCCACGCTCCTGGACCCTGTCGTCACAAGATTTATCTCGGTTTGCGGGAACCCGACCGATTGTCGCGACACGCGGCGTTTCTCTTCTCTTTTCCCTTCCCTACTTCGCGTTTTTTTTTTTTATTTCTTTTTCTCCTTCGCCAACGTCCTTTTTCCAAATATTACGCGCAACGGCGCGGAGTGCTTCTCTTACCCAGCGCACAACAATATGATTAATGCATTTGATATTTATAATCCTACGGGATTGTTTTTATATGCGTCCAATTCAATTATTCAATCGCTTACGATTTTTCTGCTCGCGGTCCTGTGAACGTTTTCATTCGGGAAATGACAACGTTGAAGTTTGCACCGTTGGCATGCAAGGCTATAATGATCACGCGATCATTTTCTAGGATCATCATTCAGCCATCTACAACCTAAATCTACAAAATATGATTTTCGATACCAATAATAATGAGGAATTAAATGATATTGAAGTTTGCATCGTTGAAACGCAACGACAGTTTCGTAGCCCAGTTTTTTCGGTCAAATTTGGGCTGCAAAATCACTCAAACGTTTTTCAGAATTCTTATCAGAGATTACAACAGAGATTTAAAGTTTAAATTGACAAAAAACGACTTCGGTTGACGAAGGAAATTATGAAATAAAAAAAACGAATGTTCGTTGCATCCCAACGATGCAAACTTCAACCTCATCGGGAATAGTACGAAAGAAATAAGAAAGAAAAAAACAATTCGAACAGAGGGAAGAGAAATCGTTCCTTTTTTAACTTAAGTTTGGATCGTTGGAATGCAACGAAATATCTTCGTTATTTTTTGTTTTCTAATTTCCATTATCACACAAAAAATGTTCTCCCGTATGTAGGGTGTGGCTCTTAAATAAGAATCCTAAAAATACGTAAGAGTGATTTTGGAGGGGTCGATGTGCCAAAAAAATTATGCTACAAAACTTTCTTTGCGTTTCAATGAAATAGGTATAGGCGTTCCAATAATAATCGGTGCAAAATCGTGAGTGCAAGTGCAAAGTTTGTATTTTAATGACATTGACGTTTGCATCGTTGGAATGCAACGGAATTTCTATTATTGTCGAAATATCTTTTTTTGTCAACTCGGGCTAAAAATCACTCCAACGTTTTGAGGCATACTTAAGGGGTCTTCTCACTTTAGACGCTGAAAAAGGCTATTTTCATGAATTTTTTTGATAGGTTGATATTATACTATAGATATTGATGTAAAAGTTGTTACACTTGATAAATACACTTTCGGAACAGATTTTTTTTAAATTTCATGTATTGATGTAACCCAAACAAACTTCAAACGCGTTTTCCTCGAAACGACGTTTTTCGACTGCTTGTTGATAAAATATTCGAAACTACTGAACCGATCCTTATAAAAAATTTACCGCATATTCTTTACAACTATAGCTGTAGCGCGTATCAAGGATTTTCAAAAATTTCGATGTTTACTCATTTTTTTGCCAAAAACGGTGAAAAAAGCACGTTATTTTTGTTTATTCGAAGAATGTCCGCCATTTTGTTATTTTTGCATACATAAAAAATCGTATGATATGCGCTATAGCCATTAACATACTGAATCTAAAACGGTTTGATTTTTTTGTTTCGGATGATCCATCTCCGAGATTTCATCGACAGCGCAGACCTACGATTTTTTAGGACATTTTTTTAACTACCATTTTCGTCTATAAATAGTGACTTAAATAAATGAAATTTTTCAAAAATATATTTCGAAAGTCTATTTGTTACGTGTAAAAACTTTTATATCAATACCTATACTATAAAGCTATCCAAAAAAAATCATGAAAATAGCCTTTTTGAGCATCTAGAGAGGACTCCTCAATAGCGATTTTGATCTTGATCTGCAATAAAAGCTTTGGGAAATGATGAAAATAGTAAAATGGGAAATGAAATCGTTGCGCCCCAACGACACAAACTTCGATGCGATGGATTTTTTTGTTTACGATTTTTACGTGAGAAAAAGCTTGCTCGAAAATAAAATACGAATCCGAAGAAAGAAAAAGGGCGAAAAATCGGATAGTAAGTAAAAGAAAATAAAGAGGCGCGAGGGGAGGAGGGCAAGACGATGAAACTCAATATTTCAAGGAACTCGTACGAGCTGGCAAAAGTGCAAAGGGCAATGGAGAACTGCACGTCTGCATTTTAAGATAGAGAGAGAGAGAGAGGGAGAGAGAGAGAGAGAGAGAGAAACTTCAACGAGGTGGCCTCTGTACATATATGGGCAAAATATACGTAGCGATAATGACCTCGGTAACGACGGCATTTCTGTTAAATCGTTGATGGTACGTTAAGCCCAACAATTGTAGATAAAAAAAATCGATCATACACGTGCACGCAGCGATCGGTGTAAAAGCGGCAAACGAAGTAGAAGCGCGTGCTTGTTTTCTCGTTCATCATAATTTCCTCGCATCGGGAGGTAATTGTCGTCGGATAAAACGCGAACGATTCCCTTTAGGTTCCTTCCCTCTTCGTCTCGATGAGGGTCGGGCATTCAGCCCGATCAACATTGAAGGATGCCTCTTTTTCCACACGTATCGGTACGTCTAATGAGGTGGTATTGAAGATTGCATCGTTGTCATTCATCGAAAATATTTTTTTTCTCGTATTCCTGTATTTTTTGTCGCAAAATGTTTCGTAACGAAGGTTAGGAAACATTTTTTTTAATCCTATCTAAAGAATGTATAATAGGTGCAAAAAAAGGATTTTAGATAATAATAAAAAAATTTTAATTGAAGAATTGAGAAGACTGTCCGTTGCATGGATGCAAACTGCAACACCATTCAATGAGAACTTCAACTTTATAGTTTTCGCAAAACTAAACGTCGCTTTTGTGAAAAACGAACATCAAAATTTGAACGAGATTGAAGTTTGCTTCGTTGCGAAGCAATGGAAATAATTTTTCCTGAATTCCATTAATTTCTCTTCACAGTTTTTGTACCTGCAGTTATTCTAATATTCATCGTAGTTAAAGGTAATCCGGTTTTTTTAACTATTTATTAACGCAATATTACTAACAATAAAATTATCTTCCCTGAAAAAAATTTGAAAAAAATCCTATTCTTATTATTCGCCTACCAAAAAAAATGAAGTTCCCAACCGGCTGGGCCTTAGGGCCCTAGAGGTTCCAAAAGCTTGATTGGTACGAAAAAAAAAGAAATCATAAGTATGGCATTGAAGTTTGCATAGTTGAAATGCAACAAAAGTCCAATAACCCAATTTGTTTTGGCAAAAGTAGACCATGAAAAATATTCAAATGTTTATTAGGATCCTTACGAGAAATATAAAGCCCAAATTTGCTGAATAAGATTTTGGATGATGAAGAAAGTAAAGAAAAAAGATCGTTGCATTCCAACGAAGAAAACTACAACATCGTTTATTATTGAACTAATTTATTTTTCGTGTTATTTTATAGTATTTTTCCGTCAATACTTACATCATATAATTCGATATAATATTCATGAATAAATATGAACGTATAATATTTACAATACGATACGATGCGTGAATAAATTTTGTTTTTTGTACCTCACAGTAACTAGTTTAGTGGAGGTTGCTAATCCTCAGTATTTATTTTTCAAATTTAACAGTAATTTCCGTGGATGTACGTATCCTAATGATTGCCCAAACTAAATCCTGTACCGCTTCTGTTTAATCCCCGCGACGAACAATCGATCATGCATGCGTGATTAAAATAATAATACGAGTAAGCTCCGTGAGCCGTTTATAGCCATCAATGATTCGTGATATCGCCGTGCAATCGAATCAATTGCGCGGCTCCTCGGTCGCGCGGGAACTCAGACACATACCTGTATATTCGATAAATGATGATTGTACGTTTTGGTCGTACACATACGTGTTGACATTCCCGGGGCGTACGGGGAGCACGCGACTCGACGAAAAATTCGGCTAATGACAGACGCTGCGTACACGAGCACGTGCATAGTCGTTACAATCTAACGTGAGTGAAATTTAAAAAACGAGCGTCTTAAAAAATGGTCTCTTAATTCGCAATTAAATTTCACGAGTATCGATCGTTTTTATCCGTGATTTATCCCGGCTGCAATACAAACTTGATTAATAACCTCAATTTCCAGCGTCCCAATTAAAATTTACATCCGAATCGATCCTCTTCCACGGCGATGTTTCGGGTGCAATTAAATATTAATTTATGAGGTTAAAGTTTGCATCGTAGAAATGGCACTTAATTTATTTTTCTTATACTGTCATTACCCGTTTCCTATTATCCAAAATCATGTTTTGCAGAATTCGATTTCAGAGATCTAATAAGGATTCTAAAAAATGTTTTATTAAATTTTCGAATCTTACGTCTGTAAATAAAAATTGGGGTGATCCGAAAAAGTCATTTTCATTGCATCGTTGGGATGCAATGGAAATTCTTCTTCATTTTTTAATTTCTTGGTTTTTATTATGATCTGAAATCTTTTATGCTGCTTTTGATTATACATTTTCAATAAGCATTCTCGAAAATATTTTTGTGATTGTCGCAGCCCAAATATACCAGAAAGAATACGGTGATGCGAAAAAAATTATTGGTTGCATCATTTCAACAATGCAAACTTCAATACCATCCTTATATCCATTTGTAGCGACCTAATTTACCTAGAACATAGTTTATCCGTGTAAAAAATAATAATATTTTCATTCACGGATTTGAACCTTTGATTCGAATGCCAAAACAATTCAATATCCGACCCAATAGTGACAATTTTCCACGATGTCGAAGTTTGCATCGTTGGAATGCAACGAAAAATAATGCTGTTGAATTGTTCAAACTTTCTTTGCCTCTGAAAATCACTCAAACGTTCTTACGTTACGAGAGATTCAAAAGCCAAATTTGCAACTAAAAAAAATACAAATTCTTCGATTAAGCATAATAGATAAATGGAAAACAGGAAAAAATCGTTGCACTCCAACGATGCAAGCTTCGACGTCATATTTTTTCCACAGGTCACTATAACCGCGCTGTTTTTTACTTCACGCAGTTGGGATCGAAAATTCAATAAAAACTGACCAAAAATTTGTACATTTCATTTGTATGTGGGTGTATATATGTATATATATATATATATGTATGTATGTATGTATGTATGTATGTATGTATGTATGTATGTATGTATGTATATATATGTAAATTTTCAGGCCTAAACAATAACTCAACGCCAGTTCGAAGGAAGCGACACGCTGACGAAGTCGTTCGTGGTCGCCCAGAGAAGTGGCTATGCACACAGGGCCGATAATAAAGCAGCATGTAGGTCGAGCTAGATTAAATCGAAGCCCGCGTTCGTCCGTAGTCGAGAGACCAAGAGAGAGAGGGAGAGGGAGAGGGAGAGAGAGAGAGAGAGAGAGAGAGAGAGGCAAGGGAGAGCAAGAGTGAAAAAGAGACAGAGGGAGAGAAAAGAGATAAGTGAAGGGGTTGAGGTCAGGCAAGGGTGAGTTTAAGCTCACGGCAAGCCCCTCTGGCGGTCCATGTGCTATGCGAAGCGGCTCACTTTTCGCCTCGCGTATCATTATGTATATTATATACAGATATATATACGGAAAATGTAGATGTATGCAGTTTATATATATACGACTTCGTGTGCATGTGGATATTTAGGGCATATTATAACTCGGCATATATGTATTTAGTGTATAATAGCTATGTGCCGAGTAATGTATACATATATATATTACTATATATATATATATATATATATATTCCTCCAGTTTCAGGGCACTCGAAAATTTACCAGAGATGATATTAAATTGTCCTACATCGCAAATTTGCTCACCTACTTTTCTTCTCATTATTATTATCTTTTCCCTTTCGTGTTCGCTACCATGCATGTGTCTACATGCAGCATGTACCCTATTTTCACAAAACTATTTCTACGTACCGGGTGAGGCAACACCTATTAACGGTAAAAATATTTTCCAGAAGTAAACTTCCGTGAAGTTTGCATCGTTGGAATGCAACGAAGGAAAACGTTTCTTCAATTGCTCACAGTTTGTTTTGCTAATTTAGGATACGAAAATCTGTCAAATGATTTTTCCTTTCTTAAGTAGAGATCTGCGACCTCGAACAATGGGAAAATGTAGGTTATGGCGAAAATTGAAAATTGAAAAGAAATTGAAAAGAAACGACAAGGAACTTTCGTTGGGTTCCAACGATGCAAACTTCAAGGCCATTATTTTCCGAACTGTCAGATTTAGGAGAAAACTCTTCCTACAAAAGTTGCGTAGTTCGGGGGGGTCTATCGAGTGGTGGCTACGAGGCTCGTCCAAGTGGAGGCCCTTCGGAGATGTCACGGTCATCGTCATCGTTTTTTAAAGCGTCCACTATTTTTCTTCGGTATTTCATCAAGGAACTGAAAATAAGTTCGCAAGCCAAATTTCACGATGATCGATCGATATTTAGTATTAAAAAATCGATGAAAGAAAGAAATCTGTACTGACAGAAGGGAATTCCGTCGCAGTGGTTTCCGTCGAAGAGAACACAGATTGTTATCGGAATCACAAACTTCTCACTGCTTTCTAAAACAAGCTGTTAAGGCCTAGGCCACAGTAACGGGTATAAAATCATGTGCGAATTTAACAATTTTTTTTCATATGAAAAAGGGATTCACGCATAAAATTAATTACATATCTATTTAGTATGAATATCAAGCCGGTAGAAAATATATATATATATTTTTTTCGATGTACAAAATGGCCGACCACTAATATTTTCTTTTGTTATCTTTTTTTTAGACGCTCCGTGGCATGACATTCAGCATCCACAATTTTTTACTTAGAACAAAAAACAAAAATTCTCGCCAATCTATATTAGAATACCCAGAGAAGTACGTACGGAATTTGAAAAATATTGTTTTATTCAAAAGTTGTAGGTATTTGAACTTAAGGATGTTGAGTCCCTATGAAACATGTTAATGTTAATTGTTCAATAAATAGCTTCTTAATCGTCATGAAATTTTTACACGACCTCCTGAATACTTCATGTAAAAACATACCAAATTTTCAGAATTCTATCATTACTTCAACCTCCTTACGGGTTGAAATAAAAAATGATAAGAAAATTCGAAAAATTTGGTATGTTTTTGTATGAAGTATTTAAGAGGTCGTATTTAAATTTCACGACGATTAGGAAGCTCGTTATTAAAAAATTAACATTTTGTTAAGAACAATTTTTAAAAGAAATAAAAAAAAATGTATCAATAAACTTCGTTTTGTTTCCGTTGCTTTCAGTATATTGTAGATATTATAAAATTGAGAGCACAAAAAAAACTTATTGCAAAGTTACATCAGTTTCCATAAAACAAAATTTAATTTGTGAATGTTAATTGTTCAATAACGAGCTTCCTAATTGTCGTGAAATTTTTACACGACCTCTGAAATACTTCATACAAAGACATACCAAATTTTCAGAATTTTATCATCATTTGCGATTTGAGACTCAACATCCTTAAGAAATGAATTTCCAGTGAAAAATTTCCATAACTGCTCATAAACTTCTCATAAAATGAAAAGTTTTCGATTAGTCACAAATTCCGTACGTACTTCTCTGCGAAATGCAATTAGAATTAAATTTAAATTAAATTTGAAGTAAATTAAAATTAAATTCGCAGTAAATCGAGTGAAAATTGTTGAAGGTATTTGTCACGCAAATTGGAAAAAAGCTGTTTCGAGAAGTTTGGAGTAGTCGGCCATTTTGTACATCGAAAAAAAAAAGAAAATTCTAACAGCTTGATATTCATACTAAATAGTTGTGTAATTAATTTGATGAGTGAATCAATTATTCATACGAAAAAAATTGTTAAATTTCCACATGATTTTATACCCGTTACTGTGGCCTGAGGCCTTAAGGGAGCTTTCCAGTGTGAAATTTTCAAAAACTCGATTTTTTTTTTTTGCTTTATCGAATAGTATACACTCTTCCGAATATTCCCTGAAATTTTCATGCCGAAATTCAGATTATTTCGGTTACTGTACAGCATTTCTTGGAAGAAGGCAACGGAGCGCTACAGCTACAGCGAAACTTTGAACGCGTTTTTCTCGAAACAGCATTTTTCAAAACGGTGTCCAACTTGGAGGGCAGAGTTTTAAAGCTATCGAGTTGAATTTTTTACACAATATTCTTAACGTCATTGTTTATCGTGCTATGGAAGCTTTTTTTTTTTGACATCTTCCTATTTTTTTGTAAAAAAAACTGCCAAAAAAAATGCTAAAATCGATACTTTTTGTTCAAACCGGCGCCATTTTTGCAAAAAAAAAAAAAAAAGCCTCCATAGCACGAAAGCCAATTATATACCGATCAATAATCTTTTTGTGTTTTTTGTTTCAGATCAAAATTGTGACCCCCAACGTGGACACCACATCCAAGTGCATTTTCTGCAACAATTGTTTCATCATTTTTATAGATATTAATTAATAAATAAATCGATCTTTAAAAAATTGTTTTGTATTCTTCAATACCCAATTAATATACAAAAAAAAACAGACCGATTAGATTATTTTTTCTTTAAAAAAAAAAATCGCGAAAAACAGCGATTTTTCGGGCTGTCACACTGGAAAGCTTCCTTAAGCTGCAGTTGCTCAAAATGTAACTGATTTAAGTCTTCGCTATAAGTAAACTTTACTATCACTTTTTTCGAAGAAGCACTTTTCATAAGGTCCTCTAACAAATTATACTCGAAAAACGTTGATGTTAACCATAGGAATTATACAAACTTGAAAATAACAGTAGAGGTTTGACTGAACAAAGCTTAACTTACAGTGTACATTGGCATCGATTAGTATTTTTGTACGCCATTAGTATCGATTAATATTTATACGCCGATTTTGTTATAGCACTGAATTAACCACGTCTACATTGTCAAGCCTTTTACAATAGTAAATAATCATTTCGGGGGTAATAGATGACGCCACGCGAATCGCATGTTTAGGTATACTTTTCGCTTATAGCCGTGTTAACCATATTATGATTGCGGTGTCAATAAACTATAACGAATTTGACTATCCCCACTTTTACCATGAGAGTTTGTTGTAAAAACCATGGACTTTTCTCGCAGTGTATATATGGTGGACAAAATGGAGGACGCGTCTGGCCATTTACTTTGCATTGTCCATTGTGTACACTCTATTTTGTCCAGTACTAGCTATCTATATATATGTCGACGTTTTGCATCATTCCTCTACACTGAGAACACGTAGTGACTGCCAATATCGATTGTCGTACTGCGACAACATGTCGGGGTTGGCACCGATGCTGCACTACAGCCATTTTATTTTTCCACCCTATGTCGCCAATTCGCCAAAACTTCGCACAGCAGCTAATAACAGTCCGAAAAAATAATCCGTGTACACGTGACTCTGCTCCATTGTCGGTCAATGTCACCGTTATTCTACGATGAGTTTCGCATCGATGCAACGCAATGAAAAACATTTTATTTTTTTAAATAGTTCGAAGTTTTTTTTTCAGCTGTGAAAATCACTTTAACGTTTTCACGTATTCTTATTAAAGATTTACGACCTCAATAAGCGAAAAGCCAAGAAAGCTTTGAATGGGCAAAAAAAATAATTAAACGATAAATGAACAAAAAAAAAACTCGTTGCACGTCAACGATGCAAACTACAACATGTAGTGTTATTCTGTTATATTTATCTATAAAATGGAAACAATTATGTGCAAACCGGAGCGCCGTGAAAGAATCGAACAAAACAGTTTGCGTGAATAATTTATTTTTTTACTGCTCAAACTTGGGTTTTTGGTCTGAAAACAGACAACAGAGAAAATAGACGCGAAACGATCGACCCTCGTTTCCGCCACGACACGCTTGACGTTTGAGGAATTTTTGTTGGCGTGTGTGCTTTTCCGGTATAATTTATTCTGTTTGTTTTCGTTGGCCGTATCCATTTGCTCGAAACACCACAAAAAAAAAGTTTACTAATTCGAAGTTTTCCTTCACATGTGGAGTGCTCATTTCTTTCGGCATTCCGTTTGTACTTGTATATGTATATATGCGTCGTCGTTCCTTACATGTGTGTGTATGTATGTATAGAAAGAGAGAGAGAGAGAGAGAGAGAGAGAGAGAGAGAGAGAGAAAGAGAGAGCGAGAGAGAGAGAGAGAGACGCCTACACACAGGGTGTTCCATTTAAAGTATTTCAAGCTCCAATCGCAGAAAGTAGGACATCGCATGAGATACCCGGTATATAAATCTGCAGATGGCCATCATAAAGTAATGCAGAACGAAAATATACCGAAACTGACGATGCTGAAGTTTGCATAGTTGGACTGCAACGAATTTAATTTTTTCGACAGATTTCGTCTGCAAAAGTCCTTTAATTATTTTTTAAGATATTCATTTAGCGATCTACATTATAAATCTATAAAAAAAGATCGCCCATAGTAGTAAAAATGTGGAAGATAAAATGTAAAACGAAACATTCGTTGCGTTCCAAAGATGCAAACTTCAACACCATCCGAAACTGTCGATAGATCAGATCATGTCCTACTAAATGCTGGAATTTCAATTTAGTAAAAGTCCCATGGTTTTCGAGATTCTGGGCTTCGTTATTAAAAAAAAAATCATCCGCTTTTAGTTTTTCGCATGCCGTTTCTACAAATGATATTAATCTACAATAACTAAGCAACTTTTCAATGCAATTGGCACGATATGCATCGTACATTTTCTTACACCGCAGGCCACCATTAGATGTTGGAATTAATTTGTATGAAAATTCTGCATAAGATCTTTTTTCATAAAGATTCCTCAATATTTGAGGTTGAAAAGAAGACTTTTCTAGATAAAACAACCAACCAATAATATTTTTTCAAAAACCGTGTCAAAAAAGTTATCATTTGTAGAAATGGCATGCAAAAAACCAAAAGCAGATGATTTTCATCTCGAAAATCGTGAAACTTTTATTAAACTGAAATTCCAGCATATAGTAAGACATGATTGGATCTATGGACAGTTTATCCATTCATAACAGCAAACCCTGTGTGTGCGTGTGCGTGTGCGTGTGTGTGTGTGTGTGTGTGTGTGTGTGTGTGTGCGTGTGCGTGTGCGTGCGTGCGCGTGTGCGTGCGTGCGTGCGTGCGTGCGTGCGTGCGTGCGTGCGTGCGTGCGTGCGTGCGTGCGTGCGTGTGTGTGTGTGTGTGTGTGTGTGTGTGTGTGTGTGTGTGTGTGTGTGTGTGTGTGTGTGTGTGTGTGTGTGTGTGTGTGTGTGTGTGTGTGTGTGTGTGTGTGTGTGTGTGTGTGTGTGTGTGTGTGTGTGTGTGTGTGTGTGTGTGTGTGTGTGTGTGTGTGTGTGTGCGCGCGTGTGTGTGCGTGTGTGTGTGTGTGTTATTTTTCTCTCCTTCTCCCCCTTTCTTGTACTCTCGGTCTCGAACCTCGTATTTACGTAATGTTATACAGATACGATAGATCGCGAAAGGGGGGTTAAAAAATCCGTATTTCCAGATGTACGTGTATGTAATTTCGTTCGCGCGCGCGCAGTCTTGAATTCTTTATATAAAAGATTCTCCATAAGTGATACACAGGCGTGTACACACGCACCCAGTACTTTTAAATACATATATATATTTGTGTATGTGTGTGTATTTGTATATATGCACACTCACGTATACCAGCAATAATTTTATAAATATAATAATCAAGCACGCCTCGCGAATCGAACCTTCTGATATAACGCGCGGTATCATTAGGATCGCAATCGGATGGGTACACGTGCATATGTGAGCCGCTCTCGGGATTTCGTGTGCCGCGATGGATAGCGTGGATACGCAAATGGGATTGATTATTTTTCATAAGAAACAGCGCTCGATGGCCTGTAATAATAATTTATTTGTTTTCTTTTTTTTCGTTCATAGAAACCGTGTAGAGGAATTTGTGGAAACGTCAAAGTTGAGTATTTATCGAACGTGCATCTAAGGAGGAAAAAAAGAATGGTACGGTACAAGGTACATCGGTGAAAAACTTGTTTCTCCGCAATCATACGAGATTGAAGTCGGCATCGTGGGAATGGAACGAGTGTTAATTTTTTTTCTGTTGCGCACATTTCTTTCGACCATTTAGGGTACGCAAATCGAACAAACGGTTTTTCTCATCTTCATTAGAGATCCACGACCTTGATGTATAAAAAAATCGCAGATCGTGATGAAAATTAATAAATGAAAATAAACAGAAGAGTACTCTTTTGTTGCGTTTCAACTATGCAAACTCTCACGCGACTCTTGAGGAGGTACGATCACTTCTACGGGGTTAAAAAAGTCTAAATTTATTTTACCCACAGCTGCTCCGATTGATGTTTACTTATATTGATTATTCGTATTATCGATTATAGTGTGCCAAATGTTGTGGTAAATGATGAATTTATTGCACGTGATCAAATAAAAATTAAAAAATTAGATGGTCAACGACTCGGTAGTAATCTTCGTAACAACAATATTAACATATCCACCATAGAAACGGAATAAAAAGACAACAAAATCAGCTGGAAACCCATTCAAATAGGCTTGAATTACCTCAGCGGAATTAGCACGATAGGCAGAATATAATTATACATATTATTGATACGTGACAAATGATAAAACTCCATAAATTGTTGTTTGCATATTTTGTGGCGGCTTCTATTCAAATTAATTTCAAAACAAAGCTGGGTTATGTTCGCCAAACGCATCAGCTGTTACTCGCGACGTTGCTAAGTCTGTGGATGCTATTTCGTCGTTGTGACCATTTTCAACCGGAAATTGAAACTTTCTTGTAATGTAGTGCTTTAACCTCACGGGGAAGGTTGATTTTTTTTATTTTTTACTATATCTATTATATCCAATCTATCGAATTTCAGTTTTCCAACGGGTCTAGTTGGATACGTGAGCAGAAAAACCACGATCACCGCACTTCATCACAACTCAAAGTGCTCGACTTTGTAGTGCTATTGCGAAAAAACTAAACGGTCAAAATAACTCACATTTTGGCAATAGACGCATAAATTATTCGTCAAAATCTCGAAAACCGTGGGCCTTTATGTAAACTGAAATTCCATCATATAGTAGGACGTGATCTGACCTATCGCCGGTTGCGGAATTATTCATTCATAACAGGACACCATGTATATGTACCCTTTGCGGTCAAAAATCGGCGCGCCGATATTTTGTCCGCGCGTAAAAATACATTGTGGTGAGAAAGCGGAAGTAACGGGTCCAAACGAAGGAAACAGAATCACCGCAAGAAGCACCGCGTTGCCGGCATCCCGTCTTTCGATTTCGCACGATTCACGGGATCAGCTGCTTCTTCGTTTTCTTTTTATTTTTACTTATCCCCAATTTCTTCACGACGTTGAAGTTTGCATCGTTGAAATGCAACGGAAATAAAATGAAATAAACTTTATCTTCTTGCTTTCATCATCCAAAATCATCTCCAGCAAATTTGGGCTTCGGATTTCTCGTGACGAGTTTTTCGTAGCGAAAGTTTATTTAAAAAGATTGAACGATGCAAACTTCAAGACCATGTTTGTAATTATTATTTCATTTAACTAACTGCTTAGGTTCGTTAAGGGGTTACCCCCACTTGCGATTATGAAAAAATCGATTTTTTTATTGCATTTTTTTGAAGTATAAGTATCTGCGAATATGTCCTGAAAATTTCAAGTCGATCCGAACAAAATTGACTGAGATATGAGCGTTGAAAGAGAAGAATCCGTGAATTGAAGAACTGAAATTGAAACTTTAAACGCGTTTTTCTCAAAATGGCATTTTTGAAGTCGGTGACCAAGATTACTCGAACACTAATGAACCGATCTTCTTAAAATTTTTCAGGCTTACTTAATACATAAAAATGTAGTCTTTAATCGTTCGATTTTTTTTTCGAAAAAAATGGCCGTTTTATAGCCAAAAAACGGCCGTTTCTTTTCGTTGAAATCGAACCATTAACTTTGACTGTCCGCCATTTTGTGAAAAATGAATATTTTTTAAAATCCTTCGATTACAGACTAGTTTATACTTATATTCGACTAAATCCATCCGCATTTTTTTTTCAGATGATCCACTTCGCCGCAATGTTGGTCACCGCAAACCGTGTATATAAAAACATTATTTCATTGACGGCCATTTGCCACTAAACAATGCAATATTTGTCAATAAAAAAATTACTGAAAGTTCTTCAAGATGTGTTCTTTAAGATGGTATATTGATCGATTAAAAAAGTTTTGTAGTTTTCTTTAAAAAAAATTCATGAAAAAGGCCTTTTTTGCGCTACAAGTGGGGATAACGCGTTAACACACGAGAAGAAATCGACTTATTTTTCCGTTTTTTTTTTCAATTACGGAGTTCTTTTCTTTTTCTTCTTTGTTTATGAAAAAACCCTTTTCTATTTTCAAAAAATCGACCTTTCATTTTGTAAAAATCTATTAATGAGTGACAAAAATATATATATTTTTTTGTTTATAGGATATCCAGTTTTTAGTTCATAGGATGTCCAGGGGGGCCAAAGTTCGATAGTGATATTTTGTGGGCTTTTGTTCGAGAAACGCGAAACCGGTTTCAAAAAATCGACACCTCGTTACAAGTTTTCGAGACATCGATTTTTCGACGATTTCATTTGTTTGTGTTCGATTTTTTGCGTGATATTTGTATTCCATTTTGAAACTTTGGTAAATCCAAACGGACCAAAACGCGTCTAAACAAAACAATGTTAAATTTTGTCGCTTCGTAAACACGAAATTTAATTTAATTTTTTGCAATTACAAAATTCTATTTAATTTTTTGTACTTACAAAAGCCTATCAATTTTTTGTACTTACAAAATTCGATTAACTTTTTTTGCATTTACAAAATTCTACCAATTTTTTTTAGTTACAAAATTCTATCAATTTTTTTGTAGTTACAAAATTCTATTCAATTTTTTTGACTTGCAAAATTCTATCTAATTTTTTATACTTACAAGATTCTACTTAATTTTTTGTACTTACAAAAGTCTTTCCAATTTTTTTGACTCACAAAAGTCTATTTAATTTTTTGTTCTTAAAAAATTCTATTAATTTTTTGTACTTACAACGTTCTATTCAAATTTTCGTACTTAGAAAATTCTACTTAATTTTATATATCCATAACACTATATTTTATTTTTTTTATTTACATAATTCCTAATAATCCTTTTTTACTTATTAGAACCTACTTTATATTTTTTTCATTATAAAATTCTTTCGCTGTTTCTATCTATCAAATTCGACTCAATCTTTTCCACATTAATTCATCGAACAATACGATAAACTTGCGAAAAATCGCGTCTCCTCTATTCCCCCATTCCATCCTCCACAAGCACGACACTGAGGTTCGCATCATTGGAGAGCAATTCATTTTTTCACATTCTCAAATTTTTTTAGCCGATTTTAGCTACCGAAATCCCTCAACTAATTTTTTAGGCTTAGTGCGAAAGCCGCAATCGAAATTTGCAAAAAATATTCCGAATCATATTTAAAATAAGAAAATATAAATATGAATATGAATGCCCGTTGCGTTCCAATGATGCAAACTCCAATCCGAGCCACACGTTTAAAGAGCGGCATAATTGTGCAACATTACTCGTGGATTGATAAGGTAAAAAACTACATTTTTTCACAAAAGATTACGTGTAGCGTTGTTGATAAAAGTTTTTCCCGTAAACGAGCACTCGGCTGCGGAGGAGTGGAATCGAAAATCTGCTCGTTCAGAAGCAACGAAGAACTACGAAGAAAAAAGTGGCCACTGACTCACCATGCAGGGTGAATATTGGTGCAAGGCGGCAGCTCAGCGTCGACGACAGCACGCAAAGAGCTTGAAGGAAGATCGGCAAAAATCCAGTGCGCGTGTCCTCGATATTTTCCTCGCACCGCTATATATATTTATACAAACGTATATACGCAAAAGGTACGCACGCAAGTGCGACAACACTGATCGTCGTGGGCAAAGAGTTCAAAACTAAATGCACATACACACGTTGTCCGGGCTTCGAATTTCGCGCCAAGCGTCTAACGATCCGAGCGAGAGATCGAAGAGTTAAAAGAAAATAATTAAAAAACCAGCTCGCCACGAGTCCGTAAAAATATCGAAAAAGCGGCGAACCTTCGACGAGGTTCTTAACCCCGACCGCGGGCAAGGTCGACACACTCGCGTTTCCACCCAATTTTTGTTATTATTTTATTTCCTTGCCATACGTGTTCCGCGGTTATTTCCGATTCACGCGACACAAAGAGGGGCGTTCGAACAGACGAAAAAAAGATCTCGAGTTCCGTGTTTAAAAAAATTCTTTTCGTGTCTCGCGAGTCGAGCGAAGGGAGGAAAAAACATAAGCGGAGTTCTCTGCTGCACGAGAATCGTCTCGTGAAACGCCGAAGAAAGCGAGCGGGGAAAAAGTGAAGCAAAGGAGAAATATCGTAAAAATGAAAGCGCGTAATCGAAGTATATCGGCCTCGACCACGCGTGTTCGCAAGGGTGGCAAAAAAAGCACAGAGAGCGAGAGAAACGAAACGGAAATCACGACAGAACCAACCAAACGTCGCGCGGGTTCAGCGGCCGACTGAGAGGATGCAGTTGCCGTTGATCGGCCGTGGGGTCCTCGCGCGGGCTCGTGGATCTCCGTGTGCGCGCTCCCGCGTGCTTCGAGACTCCCGAGTCTTCCCCCACTCCGCGGCTCACCAACGATTCCTCCTGTCGGCGAACCCGCCACCGCCGCCTCCGCCGCGCTCTCTGCCGTGCCACTCCACGCAGGACAAAGCCGCTGCGCGCGCACTTGCGCGGAGCGCGACTTCGCGTCATTATCATCAACGTATCGTTGAATTTGCTATTTATATTTTACTATTATGCGGAATATCTTTTTCCCCATTTATATGTGCGAGCTGAACTGTATTTTGGACCCGTTGGATGTATGTAATGCTTACTTCCATCCTATCTGGCTGTTTTGACGACGTTTTTGAGGCTCGCATCTCTCTCAGATTCGTGCATCCGAATTGTTTTTCTTTTCTCTTTCACGGTCTTTCTCTTTCTCTCTCTGTCGCTCTTATTTTCCTCGTCCTTCTAACGCACCCGCCGAGTAGATGGAAAACGTGCGCAATTCAAAAAAGTTTTTGTGCTCGACAATTTGCGCACCCTCGCGACGTATGTGGAGCATTCGTCTCCCCGGTGCTCCCACTGCGTTTCATGTTCCTTTTTCTTCGCTCGACGTCTCTTCTCGAGACGCCGCGCTGCGCGGCAGCGAGAAAACGGACCATTTGCGCGGACGAAGCGAAACCTACCCCCCCCCCCCTCCCAGTGTGTTGAATTTAAATACGGGAACGTGTGCGCCGGGTGAGTCCTTTCAACGGGCCACACCTCGTGGCCGGAAGAAAGAGAAATTTGAGTTATTTTTTTCTGGTAAAACGGGTGCAGGTTTATCATTTGTCTTTTTTTTATTTACATCAATGAGTACGGTTTTGTGTATCTTCAACAATGTTTGTATTGGAAAATATTAATACAAATAAATAATCCGAAATAAAAAAAAATCAAACGCGGTTAGTTTTCGCACGCAATTATATAGTGCTTGGACGATAGATTTCACAAAATATGTATTGTCGAACAAAATGGCCGTAGTTTAAAGTGAAAGTATCGATTTTCGGTGAAAAAATGCTTTATTTACGTTGATGAAAAAAAAACTTCGCATAGAAAAAAAATTTCTTTGTTCGAGCACTACTTTTTCGTATGTAAAAGAATTTAAAAGATTTTGAAGAAGTTATTTTGAGATAATGACGTTCAAAGTTTGCAAGTTCGCGGAACCTACCTATAAACGCCCATAACTCCCTCGATTTTGAACGAAACGATATGAAAGTTTTGGAGAATATTTTTGAAATGTCATCTTTTGAGAATCCGTCAAAAAGCAAAAATCGATATTTTCTCAATTCTGCACGAGGTGTGAAGCCTTTAACCGAAGTTGTCGTTTCCTGTTTCTCTCGTTGGCCGAGGGACGCGCTGCTGTGCACAGTTTTACAAGACACTTGCGCGCAGTTTAGGAGCGGGCCGAGAAGCAAGTTTCTTTTGTTATGGTTCGACTGCGAACGCGCGTCACGCTCCGAAAAATCGCGACCGGGTATCGTACTTTAAGAAGAGCGGAATAATGAGAATCGTTGCTACCATTATCGTTATTTCACCGTGTATTACTCATATGGGTTATCCGCGTACGAGCACGATTTGCAAATGGCGGTTGACGTTTGAGAATTGTCCTCTTCAACGAGCAGCGTGACTATTATAGGGTGGCCATGTTCTTTTTTTATGATCGCATTGAAGTTTGCATCGTTGAAGCGGTACAATTATATATATATTTCGATTTCTTTATTTTTATTACGTTCCAAAACTTTTTTCGCCGATCGACATCGTAAATTTTTCACGAAGGTACGTAAAAAAGTGGGAGTGACTTTAACAACCAGTATATGCATACAAAATAGTTCAGCGACAAAAATAAAACATTTCCATTGCGTTCCAACGATTCAAACCTCAACGTCATTTTCTAAGAACCTTTCGTGGAGATTGCGTGACTGGGAAAAATTCGATCTCTGGTGGTTTTGTAAGCCCTGTTTGAAAAAAAATACGGAGTGTCTCCCCGTCCGGTTATCGAACGAATAAGCGTACGTTATTCGTCCGGATAGCGGCTCAGTTCACGCCGTGTTTCGAGTAGGCGTACATATTGTTGTGATTCGTGTAAGCTAGTATGCGGACGAATAACATTTATGTAATTGTCCGGTTGGATTGTGTTAAGGGTGTAGGGTTGGGCTTGGGTTGGTTAGTTTTGTTTGGTTCATTTGGTTTGGGTTTGAAGTTTTTGTTTGGTTTTTTTGGGTTTGTGTTGTTGGGCTTGAGTTGGTTAGTTTTGTTTGGGTTCATTGGGTTTGGGTTGGTTGGTTTTGTTTGGGTTTGGGTTTTTTAGAGTGGTTGTTTGCGTTTGTCATTTTGGGTTTGGGTTGATTTGTTTGGGATTGTTTGTTTGGGGCGTTGTAGCCAGCCAAAAAAAATAACGTAGTTTTGTGATTATTAGCATTAGTCAGAAAATATGAACGTTCTGAAACAAGATGAAGATTCCACTTTGTGTACAGCAGAATGAAGATAACACAATTCCGAATATGAAAAAACCCTGAAAATGTTGAGAACTGAGAAAAAGAAATCGTTGAATGTGCAAAGTGCATTTTGTTGTTTTAACAGTTGCTCAGACATGCTAAATAAGCATACCACTGTACTGTTTTACCACCAACTATACTGTTTTGTTATGCCAATCAAAAATCAAGTTGAAGGTATTTAAAGATACATCTTGTTAAACCAACCGAATTTTGGATGGATGAACGAATTTTTTTTTTCAGTATGTACTTAATTTTGGTCACCCGGTTGACCCGAAACAAAAAAATGAGTCTTTTTTAAAGATAGTATTGGCTAAGACTTGACAGGTTCTTTTTATTATCGTGATTCGATCTTCAAAAAAAATGTTAATTGTTTTTTCGATTTTCGAGGATAACTGACATTATTATTGTTATTAACTGATGAAAAAACGTTAAGAGGAAGAACCCCGGTTAAGAATAAACTACTATGGCACTGAATAAATTTACCAAATTTCTAGTCAATCCGTCCAGTAGAAGTCGAGAAATCGGATTCTCCGTTTTGAGAATTATGGAGTTCGAAATAAAATAACACGAGGAAAAAAAGTCTGAGTAAAAAAAATTGAACAGATTATCGCTAAAATGTACGTGTGTATATATATAGGGAACTTTGTTTTTAGAGGGCGTCGGGTCAAAAACCGTGAAAAGTATGTCCATACTTTTCACCCATAATGCATATGTATATAAGCACACAAATACAATTAACGGAGAGCAGCGGAGATGACTCGACACTCATCCTGTCGAGATCATTCGGTGCAGCTGCTCTAAATAACGGGAAATAACGGAAGCCGAGAAAGACGGCAGGGGGGGTTCCGGGACGAACAGTGCAACTAAGTGTTTTTAGTGCACTAATCTTCTCGTTGAACTTGGAGAAAACGTAACTACGGATAAACACTGTAAAATCAGCGGTAAAGTGGCCGAAGATGTTGTAAACACCGGACGACATAATTTTTAGGACACTCGTCGTCATAAGTACAATAATCAATATGTGAATGAATAGTCAGGAATTTGTCAAACTTCGGCATCAAATTTTCACCACATCCGGTCGTCAAGCTTTCATCAGATGCGAATAAAAATCGATTTTTTTAAATCCATCCAACGGACGACCGAGAGGCTATTAATCCAGGGTGTCTTAAAACGACCTGACATTTTAACTTAATAATAAAATGTATTATTTATTTGACGAGTACAAATATTTTTATTTTAATATAAGTGAAAAACGTGGAGGTTATGTGTGGAACACAATATCCTATAAATGGCTGCCTCGTCCCCGTTTTCAAAAGTTCACTCTTCTGACGAAATTTTCAATAACATTTTGGCATAATTGTGGACTAATTTCATTAATGGTGCATACAATTGCTTCCTTGGGCTCCGGAATGGTCTGTGGATCATTGGCGTACGCTTTTCTTTTCCGAAAACCCCAAAAAAAAGAAGTCCAATGGCGTCGAGTCACACGATCTTGGCGGCCAATTCACATCGCCAGGGCGCGCGATAACACGACCATGAAACTTCGTATGCAATAATAACTATGCAATGAAGACGCATGACTAAACCTCAATTCTTCCTGACGCCAGCTGTCGAAGATTAGTTCTCTATGTTCGCCACAAATACAAACGGCGCGCAGTTTAAAATGTCAGGTCATTTTGAGACGTCCTTTCTTTTTCAATGCAATTTGGTGCATAACTTTGTGAATACAAATAAATAGCCAAACGATTTTACTTATTCCTTCAAAGTTAATTTTTTAATAACCCTGATTTTCACATCGTCACAGTAGCCTTTTAATATCGAAATGAGTTTGATATTACGTTCCCCGCAAATTGTCTCCGTGTTTTTTTTTTTGGTTATTTTGCCAATGCTCCGGGTACGCAGTTTGGACCACGGTCTTACATACAGGTCTGGAAACTAATGCTGGCAGCCGCGATTAGGTGCGTCAGTTAGCGTGGCAAATTTCGGTCCTAGCGCCGCCGCTAGTTGTCGCTGCGGTTTTGAAATCCGGACACACATAACCTCAATACGGCGAACTACGGAGTGAGCGCTTGAAAATGTGTGTTTTGTAGGCCACATACAAACGTCCAAGACGGAAATACCTTTTTTGCATTTGCATTTTTTGCATTTGTATTTTTATTAAATTGCATGAAAAACGCGGGAATCAGGGATGGAGGGAAAAAAATTGAGACAAGTAGCTTTGAAAGTTCACATGCAATGTGACAGCTTCAAAATCGTATGCATATGCTTAAGACGCTCGCTTGGATTTAGAAAGTTAGATTGTTTGATTACGATCAAGATCATATTTTTTTTTATTGTATTAATCGTAACTGACAGGACGAAGGCTTTTTCCTGGCCCTTTTAAAAGTGTTTCGAACTCATGATAAAAATCCGTGTAACGAACATGGATGTGGGACAGAGATAGAGATATAGAAGCATGGCCAACTAGTGCTGCCTCTGTCTGACACCCCCGGCCGCGTCGCGGGTATAATGATCGGAACGAACCTAGTGGCGACTAGTGAACTACCAACTCTCTTCGATAAGCTACCTACCCCTCCCACTGGAGTTTCCAGCTCTGTATGTAAGACCGTGGTTTGGACACTTTGGACTCCCGTGCCTAACCTCCATAGGCACACTCGCTTTCGAGATGGTTGCGAGCGAAGCGCCGATCGACTGGAAATCTACAATTATACATCAGCGAACAGTACTGCGATCCGGTCTGCCGTACGAGCCGCGGGCAGTGCAGAGACTGTTTCCGGTCCGCGCGAGAGCGCCACCCCGAAGAGCAGCGTCGCGCGCCCGAAGCTCCGCCCTCGTACAATCCAGTACGTCCACGTAAATGCGAAATAGCCCCGACTCGATGACGCGTCTCGTGCTCGAGTGTTCAGCGGCCGTGAGTTCTCGCACACCCCGAGTTAAGAAAAACAGGCTGTGTCAGGTATTTAGTGATGTGGAACTTTGCGACGGACAAAATATGACGGGAAGAAATACTTCAACGAGACTCCTGATCGCCGTCGCGATAATCGTAACGTGTGTAATAGCAACGTCCGAGGCGGCGATATCGGACAGGCGGTTATGTTACGATTCCAAATGTTCGGGTAAATATGAAGCCATACTTTGCGCCTTGAGTTAGTTTTCGACGTTTGACATCGCGTGTCTTCGTCGACAGTGAATTGTCTTCCTCGTTATCGCGCATTTCACTTTTCCACCTCTTTTTCCTTCGTATTTTCGTTATTTCCGCTCCGTCGTTTGGGTTTGTTTGGGTTTTCAAGCAAATTTAATTCACACGATAATTGGATAAGGCGATTTTACCTTGCAAATCGAATAAATGAGTTATGTTTATCGTTACATTTTTGGCCGTCCGCTATACCGACGACTTCCACAGTCGCCGTGTCCGAGGCCATCACACTCATGGCCTACCCCTCCAACGACCCTGGCATTTTGTCGTTCGAGAACAATGCCGTCGTGACGGTTTTCAGCAAATCAGCTGGCAAGAGGGAAGACCTGTGGGGTGTCGAGGTGAGTTCTGCGCCCTCACATGCTAAACAGATAACCGCAATTGACGATGTTTTCAATGGTATTGAAGTTTGCATCGTCGGAATGCAGCAAAAATAGTTTGTTTCTCATTGCTCATTTTTTTTGGCACATTTAGCCTGAAAATATCACTAATATTTTCAAAGATCCTTACTAGGGATCCTCAAACTGATCCTGTAAAAAAAGAATTTGATACATAATCAAAATAAAGAAGATTTTGAAAAATATTCCAACGGTGCAAGCTTCAGAACCATTGTTTTTGTGTGGGAAACTCCTACAGGTTGAAGCCTGATAATCTTACTGAAACGTTTGTGTGACGATAAAAGTTTGGTGCACATCTCACCTGCTCCTTTTCACGTTTGGGGGCTTGCATAAGCTTCCCCAAAAAAACAGAATGTTTTTCTATTTTTCTCTGAGTAGAGTATTGGAAAAAGACAAGGTCGGAATTTGACATACAATCAATTTATAGTCTTGCAGAGTTTGAGTTTGTTTATCGAAGAATATAGATAAACAATGGCGTCATCATTATTAAAAAAAAGTGCTGTTGCTGCATCGACCATCGGTAATAGTAAATAAAAAAAGGTATAATAATAAAAGTTTTGTATGACCTGGTACTTCTCGAAATTTTGAAAATTCTTTAAATAGCAAGCTGTAGAAAAAGATGTTCAATTTCTGACTGAAAAAAACCAGTTGAATCATTTGTTGCTAAGAAATCGACTCGAAAAATCGACGTTGAAGTTAGCATCGTTGGAATGCAACGAAAGTTACTTTTTTCCATTGCTCAAATTTTATTTACCTGATTATTTACCTCAATTTGCCAAAAAAGACAGAAAAAAATATTTCGTCGCATTCGAACGATGGAAACTTCAACGCCCTAGCGACGAACCAGTCTCCATTGTTCGAACAGTAGCCTAGCCCTTCAACGAAAATCGCCGTAACAGTAAATTTCTGAGATTTCCACAAAATCTTCGTTTCGAATTGAAGTTAAGGCTACGAGGTTATGCACTAACAAAACGTACTTAAAATATGTCAAACTCACGCGACCGCTTGAAGGAAAGAATGTTCGTGGCGTTCGCATGCACCCTCCAAGGCTATTCCACGCTAGCGTTCCGCTAATACCCAACCCTGCGCGGACTTGCAGATAAATGGACAGCGCGGATACGTCCCTTGGAAGTTGATAAAGGAGAAGAGGGTGTGGAGAAAGACCCTGAAGCACGAGGTGCCCACCGAGCAGGTGATTCGAGCCGCCAAGACGACGTCGCCTGACGAGAAGGCGTCGAAGGACAACGAGGAAGCTGCGCAAGCGAAGAACGTTGGACCTCCACCGATTCCCCAGCCGAGCCAAGTGTCGCCCTCGTTCGAGGTGCACGACGGCACAACGATACCGGTGGCCGTGAACGAGGAGCCCACCGAGCCAAGTTACTCCACCGCTACGCTCGGGGGTGGTCCGCAGGACGCGGAACATCCGGTGCTGAGCGTGCATCCGAACATCGCCCCGGTCGCGGCACCGAAGAACGACGGGGCCTCGATCGACGAGGCCATCGATGCGGAAAAGTACTTAAAAATGGCCGGACTGAGCGAGGGTATCAGAGGCGAAGAGCGCGCAGAGGAATCGCCCGGCAAGACAGACGAGTCCGATCCAACCGTGAACGAGAGGAAGCCCGAAGACGCGTCGTTGGCGGATGAAGGAACGAATGACACGAGTGAGGAGAAAATCCTGGACGAGTCGCCGCCAAAAACCGGGACGGAGAACGTTGACGAGGCAACGAACAAATTGAGTGCCCTGCCTGGAGCTGATAGTCCCAAGGTGGATGTGGAGGTTAAGGCCGAGCGTAGCGCCGAGGAGCGAGAGGATCAAAAAGCGCCCGAACAGACACTCGAAGAGAACGAGGTAGAAAGTGCTCTCGGGAAGTCCAATGCCGTGGGAGACGAAGGAACAGAGACCTCCGAACATCGCGCGGAGCCAACGACACCGGAAACTCTGGAACAGCAACGCGAAGAACCAACGACGCCGGAAACACTCGAAAAACCTAGCGATGAGCCCGAAACACCGGAAGAGCCTCGCAAGGAACCAACGACGCCCGAAACAGCTGACCATCGCGCAGAGCCAACGACGCCGGAAACGCAGGAACAGCCACGCGAGGCACCAGCGACACCCGAAGCAGCTCAACACCGCGCGGAGCCAACGACGCCGCAAACGCAGGAACAGCCCCGCGAGGAACCAACGACGCCCGAAGCAGCTGAGCATCACGCGGACCCAACGGCGTTGGAAACACCGGAACAGCCCCGCGCGGAGCCCGAAAAGGCGGATCAACCCGTAGAACATGAAGACGAAAAACCTTCGCCTAAGGATGAACTCGAAAAAGAGACGCCGGTAACTGGGCCTCAGAGCGACCGGCCAGATTCACCGGAAGGCAAGGGCGATAGCGACGGCGTCAGCAAGGAGACCGGAAGCCAACAAGAGAGCGCAACGAGTGAGGCGAAAAGCGACGAAAAAACCGCCTCGACCCAGGACGAAAGTGCGGAGAATGGAATTGACGGTAGTGAGAACGCGACTCTCGATAACGCCGGAAGCGGGACAGCCGATAACGAAACGTTGGAGGATGCTTCCCAAACATCCGAAAATGCTGCGGCAGCTGAGAACAGCGCTCACGTTTCTCGAGAGAACATGGAGGAAGCATCTGGGAAAAAGTCCAGCGAGGAAGCGCTCCCCACCGTGAATATCCTGAATCCGCTCTTCAATCGTCAGTCGGTGTTGTCAACGATGTCGAGAGAGGAAAGAGCCACGAGAGACGAGGACGCTGGCGAACCGGAAGCTGCAAGGTCCGAAGAAGCATTGGATACGAACAAAGCTGACGTTCGAACGAATGTACGTGACGACGCTGACAAGGTGGACGCCTATAGCTCGGCCGGAAGTGACACCGCCTCGGAAATGATCGAGCCGGAATCGATCGAACGCAGCGATGCCGAAACAATTGTAAATATCGTTGATAATAGTAGTATGGATGTCGATAATGGGGAGAAGAAAAACGACACCACTGCCGATAGTATCGCGACGAGACGCGACGTAGCAACGGAAGATTCTGTGCAGCCTGGCATCTATAAAGAAGATGAATTATCAGGCTTTGGCCAGGATATAGTCGTAGCGGAAGATACCTCGCGCTTCAATGGGTTTCCGGCCAATAGAAATTTGTTGAATGTCGGAAGCGGTCTTCAGCCGGATCCTCGTGAGTGTTAATCCCTGAGGATATCTTTCTGAGAATTCTCAGTGCCTTTTTCACAGCATCGACAATCACTTTCCATTTTGCACTTTGTAGATAATTTGGGAACAGATTCGTCAAGATTTGTCCATACGGAGGATTTGTACGAATCGAAGGAAGAGAGCCGGGAACCCGAGGCTGATAACGAAGCGTCGAAACACGTCGACGAACCGAAAATTGTCACCAGCCCCAACGATGACTCGAACTCAGTGCAGGGTAATTCTCGTGACTGCCGTGGTCGTTAATCGGAACCCAATGAGCTAAACGATATTTATCCATTACGGTTGATTTAGGTATCATCACGGAAACCGCTGACTCTTGCCTGATCGATAGCACTTGTCAGCAAGCGGAAGCCCTGGAAGAAAATCATAGCTTTGTGGAGGTGAGAAAATTGGCTGAATCGTATTGAGCAGTAACAATACCACGCTAGCCGAAACACTTCGGGAGACGTTGAAAATGGCTTTAAAACATCGAATGAGCATCAACTGCGCGACGATATAATGACTGATCTGGGATTTTCAGGAGGAAGATGGCACCGGTGAGGAGGAAGTGGATATCTTGGACGTCATATCGATGGGACGGAATTATTGGGAAACTTTGACGTATCTCGTTGTCACGGCCTGCACGACTTTGTTATTCTCACTCGGCTATTATTATATCGAGGTGCGTACTCAAGTTCTTTGCGGAAAGTTTCACGAAAAACAATTCCCCAAATGACCATTTCCGATAACAATTTGCCCGAATAAACAATTTCCAAAATGAACTATTTCTCGAATGCAATATCCCGAATGGAAAATTCCTCGAATGAACGATTTCCCGAATGAACGTTTCTCCGAATGAACAATTCCTCGGACGAAACATTTCCGACGATTTTTTCGGGAAACCAATTATCTTGGATCGAATTTTCCTGTTATTGGTTTCGGCATTAGTAGGCGTCAGAAATATACGTTCCCACACTAAGCATAACCCAGAATCAACTATGTGGACGTGGTGGGTTCGGACTCCTTTAAACAAATATAAAATTTGTTTCTTTTTTTAAAATTTATTCTATTTAAAAAATGTATTTTTTATATTTATATTTAACCAAAACAAACCCAAAGAAAAAATTTGCCGATTCGGAAAATCGTTCATTTGGGGAACGGTCCATTCGGGAAATTGTTCATTCGGGAACTAATTCTTTCGGCAAATTGTATGAGAAAAATTGACATTCGCGTAATTGTTTTCGAAGAATTTTCCGCAAACATACTCAAGTTCGAAAAACTAAACGCACCTTTTTTTCGTTGAAAGGATCCACATTATCCTTAAGGTATTCCTTTCGCGAACCCGAATACCTAACAATTAACTGATTTTCGTCTATAACGAAGAAAATATACATTCCAGAATATTCGTACAATTTCGAGCTAAGTTACCGAACTTTTAACGAATAAATTACGACTCTAAAAATCGTCTCATTTAGACGGAACTTTATGGAGATGACACGCTGGCCACTTTTCTGTCGAATAATTTGTACGCTAAATAACTCTATGAACTGCTCAACGCGTTTAAACAATTCTAACGATTCCGTAATGACAGTGGGAACAGGAAGTCACCACGTGTTTAAAGAAAATATTAATAATAAAGCTTTGAAATGATAAAGCAGAAGAATTTTCGGAACCGCGACTTTTCCAAGGAAATGTAAAAATGTCTAAATCTCGTAAATGCGCGGGCAATTTTTTATTCCACTTTATCGTTGGGTGTAATAATTAATTGTGACTTGTTTGTAGTAAGCGCCACTGTAATGTTCCAATGATTCAGGCCCTACTAATGGCTCCACAAAATACGGCCCTCCGCCAAAGGAATACCTCAAGAAGTTTTCAAGCCATTGAACCATAAATACAACTTTGAAGACAAAGGATTTTAAACTGACGGAATTCTGGGAAAAAATCATAGGGATTATAAGAAAAAGAATTTCATTCCTTAAGTCATTTTCTTTTAACTAATTTGGTGCACAATTATTTGTTGAAGAAATTTGTTAATATCTTTTTGGCATTATTTCTCGAAATTAAATATCATGACATGTTGAATGTATGGAAATATTTTGACATTTTTTTCAAATCGCGAAGTATTGAAATTCCGATAAAAACGTACTTTTTGCCGGGTATGTATCCGCGATACCTCCTTAAGGCCTTGAGCCACAGTAGCGGGTATAAAATCATGTGCGAATTTAACAATTTTTTTCGTATGAAAAAGTGATTCACTCATAAAATTAATTAGACACCTATTTAGTATGAATATCAAGCTGTTAGAAAATATATATTTTTTTTCGATGTACAAAATGGTCGATTACGAATATTTTCTTTTATCTTTTTTTTGGGCGCCCCGCGGCGTGACATTTAGCATCCACCATTTTTTACCTAGAACAAAAACCAAAAATTCTCGTCAATCTACATTAGACTACCTAGAGAAGTACGTACGGAATTTAAAAAATATTGTTTTATCGAAAAGTTGTAGGTATTTGAACTTAAGAAATGAATTTTCAGTGAAAAATTTCGTTATAACTGCTCATAAACTGCTCATAAAATGAAAAGTTTTCGATTAATCAGAAATTCCGTACGTACTTCTCTGCGAAGTACAATTAGGAACATAACTTTTAATATTGGAGAAAATCGAGTGAAAATTGTTGAAGTTATTTGTCACGCCAATTGGCAAAAAGCTGTTTCGAGAAGTTACGAGTAGTCGGCCATCTTGTACATCGAAAAAAATATATATATATATTTTCTAACAGCTCGATATTCATACTAAATAGATGTCCAATTAATTTTATGAGTGAATCACTTTTTCATACGAAAAAAAATTGTTAAATTCGCACATGATTTTATACCCGTTACTGTGGCCTAATGCCTTAATTCAATATTACAATTACGCGCGTACCTAACAAGCCACGGCACCTTTACTGCGTGACCCGCTTCTTTTTTTTTTTACAAGTCACGAAACCACGAATTACTTTCAGTTCGTCACAGCCCTAACGTTCCGAATTCGAAAGCGCACTTTCTTTTGATCCGATCGAAAAATTGCATTTTTCGTGCAACTTCATTTTGTTTTCAAAATTATTCACCGCAATTTGTCTGCAACTGCGAGGGTGAAAGAAATTCGGTGCTTCGACTTGACGGTGAAGAAAGAAAAAAAAATTTGTGCGCAGAACGCGAGACGCGATGGTCACTACATAGCGAAAATAAATCAACTGGAAAAGCAGCTTCTGGTGTGCAGCAAGGAATGTACGGTGCTGGACGATACCCTGAAGTCTACCAAAACTAAAGTAAGACCCACTGATCGAGCAACGATGAAAAACTATGGCAATTCAGACAAGAAACTTTGACACGTAGAAGTATATTTTTCGCTCAGTTGGACTCCATCGAGGATGAATCCTTTGGATCCAATGAAATGGTCGCGAGTCTTAAAGCCGATCTGGAGGCATCGAAGGTAACGAGTACACGTGAAAAATAGACCCGCGCCAATTAATTGCGGCGAATCAAATTTTTCCCTCAATATAACGATGTTGAAGATTGCACCGTTGGATCGTTGAAAATATTCTCGATAATAATGAAAATGAACGAAGAAAAAAGAATTTTCGTTGAATTCCAACGATGAAAACTTCAACACCGTTCAGCATATGAAGGTGAAGTCTCCAATCTGATCTTCTATCGCTGAATCGAACTTTTCCTCCCTCATGGAGGAAGGCTTTGCTTCAACGTCAATTCCATACAACATTTCCATGGAAATAAGTTTAAAAAATTCCGAAAGTGAAAAAACCCCTTAAAAATTAGCGAAAGTCCATGTGTGTCCGTACATGAAAGTTTTTCTGTTCGCCTTTGACTTTCGACGTATCCCAACTCGCGCGATCTCTTTTTTTCCTCCGCGTGCCAATTCAGACAGCGAAGGCAGAACTGGAAGATCAGGTCGCCATGCTCGAAAAGGAAGTGGAAAGCGCAACCGAGGCGGGCCTGGAGTTGGAACGAATGCTGCGAGAAGTTCTCTCCACTAACAACGAGGACAATCCGTTGGCGAAGTCCGTCGAGGATTTGCAGACGAGGCTCAATGCTCAACAAGCGGCGAACGAGGCGCTCACCAACGCCCTTAATCTGAAGGCCCAAGAGGTAAGACGCATCTTATTCCGCCTCGTTGCCAATTTCCTCACTCACGTTTCTTTCGTTTTGCATGCCATTGTTATTTTCCTTTTTCGTTCAAGCAGCATGATTTTGACAATGCCGAGGTTGGTTTTTTTCACACGACGCGATGACAGATCGATTTTTTTTCCCCTCGACGCTCTCAATACAATTTTTTTGGAAAATTTTTAATGCAGAACGAAAATTTAACCGCCGAGCTTAAAACCATGAGCCTCAAGTCCGAACAACTAGAGGTCGAGGTTTCTCGCCTCAACGAAGAACTCAAACAACAGCATAACCTGAAGAGCAATTTGGAGCAGACTCTTTTGGAAAAGGTCGAAAATCTTGAGAGACAAGTTAAAGACGTGAGTTGGAAAATTTGATCAATTATTCTTATCGACGTTCTTGGATTACTTGATGACATCAAGGTTGCCAAATTTACGTTACTTTTTTAATGGGTAATGAAAAAATATTTCATCACCCATTACATAACATTCAGTAATGTAAAAATATTTCATCACCCTTTACATTACATTCAGTAATGTAAAAATATTTCATCACCCATTACATTGCATTCAGTAATGTAAAAAAATTCCATTACTCATTACATTATATATTGTATTGTAAAAAATTTCCATTACTCATTACATTGGAATTTGTAATGTAAAAAACTTCCATTACTCATTATGTTGCATTTTGTAATGTGAAACATTTTCATTACGAAATGCAATGTCATGTGTAACGACAACAAATTTCATTACATATTACATTGTAATGGGCAATGGACATTTTTTACATTACAAAGTCCAATGTAATGGCTAATGTAATTTTGTTACATTACAAAGTGTAATGTAATGAGTAACGGAATTTTTTTCCATTACAAAATTTAATGTAATGAATAATGGATTTTTTTACACTACAAAATATAAGGTAATGGGTATTGGAATTTCTTCACATTACTAACGTACTGTAAAAAATCTCCATTATTCATTAGAAGGTAATATGGATTATTATTCGTTTTCCATGGGGTTAGATATCCAGTGCAAAAACCGCTGCCCCTAATGGGAAATGAAGATCAATCCTCATTACATTGTAATGAGTAATGCAGATTTTTTACATTGCATTGCATTAGTAATGTGAAAAAATTCCATTACTCATTGCCTTATATTTTGTAATGTAAAAAAAATTCCACTGCTCATTACATTACATTTTGTAATGTAAAGAAAATCCATTACTCATTACATTTTGTAATGTAAAATATTTCAATTACTCATTAGATTGGACTTCGTAATGTAAAAAAAATCCATTACGCATTACATTGGACTTCGTAATGTAAAAAACTTCCATTATCCATTAAATTATAATGGGTAATGAAAATATGTCATATTATAAAATGTAATGAAATGAGGAATGGCAATTGTTTGCATTACAACATGGAATATACTGAGTAATGGAAATTTTTTACATTACTGAATGTAATATAGTGGGTAATGAAATTGTTTCTCATTACAAAATGTATAGCAATGAGTCATGAAAACGCTAATGCATTACAAAAAGTAATGCATTATTTACAACCCTGCTTGACATTGTTATTTTTCTGTAAAAAAAATGACTTGCTATGATTTATATAATAATAATAATATTATTTATATTATAATTATAATATTCTGATTATTTTTATCTATTTATTGTTATTAAATGTATATATATATATATATATATATATATATATATATATATATATATATATATATATATATATATATATAAGTAATAATAATGATGATGCAAGTAAATATAAATTAGCGAAGTGTCAATTGTGGGGCAAAAGCGAAAGTAGCGAAAAGCGCTCGTAAGAGTCCGCAAGGGCATACGAAAGAACAAAAAAAAATGAATTAAAAAAATCAATATCTTTCAATATTTACCTATAGAACGATCGGAGATCATAAAAAGCGGCGAGCCCGTCCTAAAGCGCAGCGAAAATTCTCCATTTTCACAGATAACCGCGGAGAGAATAAACTTGCGAAAGCAACTCAAGGGTAAAGAGATGGAACTGAAGGATTTGCTGGAGGTCGTGAATCAAATGAACACGAATGATTTGGACTTTGAAAAATTGTACGAAGTGTCGAACGTGAAGGCCGAGGCGAGCCAGCTCCTGGAGGAACGTGACGAGCTGAAGGTACGATTGAGCGAAGTCGAGGGAGCTCATCAATTGCTCGAGGGTAAGTCAATTTCGTCGAATTTCGTAAAATTCCGCGCTCCGCAGTTTGACAGTGCAGAACACAGCGATATTTATACTTGGAGGAAGAAATTCCCTGATAATAGAGGCCGTAAACCACAAGTAAAGATATGAAATTGACGATTTTATTAGGATTTTTGTGACTCAAGGAAAATTGTATGTTCCTCGCGTTTGATTGTTCGCAGAGCACGTGAAACTCATCAACGAAGAAGTCTCATCGTTGAGCGAACAGTGCAGACTCGCCGAGAAGGCCAAGAGAGACGCCGAGACCCGGGTCGAAGTTCTGTCAAACTTCTTCAAAGAGAAAGAGGCCCAACGACAAAAGTAACGATCGCGTAGAAGTAGATTCATTTGATCGCCGGTTAAGGAGCTACATCTACCAAGAGGCCCAAAGAAATGGCCATATTCCGTTTTTTCTTTCTGGGAAACGGTTGGCGAGAGCCGGTGAAAAAAAATTACCGAAAAATACAGAAAAACAACAAAAACATGGCCGCCGGCAGAGGATGATTTTTTTTTCTCGCGACGTTTGGCGGTTGACACTCCAGCTTAAACGGTCCATCCGAAATCTAAAAACCAAACGAGTTATTCATGATAACAATAAATACGAGTCGTTTAGGATCGTCGATATTTAAAATCATTATTTTGAACAACGTGGCGACGTATAGAAACTCAAGCCCAAAATATATGACAAAATTCATTCTTACGTAACTAATAAAAAAATGAACATCGATTTAAAAAACGTGAGGTCTTTAACGACCTTTAAATGTTTTTCATTTAAAGGTCGAGATATATCCACCGACTTTGAAAATGGTATCATTTGTCGGCGGCCCTGTTTTTGTTGTTTTTCTGTATTTTTTGGTAATTTTTTAACCTTCGTGTTAAAAAAAATGCGTTTGTTTTTCGCCAACCGTTTCCCAGAAAAAAAAAATCGCAACTTGGCCATTTTTTGGGACTCTAGGTTGATGGAGCCCCTTCATTTTCGTATTGGTGAGGGAACTCAGTGAACAATCGTTCTATTTTCAAAGGGAGGAAGCAATTTGGCTGGAAAAGCAGGGTGAAGTTTCGTCCACAGTGGAAAGGCTACACGCGATGCAGAACGAAATTCACAACTACAAGTGAGTGCCGGTTGTTTTTTTTTTACCTTTTTTGTTCTGTGTGCGGAATGACGCAGCCTACCGAATGGCCCAAACTCATTTTCTCAGCATTATCAATAGACGAACGATACTTTTCGCAATTTTTATCGGCCATTTTTTTACCGATTCTAATGGCTCGAGTGTCAAAATGCGCATTTATGACGTGGCTAGGTCAAATATCTATTCGATTTGCGATTAAGTCAATCGAAACCTCATTTTCTAACCTCTCAATTCCACTTTCGCTCGGGAAATTTATCTGTAATTTTTCCTTTAAAAAACTCAAATATCGGGAGACATGAGTCCTTCCTTTAGAACTCCTCCGTCGACTGAGAATTTCAAGCCGTTCGGTACAGCCGTTTTTGCGAAAGATTTCGAAAACTTTTCTGTCTGCCATTTCGTCATAGCGAATTACTGCGTCGCGCTTCGTATACTTTGCTCATAAAAAAACAAACCGATTGCTTTTTGCAGACAACAAATAGAAATGCTGAAACGGGAGATTCTCGATCAGGAGCGAGAATACAAGAATCAAATATCAGCCTTAGAAACAAAATCACACGAGAATTGGGTGAGTTGCGAATTCATAATGATCTTGAAGCTTGCATCGTTGGCACGCATGGTAAATTAAGGAGCAACGGCAGCGTGGAACTTTCTAAAAATTGATTTTTGTCATTTTGGCTTAAGAGATGCTTTGAACCATCCAGAATAAGGGGGGGAAAGTTTGCCTGTAAAACAAAAATCCGCAGGCCCGTGTGGGTCTGCGGTAGCAGTGGCTGGCCTGTGTGCGAGACGTCGACCGTTTTTCGCGGAACATAATTTTTCAAAACGGCACGCAGCATTACTCCGACAATTTTCATTCTTCACACTCATAATTTTAAGCACATCTTTAAAATAACATTCCGAGGAGAAATACGTACGGAATTTCCCGTGAGTTGATTATAACATCAGTTATTAAGGTAGTTCTGTAGGTACGCGTATGAGCCAAAAGTTTCGGTCGAAGCGTATATCCAATGCCTATACGATGCTGTTGGTTGTAAATTTTCGACAGAGCTTGTACCCTCTATATGTCCCACACAGTCACACCTCATGCATAGATAGGTATCATTCTCATGTAGAGAGCGGCGCTGTAATCGTGGCAACAGCGCGATTTTCCAGCAGTCATAGCGTTGAGCTTCCTACAATCGGTCGTGCGCGAAATATTTTATATAAATAAAAAAGCGTGGGAATGTCAACCCAAATGCGATACAAAGGAAAGTTTACAAGGAAAAAGGCGCTTGCTAGAAGACTGAAAGCTGTGGCAGCCATGTGTCAAGCAAATGCGGCTAAACGCGATCGGACTAACCATAACCTCAACGATCAGCAACAAAAAATCGCTGTCGAAGGACGTCGAATCGTGGATTTACAAGATCTTGCCGACAGTTTAAATTGTATTGAAATTGTTCAACTATTCAAAATAGTTTAAATTGTGTTCAAAATGAAATTAAACAATTTACTTATAGTTGTAATGAGGATCGTTTGTTGTAAAAAGCGGTACCGTTATGCTGTGAAAACTAATAAATTAAAAAATATAATATATCTATACAAACGAACACACACACACACATACACATACACATAAATATATATAACACGGATAACGCGTGCATAAATTGAACAAATTAAATTCGTTTGCAGAAGCAATTTATTTCACATCTGTCTCAGAATTAATAGAACTCGGGGGGAAAAAAACATGCTTCGAGTTCCCAGACCAGGCGCCGATCAGTTGGCTCCAGCGTACACTATTGCCATTCCATTACAGATGGTTGGGCCCGAGTTCGGTGTGGAATCAAATGACCACTTCTCATAAGTCGATATCTCTTAAACTAAACAGTCAAAGCTTGTCATTAAAAAAAAAAATCAATCCCACAATAGTACTGCGTATACGTGCGTTTTTACTTTCAGATCCGAAGATGCGTTTAGAACCTATATAGAGAAATGCGAGGAAACTCCTATCGGTTTACGTGCTAGGTATGGGGATAGCGTACAACAATACCCATATTCAATTGCAATTATATCATGAACTAAACAGTGAATCGAATTGAATTTTTAGGCATCAGTCCATGAAGAACCTATCCACGCCATACTTAGATTTCAGCCAATTCGTAAGATTTTACCAAAACTACAGAACTACCTTAACGAATGATTGTCCTTTTTCTGTCGAAAATTGAGTTTTTACTCTAAAGTTGCCAATTACAGAAAAAATCATATTTTCGAAATCCCCTACGTATTTCTCTAGCTATACTCATGTAAATTAATAGAAATTTTATTATTTTTCTGCAAATTCAAATTTGCATCAGTTATACTGCGCGCTGCAGAGCGGCTTAAATTCCACATGCCTCACGAGTGCTAATATGCATTTTTTTGTACACTTGAAGATATGACTAATAACATTCTTGAATATTATCATCCTCTCATTTCTCCTTCCACCAAAAAACAAATCGCCAAAATTCACTCCATTTTAGACGTTTACTGTGGTGTAAACCGTTAATTATTTTTCATTGATAAAATTTCTTCCCGGCTGATTTAGGCTGGGTAAATCATTCGAACGTTGTTACGTATTTTTATTACAGATTTACGATCTAAAGTTGCAAAAAAAAGGTTTTGAATAATAAATAAAAAAAGAAAGAAATTGTTGCATTCCACCAATGCGTCAACGTCATAATTAATATTGATCCGGCGCACTGGAACATTGTGACAAATAAGTTTTCAATGCTCGTTCGTTCTCGTAGGTGGTAGCCAGACAGAACGAGCGCCGCTTGGAGGAGTCCAAGGTGGAAGCGAGTCAATTGAGAAACCGATTGACTCTGATAGAGAAAAACATTAACGATGCGGATCCGGACGTAAAATTACATCGTAAGTACTCGCTCGTTTATTTCGCTCTTCTCCCTTGCCCTCAATTAACGAAGAATCCTGTTCCTACGAATATCTCATTTTCCCGGGTATGAAGGTACCTTCGTACCCGAGGAATGCCGGATTTTTCTCAATAATTTTTTTCCCTATTCAACGGGCTGAAAAAATTCTCCCTAAAGGGATTCTTTTCGCGGAGGGCCGTGTTTTGCGGGCGCATAAGGAGGGCCCTTCTGAATCATTCGTAAATTGCAGTGGCACTTAATGAAGATAATTGGCAATCAATTATTATATCCAAAGATAAACTGGAGTAAAAAATGTCGGTCCGGAGACGATTTTTAGTCGTAAATTTTCGTTGCAATTTCGATAACGTGGCTCGAAATTTTTCTGTATACGGGGATGTATTTTTACTTGATTATGAACGAAAATCAGTTCATTGTCAAATATTCGGATTCACGAAAGAAGTACCTTAAGGGATCATCACAGTGTAACCGGTCGAAAAATAATCGATTTTCGTGATTTTTTTTTTTTTCGATGGTTAAAATACACTAATCAGCTTGATTTTTTAAATGTCATTCAAAGCACTCATGAAGAACAGACATTACATTTTTCAGCGTTTATTTTGATTGCTTTTTACATTTTTTTAACGTTTGTAAATTCCTCCGAAAAAAAGAAGTCCTCACGGTGTACACGGATGTGGCCATAAGTATTATCTGAAACAAAATTGCACAAAAAAGTTCATTAATCAGTATAAAAGTCGCTATCGTGCTATGGAGGTTTTATTAAAAATCAAAATTGACAAAATGGTGGCGGTTTGAAAAAAAAGTATTGAATTTAGCCTATTTTTTCTACAGTTTTTCGTTAAAGAAGTACGAAGATTTAAAAAAAGCTTCCATAGCAAGATGAAGAATAGCGTGAAGAATGTTGTGTCAAGATTTGAGACGACCAACTTGAAAACTCTTCCTTTGTGAGAGACCGTTTTGAAAAACGACGTTTCGAGAAAAACACGCTCGAAGTTTCGAGAGCAGAACTTCCATATAAATTGTCTACTTACGTTTATGTAAATATATGAACAGCATGTTTATAACTGTCTATACTATCGGATAGCGCAAAAAAATGAATCGTTTTTTTTTTTAATGTTGCACTGTGATTATCCCCTAACAAGGAACGGTTGCGAGGTCGATCTCTCCGATTTCGATGAAATTTCGCATGCTTGTAAGATGGGTAAGAATAGTCGGTACGTATTTTCTGATATCTGCGGAATCCGATTTGTAAAGGTTGAAACGCATCTACGAAAATTGGGGTGTTTATCGTTTTTCGTCGATAACGTTTTAACGGTACGAGATAGGAAAACATTTCAAATTGCAACAATGTTTATTTTTTCGTGCACTATACATTGAAGACAAGAACGATAACGTTATCGACGAGAAAGGAAAACACGCCCATTTGCGAGGCTGCGTTTCACCCCTTAAAAATCGGGTTCCGCAGATATAAAAAAACACATGTCGCCTATTTTTACCAATTCTACAAGTATGCCAAATTCTATTGAAATCGGGGAGATCGACCTCGCAACCTTTCGTTGTAAGTAAACGCCCCCAATAATCGTTCCATCCGGGCCTTTTTAATTTTCGAATTTCCGTACCTTGCGATTCGGGAAAAATCTTTAAAAATTCGCTTATTCAAGATGTCACGAACATTGATTTCGCGTGATAACAATGTCGAAAAGTAGATAGTAAATTCTTCAAACTAATTCGACAAATAATTCGGTATGCAATAACCAACATAGTCTCGCCTTCCTGATCGATGATGCCGATTCCGTCGCCCTCAGATTCCCTCGATCCTCCCTCGACCAACGCCCGCGTCCCAACCTCCTCGTCTACCAGAAGCAACGGAACGACCCGGAAATGCATCCTCTACTAATCAATAACTTCAAAGTTTCCATCGTTTGAATGCAACGAAATGCAATTCTTTTCACCAATTCAATTTTGCTGTTTGATCGGCTCAGGCTACGAAAATCTCTCAAATCTTTCTAAATATCCTCATTATAAAATTACGACCTCAGTTCGCTCAAAACTGCTCTGGATAATGATAAAAAATAAAGAAACACAAAACGGAAAGAAAATATTGTTGCATTCGAACGATGAAAACTTCAACGTTGTACTACTCTTTCGTCACAGCATGCTAATAATTCTGGCCCACAAAAAAAACAGCAACCGAGACCGCGCGACCAGCGTACGTGAAAGCGCGACGCACGTGACACCGAGAAACGAAAAGAAATAATAATTGTGCGAAAAATAACAGGTTTGGAGGTGAACGGAGAGACGCCGACGTCGCCGCAATTGTTCATGGGAGCAGAAGCCTCGAGTTCGCCGATAATGTTTGCGGGTAGCTCAGGTGTTCCCCTGCCACCGCCACCCTCGTATCTCTACGGTCCCCATCCGGTTCCACCCTTCATGCCACCGCCGCTGCCGCCTCACTCGTCTTCCGTCGCGACGTCCCCGTACGAGGTCGGCCAGAGGCCACCGCCTCTGGGCGGCCGTTTGTCCTCTCCGCCGCCACTTCCTAGCGTGAATCCTTCGCGATACGACGATCATCGCTCGCCACCCACGATCCTTCAATCCTTCGGGCCGCCCCATCGCGGTTTCCCGGCTTTCCCGAACGACCGTACCCACCCGCCCCCTCCGCCTCACTCGATACCCCCACCGTTGGGCAGCGGGAGCTCGCACACTTGGGCCGACGAGGCACTTCCGCCTCCTCCACCTCTTTCCTCTCTTCGTAACGCCGGCTTTCAGGCACAGCACCAACTCCACCATCGTCAGCCTCAGCATCATCATCATCAGCAGCAGCAACAGCATCATCATCATCGAGACGGCGAGCGGAGAGCTCGCAATCACAAAGGTTCGTGAATCGACGAGAGCGCGCATGTGCAAGCCAACCGAGCAAAGTATGGAATGGAGCACGGGATACGGGAACACGCTCGGAGGACACACGTCGATATTGGAATCTTCCGCATCCGATTTTTTGTTTTGTCGTTTTTACGTTTTGTTCACACGTGCCTTGCATTGTTTCTGCAATCGACGAATTTTTGTATCCACGCTCGTAATCGTTGCTTTTCTCGATTTGTTTGCTTACAACGCATGCCCAAGGACGCAAACGATTCTCCAAAGTGAGACAGTTTTGGAGCACTATGGAGGGAAATAATAATAATAACTCCAATTAGTCGAACGCCGTACGCGCGTTTCAGGTTATCTCTCACACACATATATATCAGTAGTTTTTATATGTTCGGCGATGACCGAAGGCGAAATGGCACACTCGTTTTGTTACAACTGCCAGCGATTACTCGCTCCGGTTTTTTACAATTTACGGCGGGTAGCTTTTTTTACCGATTGTCACGGCTCGAGCGTCAAAATGTGCGGGGCGAACGTGGCTGAGTAGAGTATCTCGTCAATTTGCGATTAGGTCACGCCGGAGATCGTTTTTGAGATTTTTCATTTACCGTTTCCAGGTGACATGTGCCGGAATGTCATTTCGCCTGAACGAGCATGCTTTTTAATTTTTTTGTAGTATAGCTCCGAGCTTAGTAACTCGTCGCGGATGCGACCTTTGCTCGGATGCCACGGAGGCTCGTGCATCTTGCTTGTCACTTCAATGTCTTTTCTTGATTTCGTAACCTACGATTTTTTTTCGTATTATTTATAACAATGCATTGTTCTGAATGTCGTTCTTTTTTTTCCAGGTTCCTTACACTCGTCCGGAGAATCGCTGGACAAAAACTTATAGTGGGATGATTCTCTAGAGTTTATATCTTTTATCTCGTACGCCTCCGTATGAGAACGAATGAAAAGTGTGTCGTTCGGAAATTCCAATGTACAGTAAATGCTAGATGAGCAGGGATGATAATATTGTGGAATGTAAAGATAATGGATCGACCACAGGGAATTGTACATCTACAATTTTTTCACGTTTTTTTTTTTTCATTCGCGAAGTAATCGAACGTTTCGCTGTACCGTCGCGCGATTTAAAAACGAAAAACGCCGAAGGTACGATAATCATTTCCATCTTGAATCGTATAGGGGTCTGATGCGTTATTACCGGAAAAAATGCGCGTTTAGTCGAATGAACATATATATATATATTGTCGTTGTACACGACGATCGGAAGAGAAATAGCGAAACCGAACTCACGAGATTTTTCATACTGAACAAACATCGCTCGAGGATTCCGAGAGTTTTCGTTGTATGTCACTCAGTCCTAAAATACAATTGTTAAATATGATTTTAACGGATTTAAATAAATTGTAATTTATTATTACGCCGGATTATTGAGTAGGACAAACCCAGTCGTACGAAGTATAGGGCTTTTCAATTGGCGCGGGTAGACGTTGGCAGCCTGTGGCGGTCATCTTGAATTGGTGGCGTCCGTCTAATCTGTTGTTTATTATGCAGTCACTGATGCCAAATAACCATGGCAAGTTACACGATTGAACAGCGCGTCCAAATGATAAAACTTTATTATCAAAACGAGTGTTCGTTAGTGCAAACGTTGCGCGCGTTACGCCCATATTAGCGACGAGGCACATTTTTGGATGAATGGCTATGTTGCAAGCAAAATTGCCGTATATGGGACGACGCCAACCCACACGAGGGTCACCAGGCCGCAATGCATCCACAAAAGTTACTGTTTGGTGCGGATTTTGGGCCGCCGACATCGTTGGTCTGGACTTTTTTGAAAACGGCGTTGGTGAGACCGTCACCGTCAACGGCGAACGCCACAGAACGATGATACCCGACTTCTTTTGTGCCCAAATGGAACGATATGGACGTGGACGTCATGTGGTTCCAGCAGGACGGCGCTACGTGTCACACAGCGGACGCCACGATGCACATTCTGCATGAACGATTTGAGGGTATGGTTATCTCTCGCAGAGGTGACGTGAATTGGCCACCAAGATCGTGCGATTTGACCCCGCTAAAATTTTTCTTGTGGGGTTTTTTGAAGTCGCAGGTCTATGCCAATAAGCCGCAATTGACCGATGCTCTTAAAGTCAACATAACCCAGACCATCGCTCAAATTCAGCCGGATCTATGCGGCAGAGTCATTGAAAATTGGACCACTCGGATCCGCGCCACCCTGAGAAGCCGCGGCGGACATTTGAACGATTTTATATTCCATACATGATAGCATACACGGGCCGCTTAAATAAAAAAAGAATTTCGTTGATACCTCACCCACAGCTTGTTTTATTCCATTTCAACGTCTACCCGCCCTTATTAAAAAATCCTTTAGTAGAACGCACGAAAGTGAAACACCGCGACAAAAAATTCCTCGAAGCGAAGTAAAGCAGACCTATGTGAAGTTGGCAACTGACTTTACAGAAAGTAATTTTTTTTTTTTGCATTCGTTTGTACTCGGTTTGTACCCGTTTGTACCTTAAGGGGGAAAAAAGTACGAGGGTATGAAAAAATGAACCGCAACCCATTTAGAGCTAAACAATTTTAATAAACGTGACTGAAAAGAGAATCGTTTGTACCCGTTTGTACCGTTAAACATTTTTTTTTTTGAATTTTTTTTTCAAAATTTTTGCTGAAAAAAAAATTTTCGATTTTTTTTTTTTTTAATTTCCGTTTGTACCGACAAGTATATCGTTTGGACCACCTAGAAATTGTTTCTATTCATTCGTATCGGTGAGTACATCGTTTCTACCACCGTGTAATCGTTTATACCCATTCGTACTGACGAGTATATTGTTTGTACCACCAAGAAAACGTTTGTACCCGTCTGTACTATCGAGCAATCGTTTGTACCCTTTCGTATCGACGAGTATATCGTTTGTACCACCGAGAAATCGTTTGTACCTGTCTGTACTATCGAGGAATCGTTTGTACCCGTTCGTATCGACGAGTATTTCGTATGTACCACCGAGAAAACGTTTGTACCCGTCTGTACTATCGGGCAATCGGTTGTACCCATTCGTACTGACGAGTATATCGTTTTTACCAACGAGAAAACGTTTGTACCCGTATGTACTATCGAGCAATCGTTTGTACCCATTCGTATCGACGAGTATATCGTTTGTACCACCGAGAAATCGTTTGTACCCGTCTGTACTATCGACCAATTGTTTGTACCCATTCGTATCGACGAGTATTTCGTATGTACCACCGAGAAAACGTTTGTACCCGTCTGTACTATCGGGCAATCGGTTGTACCCATTCGTACTGACGAGTATATCGTTTTTACCAACGAGAAAACGTTTGTACCCGTATGTACTATCGAGCAATCGTTTGTACCCATTCGTATCGACGAGTATATCGTTTGTACCACCGAGAAATCGTTTGTACCCGTCTGTACTATCGACCAATCGTTTGTACCCATTCGTATCGACGAGTATTTCGTATGTACCACCGAGAAAACGTTTGTACCCGTCTGTACTATCGGGCAATCGGTTGTACCCATTCGTACTGACGAGTATATCGTTTTTACCAACGAGAAAACGTTTGTACCCGTATGTACTATCGAGCAATCGTTTGTACCGGTTCGTATCGACGAGTATATCACGGAATGTCTGTACTATCACGGAATCGTTTGTACCCATTCATCCTGAGGAGTATATCGTTTGTACCACCGAGAAAACGTTTGAACCCGTCTGTACTATCGAGGAATCGTTTGTACCCATTCGTTCTGACGAGTATATCGTTTGTACAAACGAGAAAACGTTTGTACCCGTCTGTACTATCGAGCAATCGTTTGTACCCGTTCGTATCGACGAGGATATCGTTTGTACCACCGAGAAATCGTTTGTACCCGTCTGAACTATCGAGCAATCGATTGTACCCGATCGTATTGACGAGTATATCGTTTGTACCACCGAGAAAACGTTTGTACCCGTCTGTACTATCGAGGAGTCGTTTGTACCCATTCGTTCTGACGAGTATATCGTTTGTACCACCGAGAAAACGTTTGTACCCGTCTGTACTATCGAGCAATCGTTTGTACCCATTCGTATCGACGCGTATATCGTTTGTACCACCGAGAAATCGTTTGTACCCGTCTGTACTATCGACCAATCGTTTGTACCCATTCGTATCGACGAGTATTTCGTATGTACCGCCGAGAAAACGTTTGTACCCGTCTGTACTATCGGGCAATCGGTTGTACCCATTCGTACTGAGGAGTATATCGTTTTTACCAAAGAGAAAACGTTTGTACCCGTATGTACTATCGAGCAATCGTTTGTACCCGTTCGTATCGACGAGTATATCGTTTGTACCACCGAGAAATCTTTTGTACTCGTCTGTACTATCGAGCAATCGTTTGTACCCATTCGCCCTGACGAGTGTATCGTTTGTACCAGCGAGAAAACGTTTGTACCCGTCTGTACTATCGAGCAATCGTTTGTACCCGTTCGTATCGACGAGTATATCGTTTGTACCACCGAGAAATCGTTTGTACCTGTCTGTACTATCGAGGAATCGTTTGTACCCGTTCGTATCGACGAGTATTTCGTATGTACCACCGAGAAAACGTTTGTACCCGTCTGTACTATCGGGCAATCGGTTGTACCCATTCGTACTGACGAGTATATCGTTTTTACCAACGAGAAAACGTTTGTACCCGTATGTACTATCGAGCAATCGTTTGTACCCATTCGTATCGACGAGTATATCGTTTGTACCACCGAGAAATCGTTTGTACCCGTCTGTACTATCGACCAATCGTTTGTACCCATTCGTATCGACGAGTATTTCGTATGTACCACCGAGAAAACGTTTGTACCTGTCTGTACTATCGGGCAATCGGTTGTACCCATTCGTACTGACGAGTATATCGTTTTTACCAACGAGAAAACGTTTGTACCCGTATGTACTATCGAGCAATCGTTTGTACCCATTCGTATCGACGAGTATATCGTTTGTACCACCGAGAAATCGTTTGTACCCGTCTGTACTATCGACCAATCGTTTGTACCCATTCGTATCGACGAGTATTTCGTATGTACCACCGAGAAAACGTTTGTACCTGTCTGTACTATCGGGCAATCGGTTGTACCCATTCGTACTGACGAGTATATCGTTTTTACCAACGAGAAAACGTTTGTACCCGTATGTACTATCGAGCAATCGTTTGTACCCATTCGTATCGACGAGTATATCGTTTGTACCACCGAGAAATCGTTTGTACCCGTCTGTACTATCGACCAATCGTTTGTACCCATTCGTATCGACGAGTATTTCGTATGTACCACCGAGAAAACGTTTGTACCCGTCTGTACTATCGGGCAATCGGTTGTACCCATTCGTACTGACGAGTATATCGTTTTTACCAACGAGAAAACGTTTGTACCCGTATGTACTATCGAGCAATCGTTTGTACCCGTTCGTATCGACGAGTATATCATTTGTACCACCGAGAAATCGTTTGTACCCGTCTGTACTATCGAGCAATCGTTTGTACCCATTCGTACTGACGAGTGTATCGTTTGTACCAGCGAGAAAACGTTTGTACCCGTCTGTACTATCGAGCATTCGATTGTACCCGTTCGTAACGACGAGTATATCGTTTGTACCATCGAGAAAACGTTTGTACCTGTCTGTACTATCGAGGAATCATTTGTACCCATTCGTCCTGACGAGTATATCGTTTGTACCACCGAGAAAACGTTTGTACCCATCTGTACTATCGAGCAATCGTTTCTACCCGGTCGTATCGGCGAGCATATCATTTGTACCACAGAGAAATCGTTTGTACCCATGTACGCTCACTTACTTACTTACTCTACGAAACTTACGCTTGGCGGTACAAACGATATACTCCTTGGCACGGAAAAATAGAAATTGTTGCTCGGTGGTACAAACGACATACTCGTCAGTATGGACTGAAACACAAGATTAAGTGCTGGTACAAATGATTTACTCGTTGGTACGAACCGGTACAAACGATTACTCGATGACGGAAACCCAAGCAAACGATTTCTCGGCGGTACAAACGATCTGCTCGTCAGGACGAATGGGTACAAACGTTTCCTCGGTGGTACAAACGATATACTCGTCGATACGAACGGGTATAAACGATTGCTCGATAGTACAGACGAGTACAAACGATTTCTCGATGGTACAAACGATATACTTGTCGATACGAATGGGTACAAACGATTGCTCGATAGTACAGACGGGTACAAACATTTTCTCGGTGGTACAAACGATATACTCGTCAGTACGAATGGGTACAAACGATTGCTCGATAGTACAGACTGGTGCAAACGTTTCCTCGGTGGTACAAACGATATACTGGTCGATACCAACAGGTACAAGCGATTTCTCGGTGGTACAAACGATATACTCGTCGATACGAACGGGTACAAACGATTGCTCGATAGTACAGACAGGTACGAACTTTTTCTCGGTGGTACAAGCGATATACTCGTCAGTACGAACGGGTACAAACGATTGCTCGATAGTACAGCTGGGTAGAAACGTTGTCTCGGTGGTACAAACGATATACTCGTCGATACTAACGAGTACAAACGATTTCTCGGTCGTACAAACGATATTCTCGTCGATACGAACGGGTACAAACCATTGCTCGATAGTACAGACGGGTACAAATGTTTTCTCGGTGGTACATTCGAAATACTCGTCGATACCAACGGGTACAAACGATTTCTCGCTGGTACAAACAATATACTGTCGATACGAACGGGTACAAACGATTGCTCGATAGTACAGACGGGTACAAACGTTTCGTCAGTGGTACAAACGATATGCTCGTCGATACGAACGGGTACAAACGATTTCTCGATAATACAGATGGGTAGAAACGTTTTCTCGCTGGTACAAACGATATAATCGTCAGTACCAATGGGTACAAACGATTGCTTGATGGTACAGACAGGTACAAACGTTTTCTGGGTGGTACAAACGATATACTCGTCAGTACGAATAGGTACAAACGATTTCTCGATAGTACCGACGGGTAGCAACGATTGCTCGATAGTACAGACGGGTAAAAACGGTTTCTCGGTATTACAAACGATATACTCGTCGATACCAACGGGTACAAACGATTGCTCGATTGTACAGACGGGTACAAACGTTTTCTCGGCTGTACAAACGAATACGCGTCAGTACGAATGGGTAAAAAAGAATCCTCGATAATGCAGACGGGTACAAACGTTTTCTCGGTGGTACAAACGGTATACTCGACGATACGAACGGGTACCAACGATTGCTCGATAGTACAGACGGGTACAAACGTTTTCTCGGTGGTACAAACGATATACTCGTCAGTACGAATGGGTAAAAACGATTCCACGATAGTACAGACGGGTACAAACGTTTTCTCGGTGGTACAAACGATATACTTGTCAGTACGAATGGGTACAAACGATTCCTCAATAGGACAGACGGGTACAAACGTTTCCGCGGTGGAACAAACGATATATCCGTCGATACCATCGGGTACAAACGTTTAGTCGGTGGTACAAACGATATACTCGTCAGTACGAACGGGTACAAACGATTGATCGATAGTACAGACGGGCCGAACGATTGCTCGGTAGCACAAACGACATATTCGTCGTACGAACGGGTACGAACGATTGCTCGATAGTACAGACGGGTACAAACTTTTTCTCGCTGGTACAAACGACACTCTCGTCAGTACGAATGGGTACAAACGATTGCTCGATAGTCCAGATGGGTACAAACGTTTTCTCGGTGGTGCAAACGATATACTCGTCGATACGAATGGGTACAAACGATTGATCGATAGTACAGACGGGTACAAACGTTTTCACGGTGGTACAAACGATATACTCGTCGATACGAACGGGTACAAACGATTGCTCTATAGTACAGACGGGTACAAACGTGTTCTCGGTGGTACAAACGATATACTCGTCAGTACGAGGGGGTACAAACGATTGCTCGATATTACAGACCGGTACAAACGATTGCTCGATAGTACAGACGGGTACGAACGTTTTCTCGGTGGTACATACGTAATACTCGTCGATACCAACGGGCACAAACGATTTCTCGGTGGTACAATCGATATACTGTCGATACGACCGGGTACAAACGATTGCTTGATAGTACAGACGGGTACAAACGTTTTCTCGGTGGTACAAACGATATACTCGTCAGTACGAATGAGTAAAAACGATTCCACGATAGTACAGACGGGTACAAACGTTTTCTCGGTGGTACAAGCAATATACTTGTCAGTACGAATGGGTACAAACGATTCCTCAATAGTACAGACGGGTACAAACGTTTTGTCGGTGGTACAAACGATATACTCGTCAGTACGAGAGGGTACAAACGATTGCTCGCTATTACAGACCGGTACAAACGCTTGCTCGATCGTGCCGACGGTATAAACGTTTTCTCGTTGGTACAAACGAAATTCTCGGCGATACCAACGGGTGCAAATGATTTCTCGGTGGTAAAAATGATATACTTGTTGATACGGACGGGTACAAACGATTGCTCGATTGTACAGATGGGTACAAACGTTTTCTCGGTGGTACAAACGATATACTCGTCAGTACGAATGGGTACAAACGATTCCTTGATAGTACAGAGGGGTACAAACGTTTTCTCGGTGGTACAAACGATATACTTGTCAGTGCAGATGGGTACAAACGATTCCTCCGTAGTACAGACGGGTACAAAGGATTCCGCGGTGGTACAAACGATATATTCGTCGACACCAAAGGGTACAAACGATTTCTCGCTGGTACAAACGATATACTGTGGATACGAACGGGTACAAACGATTGCTCGATATTACAGACGGGTACAAACGTTTCCTCGGTGGTACAAACGATATACTCGTCGATACGAACGGGTACAAACGATTGCTCGATGGTACAGATGGGTACAAACGCTTACTCGGTGGTACAAACGATATACTTGTCAGTACAGATGGGTACAAACGATTCCTCAATGGTACAGACGGGTACAACCGTTTCCGCGGTGGTACAAACGATATATTCATCGGTACCAACGGGTACAAACGTTTTGTCGGTGGTACAAACGATATACTCGTCAGTACGAATGGGTACAAACGATTGATCGATAGTACAGACGGGCCAAACGAATGCTCGGTGGCACAAACGACATATTCGTCGATACGAACGGGTACAAACGTTTTCTCGGTGGTACAAACGATATACGAATTCGAACGATGTACGAATGGGTAAAAACGATTCCACAATAGTACAGACGGGTACAAACGTTTTCTCGGTGGTACAAACGATATACTTGTCAGAACGAATGGGTACAAACGATTCCTCAATCGGACAGACGGGTAGAAACGTTTCCGCGGTGGGACAAACGATATATTCGTCGATACCAACGGGTACAAACGTTTTGTCGGTGGTACAAACGATATACTCATTGATACGAACGGGTACAAACGATTGCTCGATATTACAGACGGGTACAAACGTTTTCTCGGCGGTACAAACGATATACTCGTCCGTACGAGGGGGTACAAACCATTGCTCGATATTACAGACCGGTACAAACGATTGCTCGACAGTGCCGACGGGTACAATCGTTTTCTCGTTCGTACAAACGATATACTCGTCGGTTCGAATGGGTACAAATGATTGCTCTATAGTACAGACGAGTACAAACGTTTTCACGGTGGTACAAACGATATACTCCTCAGTACGAATGGGTAAAAACGATTCCTCGATAGTACAGACGGGTAGAAACGTTTTCTCGGTGGTACAAACGATATACTTGTCAGTACAGATGGGTACAAACGATTCCTCAATGGTACAGACGGGTACAAACGTTTCCGCGGTGGTAGAAACGATATATTCATCGATACCACCGGGTACAAACTTTTTGTCGGTGGTACAAACGATATACTCGTCAGTACGAACGGGTACAAACGATTGATCGATAGTACAGACGGGCCAAACGATTGCTCGGTGGCACAAACGACATATTCATCGATACGCACGGGTACAAACGAGTGATCGATAGTACAGACGGGTTCAAACTTTTTCTCGCTGGTACGAACGACATACTCGTCGGTACGAATGGGTACAAACGATTTCTCGATAGTACAGACGGGTACAAACGTTTCCTCGGTAGTACAAACGATATACTCGTCGATACGACCGGGTACAAACGATTGCTTGATAGTACAGACGCGTACAAACGTTTCCTCGGTGGTACAAATGATATACTCGTCGATCCGAACGGGTACAAACGGTTTCTCGACAGTACAGACGGGAACAAACGTTTTCTCGGTGGTACAAACGATTTACTCGTCAGTACGAATGGGTAAAAACGATTCCACGATAGTACAGACGGGTTCAAACGTTTTCTCGGTGGTACAAACGATATACTCGTCGGTACGAATGGGTACAAATGATTGCTCGATAGTACAGACGAGTACAAACGTTTTCACGGTGGTACAAACGATATACTCGTCAGTACGAATGGGTAAAAACGATTCCTCGATAGTACAGACGGGTACAAACGTTTTCTCGGTGGTACAAACGATATACTTGTCAGTACAGATGGGTACAAACGATTCCTCAATGGTACAGACGGGTACAAACGTTTCCGCGGTGGTACAAACGATATGTTCATCGGTACCAACGGGTACAAACGTTATGTCGGTGGTACAAACGATATACTCGTCAGTACGAATGGGTACAAACGATTGATCGATAGTACAGACGCGCCAAACGATTGCTCGGTGGCACAAACGACATATTCGTCGATACGAACGGGTACAAACGATTGCTCGATAGTACAGACGGGTACAATCGATTTCTCGGTGGTACAAACGATATACGAATTCGAACGATGTACGAATGGGTATAAACGATTCCACGATTGTACAGACGGGTACAAACGTTTTCTCGGTGGTACAAACGATATACTTGTCAGTACGAATGGGTACAAACGATTCCTCAATGGGACAGACGGGTAGAAACATTTCCGCGGTGGGAAAAACGATATATTCGTCGATACCAACGGGTACAAACGTTGTGTCGGTGGTACAAACGATATACTCATTGATACAAACGGGTACAAACGATTGCTCGATATTACAGACGGATACAAACGTTTTCTCGGCGGTACAAACGATATACTCGTCAGTACGAGAGGGTACAAACCATTGCTCGATGTTACAGACCGATACAAACGATTGCTCGACAGTGCCGACGGGTACAATCGTTTTCTCGGTGGTACAAACGATATACTCGTCGGTACGAATGGGTACAAATGATTGCTCGATAGTACAGATGACTACAAACGTTTTCACGGTGGTACAAACGATATACTCGTCAGTACGAATGGGTAAAATCGATTCCTCGATAGTACAGACGAGTACGACCGTTTTCTCGGTGGTACAAACGATATACTTGTCAGTGCAGATGGGTACAAACGATTCCTCCGTAGTACAGACGGGTACGAACGATTCCGCGGTGGTACAAACGATATATTCGTCGACACCAAAGAGTACAAACGATTTCTCGCTGGTACAAACGATATACTGTGGATACGAACGGGTACAAACGATTGCTCGATATTACAGACGGGTACAAACGTTTCCTCGGTGGTACAAACGATATACTCGTCGATACGAACGGGTACAAACGATTCCTCGATAGTACAGATGGGTACAAACGTTTTCTCGGTCGTACAAACGATATACTCGTCAGGACGAATGGGTACAAACGATTGCTCGATAGAACATACGGGTACAAACGTTTTCTCGTTGGTAAAAACGATATACTCGTCAGTACGAATGGGTACAACCGATTGCCCGAAAGTACAGACGGGTACAAACGTTTTCTCGGTGGTACATACGAAATACTCGTCGATACGAAAGGGTACAAAGGATTGGTCGATAGTACAGACGGGTACGAACGATTTCTCGGTGGTAAAAACGATATACTCGTAGATACGAATGGGTACAAACGATTGTTCGATAGTACAGACGGGGACAATCGTTTTCTCGGTGGTACAAACGATATACTCGTCAGAACGAATGGGTACAAACGATTCCCCGATAGTACAGACGGGTACAAACGTTTTCTCGCTGGTACAAACGATACACTCGTCAGTACGAATGGGTACAAACGATTGCTCGATAGTACAGATGGGTACAAACGATTTCTCGGTGGTACAAACGATATACTCGTCGATACGAATGGGTACAAACGATTGCTCGATAGTACAGACGGGTACCAACGTTTTCTCGTTGGTAAAAACGATATACTCGTCAGTACGAATGGGTACAACCGATTGCCCGATAGTACAGACGGGTACAAGCGTTTTCTCGGTGGTACATACGAAATACTCGTCGATATGAATGGGTACAAACGATTGGTCGATAGTACAGACGGGTACAAACGATTTCTCGGTGGTACAAACGATATACTCGTCGATACGAATGGGTACAAACGATTGCTCGATAGTACAGACGGGTACAAACGTTTTATCGGTGGTACAAACGATATACTCGTCAGAACCAATGGGTACAAACGATTTCTCGATAGTACAGACGGGTACAAAAGTTTTCTCGGTGGTACAAACGATATACTCGTCAGAACGAATGGGTACAAACGATTCCTCGATAGTACAGACGGGTACAAACGTTTTCTCGTTGGTACAAACGATATACTCGTCAGTACGAATGGGTACAAACGATTGCCCGACAGTTCAGACGGGGACAAACGTTTTCTCGGTGGTACATACGAAATACTCGTTGATACGAATGGGTACAAACGATTGGTCGATAGTACAGACGGGTACAAACGATTTCTCGGTGGTACAAACGACATACTCGTCGATACGAACGGGTACAAACGATTGCTCGATAGTACAGACGGGTACAAACGTTTCCTCGGTGGTACAAACGACGTACTCGTCGATAAGAATGGGTACAAACGATTGCTCGATAGTAGAGACGGGTACAAACGTTTTCTCACTGGTACAAACGATAAACTCGTCAGTACGAATGGGTACAACCGATTGCTCGATAGTACAGACGGGTACAAACGATTTCTCGGTGGTACAAACGATATACTCGTCGACACGAACGGGTACAATCGATTGCTCGATAGCACAGGCGGGTACAAACGTTTTCTCGCTGGTACAAACGATACACTCGTCAGTACGAATGGGTACAAACGATTGCTCGATAGTACAGACGGGTACAAACGTTTTCTCACTGGTACAAACGATAAACTCGTCAGTACGAATGGGTACAAACGATTGCTCGATAGTACAGACGGGTACAAACGATTTCTCGGTGGTACAAACGATATACTCGTCGATACGAACGGGTACAAACGATTGCTCGATAGTACATATGGGTACAAACGTTTTCTCGTTGGTAAAAACGATATACTCGTCAGTACGAATGGGTACAACCGATTGCCCGATAGTACAGACGGGTACAAACGTTTTCTCGGTGGTACACACGAAATACTCGTCGATACGAATGGGTACAAACGATTGGTCGATAGTACAGACGGGTACAAACGATTTCTCGTTGGTACAAACTATATACTCGTCGATACGAATGGGTACAAACGGTTGCTCGATCGTACAGACGGGTACAAACGTTTTCTCGGTGGTACAAACGATATACTCGTCGATACGAACGGGTACAATCGATTGCTCGATAGTACAGACGGGTACAAACGATTTCTCGGTGGTACAAACGATATACTTGTCGATACGAACGGGTACAATCGATTGCTCGATAGTACAGACGGGTAGTAACGTTTTCTCGGTGGTACAAACGATATACTCGTCAGTACGAATGGGTACAAACGATTGCCCGACAGTTCAGACGGGGACAAACGTTTTCTCGGTGGTACATACGAAATACTCGTTGATACGAATGGGTACAAACGATTGGTCGATAGTACAGACGGGTACAAACGATTTCTCGGTGGTACAAACGATATACTCGTCAGGACGAATGGGTACAAACGATTGGTCGATAGTACAGACGGGTACAAACGATTTCTCGGTGGTACAAACGATATACTCGTCGATACGAATGGGTACAAACGGTTGCTCGATAGTACAGACGGGTACAAACGTTTTATCGGTGGTACAAACGATATACTCGTCAGAACGAATGGGTACAAACGATTCCTCGATAGTACAGACGGGTACAAACGTTTTCTCGGTGGTTCAAACGATATACTCGTCGATACGAACGGGTACAATCGATTGCTCGATAGTACAGACGGGTACAAACGACTTCTCGGTGGTATAAACGATATACTCGTCGATACGAACGGGTACAATCGATTGCTCGATAGTACAGACGGGTACAAACGTTTTCTCGGTGGTACAAACGATATACTCGTCAGTACGAATGGGTACAAACGATTGCCCGACAGTTCAGACGGGGACAAACGTTTTCTCGGTGGTACATACGAAATACTCGTTGATACGAATGGGTACAAACGATTGGTCGATAGTACAGACGGGTACAAACGATTTCTCGGTGGTACAAACGACATACTCGTCGATACGAACGGGTACAAACGATTGCTCGATAGTGCAGACGGGTACAAACGTTTCCTCGGTGGTACAAACGATGTACTCGTCGATACGAACGGGTACAAACGATTGCTCGATAGTACAGATGGGTACAAACGTTTTCTCGGTGGTACAAACGACATACTCGTCAGGACGAATGGGTACAAACGATTGGTCGATAGTACAGACGGGTACAAACGATTTCTCGGTGGGACAAACGACATACTCGTCGATACGAACGGGTACATACGATTGCTCGATAGTACAGACGGGTACAAACGTTTCCTCGGTGGTACAAACGATGTACTCATCGATACGAACGGGTACAACCGATTGCCCGATAGTACAGACGGGTACAAACGTTTTCTCGGTGGTACATACGAAATACTCGTCGATACGAATGGGTACAAACGATTGGTCGATAGTACAGACGGGTACAAACGATTTCTCGGTGGTACAAACGATATACTCGTCGATACGAATTGGTACAAACGGTTGCTCGATAGTACAGACGGGTACAAACGTTTTATCGGTGGTACAAACGATATACTCGTCAGAACGAATGGGTACAAACGATTCCTCGATAGTACAGACGGGTACAAACGTTTTCTCGGTGGTACAAACGATATACTCGTCGATACGAACGGGTACAATCGATTGCTCCATAGTACAGACGGGTACAAACGATTTCTCGGTGGTACAAACGATATACTCGTCGATACGAACGGGTACAAACGATTGCTCGATAGTACAGACGGGTACAAACGTTTTCTCGTTGGTACAAACGATATACTCGTCAGTACGAATGGGTACAAACGATTGCCTGATAGTTCAGACGGGGACAAACGTTTTCTCGGTGGTACATACGAAATACTCGTTGATACGAATGGGTACAAACGATTGGTCGATAGTACAGACGGGTACAATCGATTTCTCGGTGGTACAAACGACATACTCGTCGATACGAACGGGTACAAGCGATTGCTCGATAGTACAGACGGGTACAAACGTTTCCTCGGTGGTACAAACGATGTACTCGTCGATACGAACGAGTACAAACGATTGCTCGATAGTACAGATGGGTACAAACGTTTTCTTGGTGGTACAAACGATATACTCCTCAGGACGAATGGGTACAAACGATTCCGTGATAGTACAGACAGGTACAAACGTTTTCTCGATGGTACAAACGATATACTCGTCGATACGAACGGGTACAATCGAATGCTCGATAGTACAGACGGGTACAAACGTTTTCTTGCTGGTACAAACGATACACTCGTCAGTACGAATGGGTACAAACGATTGCTCGACAGTACAGACGGGTACAAACGTTTTCTCACTGGTACAAACGATACACTCGTCAGTACGAATGGGTACAAACGATTGCTCGATAGTACAGACGGGTGCAAACGATTTCTCGGTTGTACAAACGATATACTCGTCGATACGAACGGGTACAAACGATTGCTCGATAGTACATACAGGTACAAACGTTTTCTCGTTGGTAAAAACGATATACTCGTCAGTACGAATGGGTACAACCGATTGCCCGATAGTACAGACGGGTACAATCGTTTTCTCGGTGGTACAAACGATATACTCGTCGATACGAATGGGTACAAACGGTTGCTCGATAGTACAGACGGGTACAAACGTTTTATCGGTGGTACAAACGATATACTCGTCAGAACGAATGGGTACAAACGATTCCTCGATAGTACAGACGGGTACAAACGTTTTCTCGTTGGTACAAACGATATACTCGTCGATACGAACGGGTACAATCGATTGCTCGATAGTACAGACGGGTACAAACGATTTCTCGGTGGTACAAACGATATACTCGTCGATACGAACGGGTACAAACGATTGCTCGATAGTACAGACGGGTACAAACGTTTTCTCGTTGGTACAAACGATATACTCGTCAGTACGAATGGGTACAAACGATTGCCCGATAGTTCAGACGGGGACAAACGTTTTCTCGGTGGTACATACGAAATACTCGTTGATACGAATGGGTACAAACGATTGGTCGATAGTACAGACGGGTACAAACGATTTCTCGGTGGTACAAACGACATACTCGTCGATACGAACGGGTACAAACGATTGCTCGATAGTACAGACGGGTACAAACGTTTCCTCGGTGGTACAAACGATGTACTCGTCGATACGAACGAGTACAAACGATTGCTCGATAGTACAGATGGGTACAAACGTTTTCTTGGTGGTACAAACGATATACTCCTCAGGACGAATGGGTACAAACGATTCCGTGATAGTACAGACAGGTACAAACGTTTTCTCGATGGTACAAACGATATACTCGTCGATACGAACGGGTACAATCGAATGCTCGATAGTACAGACGGGTACAAACGTTTTCTTGCTGGTACAAACGATACACTCGTCAGTACGAATGGGTACAAACGATTGCTCGACAGTACAGACGGGTACAAACGTTTTCTCACTGGTACAAACGATACACTCGTCAGTACGAATGGGTACAAACGATTGCTCGATAGTACAGACGGGTGCAAACGATTTCTCGGTTGTACAAACGATATACTCGTCGATACGAACCGGTACAAACGATTGCTCGATAGTACATACGGGTACAAACGTTTTCTCGTTGGTAAAAACGATATACTCGTCAGTACGAATGGGTACAACCGATTGCCCGATAGTACAGACGGGTACAAACGTTTTCTCGGTGGTACATACGAAATACTCGTCGATACGAATGGGTACAAACGATTGGTCGATAGTACAGACGGGTACAAACGATTTCTCGGTGGTACAAACGATATACTCGTCGATACGAATGGGTACAAACGATTGCTCGATAGTACAGACGGGTACAAACGTTTTCTCGGTGGTACAAACGATATACTCGTCGATACGAACGGGTACAAACGATTCCTCGATAGTACAGACAGGTACAAACGATTTCTCGGTGGTACAAACGATATACTCGTCGATACGAACGGGTACAACCGATTGCTCGATAGTACAGACGGGTACAAACGTTTTCTTGGTGGTACAACCAATATACTCGTCAGTACGAATGGGTATAAACGATTACACGGTGGTAGAAACGATGTACTCACCGATACGAATGAATAGAAACAATTTCTAGGTGCTCCAAACGATATACTTGTCGGTACAAACGGAAATTAAAAAAAAAAAAATCGAAAATTTTTTTTTTCAGAAAAAATTCAAAAAAAAAAATTCAAAAAAAAAAATGTTTAACGGTACAAACGGGTACAAACGATTCTCTTTTCAGTCACGTTTATTAAAATTGCTTAGCTCTAAATGGGTTGCGGTTCATTTTTTCATACCCTCGTACTTTTTTCCCCCTTAAGGTACAAACGAAATTTAAGACGGTACAAACGGGTACAAACCGAGTACAAACGAATGCAAAAAAAAAAATTATTTTCTGTAAAGTCAGTTGCCACCTTCACATAGGTGTAAAGCACGCCGAGAAATTTCGGTCGCCTTACCGTTGCCACCTCCGTAGCGTGTATGCACGAAATATGTACTCCCCGGCGGACACACGTATGTCACATTTATCAACGATTACCTACATGATAGTTTTACGATCTTTCCTCAACTATTTTCTCACAGATCGCGATAGTTCAAGTACCAAAAAGTGCGTCGTAATCATTGCCGGGTCGAGTAGCTTTTCGATTCGTTAATATTGCCAGCTCGAGTAGCTCTTCGATTCGCAATTAATTAACTTTACCGGAAGTTAATTTTCTGACCTGTTTCGATTACAGTTTCGCGGAAAAAATTTATCTAAATTCATCGGCCCGACCGTTTTTGCGAATAATCCAAAAAACTTTTCACATACGTACATGTTTAAAAAATGATTCATATATATATTTCTTTTTATTAGCGTATGCTCTCTTAGCGACGCGGTCGTAAGAGAGTCTCAAGAATATACAAGACTTGCAAACTTTCGTAATATACAATTCTTCTTCAAGCTTTCTCTCAGCGGTCTCAGCTCGGGGTCTCGAAGGAATGCGGTGAAATTTCATCTACTTTATAGTACAATATTTATAATAAAGTCAATCCCGGGGGATTCCTTTTTAATTACGTCGCGCGTTGCATTTTTTTTCTTCTTTTCTTAAATATTCATCGAAAAAGTTCTTAGTCGTCGGCAATATTCGATAATGAGCTACAGATATGAGGAATATCGTGGTAGGTGAAATTAACTGAACCACTTCTCTTTTCTTTTCTCTCAATGCATATTGCCACATTGCACGTTTCGTCGGCGAGTTCGATTCATCGTTTCTTTTCAACCCCTACGCTAGAAAAACAACGAAGAATACGAAGAAAAATATCAGTACGCCAAACACTTTAATCATCAACCACCGGTTGTTGGTCACCGATTGGAAGTATTTCAGGATTTCCGTGTGAGCAGCCTCGACGTTCAGTTCCGTGTCTTCTATGTTAGTGTCTATCCTGAAAATTTCAAATGGGACACCAAGTTAAAGTCGATTTATCGATTTTATCTCGCGGATTTATTTTTGCTTCTTCATGGAGAGAATGTTAGTTTTGATGGCGTTTTATTTTCAGCATTCTTGGGAAAACGCGTTCAGGGGTGTTTGAAAAGGTCAGACGGAAAGAATTTTCTGAAAAATTCCACAAACGCTCCAACTTTCTCAAATCTTGAGATCCGAGATGAACTTTTTACACAGTATCATTGGCGATTGGTTGGCATTGAATTTGGCTACGATCCCTTGAGGGTTATGGGGTTGAGGTTTGCATCGTTGGAATGCAACGGAAATTCTTTTTTGCATCTTTTCATTACTACTCAAAATAATTTTTTGCCCATTTGTTGCAGATCGCTAAATAAGAATCCTAAAAAACGTTTTCGTAATTTTCGTAGCTTATATCTGCTAAAGGCAATTTGTGAAATCATTTTTGAAAAATTTCGTTGCATTCCCGCGATGCAAACGTCAACGTAATTGAGGGCTTCGTGTTTAGAGAAATTTCGAATTCTATGGCAGATCGTTTTTCTCACCTCTCGACCATTTCCTCTTGTTCTTTGACCATGTGCGCAAGCTGCTGAAAAATGCCACCCAGCTCGACTATCGTCGATTCGATATTTTGCATCGTTTCCGCCCTCGATTGAACATAGGCATCCTAGGTGGTCAGTAATCATCGTTATCGTAAGTCACAAAAATGAAAGCAAAATCCTAACTATGCGGACTTTCCACCTTTTTCGTTACGCCAATTTTGGATATTCTCGAGATTCGTGACTTTATAATTTTGTCACTGCTAATTTCGGCGGCGAAGAAATTCGTGTGCATATTTTTATGGGTGGAAAGTAGGCCGATCAAAGAAAAATTGTTACGTACGGTATCATCGCGGATGGTGCGTTGCATCATCATTTGATGTTCCATTCCAGGTTCGAGATCGATGCTGACGGACGTATTTGTATCCTGCTCGAGGAGAAGCAGCGAACCCTGTTGTCCGGCCGTTACGCTGGGAGGCAGCATCCGCGACACCGAACCTTGCGTAAACTGTTCCCTTCTGTTCTGCTCCTCTCTCATGTTCTGCGGGAAAAAGAAATGATGATACGAATGTAAAACTCCTGCGATTCAACTTTTGCTATACGATCCGCGTACTAAATACTGTGCCGGAAACGTGCAATGCTACAAGCACAGAAGATGCTTTGAAAAACATTTAAACGACGGATCGACGCTTACCTCAGTGCGAACTTCCAGGACGCTCTTGAAATGATTAGACATATTGGCGAGTTTTGATTGCAAGGCGACTACCACAGAAGAGGAATGGGACGCTATGTGGTGTCCCTGGGAATTCCCCTCCCGTTGCTTCCTTCCTAATTCTTGTAATTTGGCTATTTGTTTATTCAAACTACTCAGATCGGTCTTGATGATGGTGGTCAGTTCCTCGATCTCGACTTGTCTGTCATTGAATATCGACTTCTTTTTAGCCACTGAAACGACGAAAAAAGAGTGTCGAGTATGCAATAAAAAAGAAATAAACATTTGCACAGACGTGTCTACAAAAAGTGGACGGAAGTGTTTTTAACCCGTGTCCAATCAGTGAAAAACATTACTATATTAGACCTAAACGACTCGGGTCAATCCAATCAACCCCAATCACAGAAAAACTCAACTTTGTCAAACCTAAACATCCTGAGCCAACTGAAACGAACCCAAACTATAGAAACGTGACTGTTACATCTGACCAACCTAAGCAAACTCAAACTATGCTGAAGCCAAATGACCTGGACAAACCCAAACAAGCCCAATCTCCGAAATACTTGACTTTGTCAAACTCAAACAAATCCAAACGAATCCAACCACCAAAAACGTGACTGTTATATCTAACTAATCTAAGAAAACCCAAACAAACCCAATCACTGAAAAACTTGAATATGTTGAACCCAAACAACCCGAACAAAAACCAAAACTAAAAACTGTGACGGTTCCATCTGACCAACAAACCCAAACAAACCAAACAAACCCAAACACACATCTGCGAGACATGAGTTTGGGTTTGTTCGGGTTGTTGTAAATATGACGGGAGCCCACAAACCATTATGATTCATAATTCCAAGCCGCCCATTTTTCAAAAAAGCTTCAATTGAAAAAGATCGAATGCGAGCATGGAATATAAAACGGAAAGTTTATCCCCATTTTTCGGAAAAACGGCTTTTCGAAATTTTTCGCGCAATTTCAGCGATCCGCCGTTAGCGCGCAGCATAGGCTTGGGTCAGTACTCGGATGGGTGACCGCTCAACCGCAAACGTGCGAAATGTTTACGAAAAACATTGAATACTCGTAAAAACTTACGCATCGCTAATTTTTCAAGCTTGGTGTACGTGCTGGCAATATTCTTTCCGATATTTTGAGCTATCATCATGAAATTGGAGTAGCTTTGTATGTGCCGCGCTTGACGGGGACCGCGAACGGCAGCCCGTGCAGCCGTTCTACCCTGCATCGTTCTTATCGCATTCGCGAATTCGCTGCTGCGGTCGCGTGACGTCATGACGACAACGGGCAAAATACTGTCACGTTCTTTCGTATCCTCCGTATTGTCGATGCCACCAACGACGGTTATCCTCTCATTGTAATTGTAAGAATGAGTCTGGCCGAAAGCGTTACGGTTATCAATGCCGTTCTGTTCGTACGACGATTTTACAACGAAGTCATCGTCCAACTCCGAGACACCACGTCTTCTACGCGCGGGCATTGCATCCTCGATATTCCACTTTACAATATTAAACAATTTCCTTTCCACGCACAAACACTTACGACTCGCATCGAACGAAAACTTATCCTCAACGTTCGTCCACAGCACGACACAATATTTTATCGCACATTAACGAGAATACACACATGGACGAAGGACTCTTCACGAACGGGACAATGACATATTTTTCTTTTCCACGCACTACTTCGCGTGCAAGAGAAAAGATTGTTCAGTTTTTCCCCCTATACTCGCCCTGACTTTCGAGCGTGACAACTCGACAAGTCCGGAGAACTTTCGACTCGTAGATGTAAGTACTTCCGTCGCGGGTTTGCGCAATCGCAAAAAAAAAGCGGGGGTCCAGAATGACTGTAAAGTGGTCTCGAGGGAAACTTACATGGCGTGGGTATTCCGAATACTCAGTCGGTAAAGTTTTAACGACGTTGAATAATAAGCATGGAGGCATGGAGGCTAGAGTGGAGGAGTCCGATCTCTTATGGAGAGACTTGAAAAAAGTGGCTACAAAAATGTGGACTTTCCGGGATGGCGCCACTATCGCTAAAACCTCGAGACCGAGCTGGGTGTGACAGAGACGGAACAAGTAAATAATGAGAAGTGAGTTGTGCATGAGGCAGAATGAAACTTGAGAAGTAGGCTGCGTGCGAGAGAGATGTAAAACAGTGCAGCCAGATCGCGCGCGAAAGTTACCCTTTCTCTAGTCCCTCGCGCGCCCATCGCACAATCATAGTAGCGCGTGTCCGTGAGCGAGCGACGCTCGACATATTCGGAAAGAGCCGAGTGCCGTCGAACTGTCCCGACCGCGCCTTCGGCAGCTACACCAACATAGACACGCTGAGCACGTTCATGTGCGGCCAAGCCGAACGAAGGCTTCGAGGGAAAAAGCAATCTGAGCACGGCCCGCGCGTGACGTCACGCGACGGCACGCGCGAAACTTTTAGATGATTTCAATGCTTATTTAGCTCTTGATTCTCTGCGTTATTAATGTATACAAAAAAATGTATCGCGCACTCTGAACGCTTATTTTTTTAGTTTATACGTTAATTTAAATATAATAATAAATCTAAATTACAACTTATTTATCTTCTAAAAAATTGTTTACGCTTTACTCACACCCGTCCTTATGCCAAATAAATTATAATTCAGAAAAGTAAGTGAAAATATATTTATATTCGTATTATTATATTAATTCTCATACTTTCATCAAGCGATAAAGTATTATCTCCAAAAACAAGTCAATCATCAATCGGGCCGCCAATCGTAACTGCCAGAAAGTGCATCTTTAACACAAGTGATAAGATGGTCCCGTTGGTAGCGTTCCTGGCTTCGGTCCGTAGGGGCGCAGGATCGTTCCTCACGCTCAGCGCTTTTTTTTTTTAATCATGGTTACTATTAATTTTTATTTGATTAGTTATTTTTATTAGTTATCATATTTATTTTAATTAGTTATCTTTTAGTACCGAAAAATTTATCGCGCACTCTGACCGCTTAATTTATTAGTTTTTACGTTAATTTAAATATAATAAATCTAAAATACAACTTATTTATCTTCTAGCAAAATGTTTGCGCTTTACTCACACCCGACCCTATGCCAAATAAATTGTAATTCATAAAAGTAAGCGGAAATATATTTATCTTCGTATTATTATATTCATTCTCATATACTTTCATCAAGCAAAAAAGTATTATCCCCAAAAACAACCATCCATCCGACCGCGAATCGTAAGTACCAGAAAGTGAACATACATTGACACAAAAGATTAAAGGAGCAAGAAAAGTTGAACTTCGTCAAAAGTGTTCGTACAAAAAAAAAGGATGTTAAAGCTTCAAGTTTCTAGTTTTAGTTCCGACAATGATTTTTTTTTTTGAGAATCACTGATTGCGCGGTAGGAAGAAATATCACGGCAAAAAAAATGTTGCAAATTTTTACGTTTTTCAAAGTTCTGCACGTGTTTTGGAGATTTTTTTCGGACTTGACCAATATCAAGGTCATTGAGCCCATTCAATTCAGTTCAATTTGCTTCTTTTTTTATCTCCTTACGACCATTTTTCGCTGATATCGGCCTCCTCGTCGGCCTCTGAATGAAAAAACGTCCTTTTGTCTTCAGTCATCGATATCTCGAGAACTAATGGTCGTACGGGAATTCGACCGGCAATTTTGGAAACGTGAATGCATACTCTACAAGCTCTGATTATTATTGTAGGTTTAAAAAAAATTACTTTTGCCATCAGTTTTAAAAAAGTACAAAAAATCGATGTTTTCTTGTTTTTTATAAAATCCACCGCTACTTTGCAAATATTGTGATAAACACTATTGTTTATGGACGGTCATTCGGCTCAATATGTCCCCAAGAGATATACAAAATTCCAAATTGATCCGTTCATCGGTCTTTCTTGCCCGATTGACCAAAATATGAAAAAAAATTAAAGGAACAAGTTTCCTCCTTCTCAGAAATCATTTCATGATTATTAAGAGGAAAAACAACTTCTCACTACTTTTCGTACAATAGGGTATTGAGTACGCATTAAATGTTGGAAAAGAACCCTGAAAATCATATTGACTAAAAATTTTCGATTTTTTTTTTTTTAATAACAAAAATGTTGAAATTTTTTTGTTTATAAAAAAATCTATTTCGATTTTTAAAATTTTTTAATGTTGACATTTTTTTTCGATTCAACATTGTACCGCCAGCATTAGAATTACCCAAAGTGTACGTAGAATTACCCAAAGCGTACCTCCCCGTGGTATGCTTTGGGTAATTCTGATGCTGGCGGTAGAATGTTGATTTAAAAAAAAATTTCAACATTAAAAAAAAAAAATTCGAAACTGATTTCTTTATAAAAAAAAAAAATTTTCAATATTTTTTTTATGAAAAATGTTTGTCTTCGAAAATTTTTCATCAATATGATTTTCACGGTTTTTTTCCAACATTCAATGCGTACTCAATACCCAATTGTACGAAAAGTAATGAAAAGTTTTTTTTCCTCTTAGTAATCATGAAATGATGTCTGAAAAGGAGGAAACTTGCTCCTTTAATTTTTTTTCAAATTTTGGTTAATCGGGCAAGAAAGACCGATAATCGGATCAACTTGGAATTTTGCATGGCTCTTGGGGACATATTGAGCTGAATGACCGTCCATAAACATTAGTCTTTATCGCAATATTTGCAAAGTAGCGGTGGATTTCATAAAAACCAAGAAGACATCGTTTTTTTGTACTGTTCTAAAACTAATGGCAAAAATAAAAAATAAAAGTTTCACCACAATAATAATCGGAGCTTGTAGAGTATTCACGTTTCCAAAACTACCGATCGAATTCCCGTACGACCATTAGTTCCTGAGATATCTCAGCGAAAAATGGTCGTACGGAGAGAAAAAAGCAAATTGAAGTGCATTGAATGGGCTTAATGACCATGATATTGGTCAAGTCAGAAAAAAATCTCCAAAACACGTGCAGAACTTTGAAAAACGTAAAAATTTGCAAAATTTTTTTGCCGTGATATTTCTTCCGACCGCGCAATCAGTGATTCTCAAGAAAAAAATCATTGTCGGATCTAAAACTAGAAACTTGAAGCTTTAAAATCCTTTTTTTTTGTACGACCACTTTTGACAAAGTTCAACTTTTCTTGCTCCTTTAATTTTTTGTGACAATGTATGTTCACTTTCTGGTACTGACGATTCGCGGTCGGATGGATGATTGTTTTTGGGGATAATACTTTATCGCTTGATGAAAGTATATGAGAATGAATATAATAATACGAAGATAAATATATTTCCGCTTACTTTTATGAATTACAATTTATTTGGCATAGGGTCGGGTGTGAGTAAAGCGCAAACATTTTGCTAGAAGATAAATAAGTTGTATTTTAGATTTATTATATTTAAATTAACGTAAAAACTAATAAAATAAGCGGTCAGAGTGCGCGATAAATTTTTCGGTACTAAAAGATAACTAATTAAAATAAATATGATAACTAATAAAAGTAACTAATCAAATAGGAATTAAGGTTGTTGGGTCCCAAATCGCAAATGATGATAAAATTCTGAAAATTTGGTATGTTTTTGTATGAAGTATTTCAGAGGTCGTGTAAAAATTTCACGACAATTAGGAAGCTCGTTATTGAACAATTAACATTCACAAATTAAATGCTGTCTTATGGAAACTGATGTAACTTTGCAATAAGTTTTTCTTTTGACCTCTCAATTTTGTAATATCTACAATATACTGAAAGCAACGGAAACAAAACGAAGTTTATTGATACATTTTTTTTATTTCTTTTAAAAATTGTTCTTAACAAAATGTTAATTTTTCAATAACGAGCTTCCTAATCGTCGTGAAATTTTAACACGACCTCTTAAATACTTCATACAAAAACATACCAAATTTTCAGAATTTTCTTATCATTTTTTATTTCAACCCTTAAGGAGGTTGAAGTAATGATGATAGAATTCTGAAAATTTGGTATGTTTTTACATGAAGTATTCAGGAGGTCGTGTAAAAATTTCATGACGATTAAGAAGCTATTTATTGAACAATTAACATTAACATGTTCTATAGGGACTCAACATCCTTAATAGTAACCATGATTTAAAAAAAAAAGCGCTGAGCGTGAGGAACGATCCTGCGCCCTACGGACCGAAGCCAGGAACGCTACCAACGGGACCAACCTATCGCTTGTGTTAAAGATGCATTTTCTGGCACTTACGATTGGCGGCCGGATGGATGATTGATTTGTTATTGGAGATAATACTTTATCGCTTGATGAAAGTATGAGAATTAATATAATAATACGAATATAAATATATTTTCACTTACTTTTCTGAATTATAATTTATTTGGCATAAGGACGGGTGTGAGTAAAGCGTAAACCATTTTTTAGAAGATAAATAAGTTGTAATTTAGATTTATTATTATATTTAAATTAACGTATGAACTAAAAAAATAAGCGTTCAGAGTGCGCGATACAATTCTTTTGTATACATTAATAACGCAGAGAATCAAGAGCTAAATAAGCATTGAAATCATCTAAAAGCCTCACGCGTGCCGTCGCGTGACGTCACGCGCGGGCCGTGCTCAGATTGCTTTTTCCCTCGAAGCCTTCGTTCGGCTTGGCCGCACATGAGAACGTGCTCAGCGTGTCTATGTGTTGGTGTAGCTGTGGAAGGCGAGGTCGGGACAGTTCGACGGCACTCGGCTCTTTCCGAAGATGTCCGAGCGTCGCTCGCTCACGGACACGCGCTACTATGATTGTGTGATGGGCGCGCGAGGGACTAGAGAGAGGGTAACTTTCGCGCGCGATCTGGCTGCACTGATTGAAATCATCTAAAAGCCTCGCGCGTGCCGTCGCGTGACGTCACGCGCGGGCCGTGCCCAAAGTGCTTTTTCCCTCGAAGCCTTCGTTCGGCTTGACCGCACATGACGTGCTCAGCATATCTATGTGTTGGTGTAACTGCCGAAGGCGCGGTCGGGACAGTTCGACCGCACTCGGCTCTCCGAAGTATCCGAGCGCCGCTCGCTCACGGACACGCGCTATTATGATTGCGTATGGGCGCGCAGGGGTCTAGAGAAGGGGTAACTTTTGCGCGCGATCTGGCTGCACTGTATAGGTATAGCCAGAGTCGAGCCCGTCAGCTATAGATATAGTCGGAGCGCGGTAAAGAAAAGTAGCACTGTGTTTCTATCGCCCAAGGTCGACGAAAATCCGCACAAAGCGGGGAGCGCGATAACATATATAGATATAGCCAGAGTCGAGCCCGACCGCTATAGATATACTAGAAGCGCGGTGGACGAGAGCAGCAACGGTTTCGATAGCTCTAGCTCGACGAAGATCCGCACAAAGGGGTCGTCCATTAATCAGGTGCGGCTCAAATTGGGGGCGGGGTGGTTTCGGATAACATCATGATTGATCACACTGGGGAGGGGTATTGTTGGGACATATCACGTATATTTTTTTTTGGTAACTGCGCGGACAATGGCATTGAAATATACTGAAAACATATATTACTTCGTTTTTCACAATAAAATACCGTACTCTGTATAGCTTGTGGCTGACATTTCGTAACAAAAACAATACACGCTATGTTGCTGGTGCGGGGTAGCGGCAGTACCCTAGAACCGCCCTACATATCACCATAGGGTGGGGGGTTCAAAAAGGGGCCTAAAAATCCTCACGTGATTAATGGACGACCCCAAAGCTTAGAGCGTGATAACATATATAGGTATAGCCAGAGTCGAGGCTGTCCGCTATAGGTATACTAGAAGCGCGGTGAAGAAAAGCAGCAACGGTTTCGTTCGCCCTAGCTCGACGAAAATCCGCACAAAGCGGAGAGCGCGATCATATATATAGGTATAGCCAGAATCGAGTCCGTGAGCTATAGATTTAGTAGGAGCGCGGTAAAGAAAAGTAGCACTGTGTTTCTATCGTCCAAGGTCGACGAAAATCCGCACAAAGCGGAGAGCGCGATAACATATATAGGTATATCCAGAGTCGAGCCCGACCGCTATAGATATACTAGAAGCGCGATGGACAAGAGCAGCAACGGTCACGATCGCCCTAGCTCGACGAAAATCCGCACAAAGCGGAGAGCGCGATAATATATATAGGTATAGCCAGAGTCGAGCCCGGCAGCTATAGATATAGTAGGAGCGCGGTAAAGAAAAGTAGCATTGTGTTTCTATCGTCCAAGGTCGACGAAAATCCGCACAAAGCGGAGAGCGCGATAATATATATAGGTATAGCCAGAGTCGAGCCCGGCAGCTATAGATATAGTAGGAGCGCGGTAAAGAAAAGTAGCATTGTGTTTCTATCGTCCAAGGTCGACGAAAATCCGCACAAAGCGGAGAGCGCGATAACATATATAGATATAGCCAGAGTCGAGCCAGACCGCTATAGATATACTAGAAGCGCGGTGGACGAGAGCAGCAACGGTTTCGATCGCTCTAGCTCGACGAAGATCCGCACAAAGGGGTCGTCCATTAATCAGGTACGGCTCAAATTGGGGGGGGGGCGGGTGGTTTCGGATAACATCACGATTGATCACACTGGGGAGGGGGATTGTTGGGACATATCACGTATATTTTTTTTGGTAACTGCGCGGACAATGCCATTGAAATATACTGAAAACATATATTACTTCGTTTTTCACAATAAAATACCGTACTCTCTATAGCTTGTGGCTGACATTTCGTAACAAAAAAAATACACGCGATGTTGCCGGCGGGGGCGGGGGGGTACCCTAGAACCTCACCACATATCACCATAGGGTGGGGGGTTCAAAAAGTGGCCTAAAAAACCTTACGTGATTAATGGACGACCCCACAGCGTAGAGCGTGATAACATATATAGGTATACCCAGAGTCGAGCCTGTCCGCTATAGATATACTAGAAGCGCGGTGAAGAAAAGCCGCAACGGTTACGATCACCCTAGCTCGACGAAAATCCGCACAAAGCGGAGAGCGCGATAATATATATAGGTATAGCCAGAGTAGAGCCCACACAATAGACTGAAAACATATTACTTCGTTTTTCACAATAAAATACCGTACTCTCCATAGCTTGTGGCTGACATATCGTAAGAAAAAAAATACACGCGATGTTGCAGGAGGGGGGGGGGGGGGGGTACCATAGAACATCACCACATATCACCATAGGGTGGGGGGTTCAAAAAGTGGCCTAAAAAACATCACGTGACTAATGAACGACCCCAAAGCGTAGAGCCAGTGCAGCCAGGTCGCGCACAAAAGTTACCCCCTCTCTAGTCCCTTGCGCGCCCATCGACAATCATAGTAGCGCGTGTCCTTGAGCCAACGACGCTCGGATATCTTCGGAAAGAGCCGAGTGCGGTCGAACTGTTTCGACCGCGCCTTCGGCAGCTACACCACACATAGATACGCTGAGCACGTTCATGTGCGGCCAAGCCGAACGAAGGCTTCGAGGGAAAAAGCAATCTGAGCACGGCCCGCGCGTGACGTCACGCGACGGCACGTGCGAGGCTTTTAGATGATTTCAATGCTTATTTAGCTCTTGATTCTCTGCGTTATTAATGTATACAAAACAATGTATCGCGCACTCTGAACGCTTATTTTTTTAGTTTATACGTTAATTTAAATATAATAATAAATCTAAATTACAACTTATTTATCTTCTAAAAAATTGTTTACGCTTTACTCACACCCGTCCTTATGCCAATTAAATAATAATTCAGAAAAGTAAGTGAAAATATATTTATATTCGTATTATTATATTAATTCTCATACATTCATCAAGTGATAAAGTATTATCTCCAAAAATAAGTCAATCATCCATCCGGCCGCTAATCCTAAGTGCCAGAAAGTGCATTTTTAACACAAGCGATAGGATGGTCCCGTTGGTAGCGTTCCTGGCACCGGTCCGTAGGGGCGCAGGATCGTTCCTCACGCTCAGCGCTTTTTTTTATCATGGTTACTATTAAGGATGTTGGGTCCCTATAAAACATGTTAATGTTAATTGTTCAATACATAGCTTCTTAATCGTCATGAAATTTTTATATGACCTCCTGAATACTTCATGTAAAAACATACATAATTTTCAGAATTCTATCATCATGACTTTAACCTCCTTAAGGGTTGAAATAAAAAATGATGAGAAAATTCTGAAAATTTGGTATGTTTTTGTATGAAGTATTTAAGAGCTCGTGTTAAAATTTCACGACGATTGAGAAGATCGTTATTAAAAAATTAACATTTTGTTAAGAACAATTTTTAATAGAAATAAAAAAAAATTTATCAATAAACTTCGTTTTGTTTCCGTTGCTTTCAGTATATTGTAGATATTACAAAATTGAGAGGTAAAAAAAAAATTTTTGCAAAGTTACATCAGTTTCCATAAGACAGCATTTAATTTGGAAATGTTAATTGTTCAATAACGAGCTTCCTAATTGTCGTAAAATTTTTACACGACCTCTGATATACTTCATACAAAAACATACCAAATTTTCAGAATTTTATCATCATTTGCGATTTGGGACCCAACATCCTTAATTCTTATTTGATTAGTTATTTTTATTAGTTATCATATTTATTTTAATTAGTTATCTTTTAGTATCGAAAAATTTATCGCGCACTCTGACCGCTTATTTTATTAGTTTTTACGTTAATTTAAATATAATAAATCTGAAATACAACTTATTTATCTTCTAGCAAAATGTTTGCGCTTTACTCACATCCGACCCTATGCCAAATAAATTGTAATTCATAAATAGTAAGCGGAAATATATTTATCTTCGTATTATTATATTCATTCTCATATACTTTCATCAAGCGATAAAGTATTATCCCCAAAAACAATCATCCATCCGACCGCGAATCGTCAGTACCAGAAAGTGAACATACATTGACCCAAAAAATTAAAGGAGCAAGAAAAGTTGAACTTTGTCAAAAGTGGTCGTACAAAAAAAAAAGGATTTTAAAGCTTCAAGTTTCTAGTTTTAGATCCGACAATGATTTTTTTTTTTGAGAATGACTGATTGCGCGGTCGGAAGAAATATCACGGCAAAAAAAATTTTGCAAATTTTTACGTTTTTCAAAGTTCTGCACGTGTTTTGGAGATTTTTTTCTGACTTGACCAATATCAAGGTCATTGAGCCCATTCAATTCACTTCAATTTGCTTTTTTTTCTCCGTACGACCATTTTTCGCTGAGATATCTCAGGAACTAATGGTCGTACGGGAATTCGATCGGTAGTTTTGGAAACGTGAATACTCTACAAGCTCCAATTATTATTGTAGTGAAACTTTTATTTTGTATTTTTGCCATTAGTTTTAGAAAAGTACAAAAAAACGATGTCTTCTTGGTTTTTATTAAATCCACCGCTAATTTGCAAATATTGCGATAAAGACTAAGTTTATGGACGGTCATTCAGCTCAATATCTCCCCAAGAGCCATGCAAAATTCCAAGTTGATCCGATTATCGGTCTTTCTTGCCCGATTAACCAAAATTTGAAAAAAAATTAAAGGAGCAAGTTTCCTCCTTTTCAGACTTCATTTCATGATTATTAAGAGGAAAAAAAAACTTTTCATTACTTTTCGTACAATTGGGTATTGAGTACGCATTGAATGTTGGAAAAAACCGTGAAAATCATATTGACTAAAAATTTTCGAAAAAAAAATTTTTTCATGAAAAAAATATTGAAAATTTTTTTTTTGATAAAAAAATCAGTTCTGAATTTTTTTTTTTTAATGTTGAAATTTTTTTCAAATCAACATTGTACCGCCAGCATTAGAATTACCCAAAGCATACCACGGGGAGGTACGCTTTGGGTAATTCTACGTACACTTTGGGTAATTCTAATGCTGGCGGTACAATGTTGAATCGAAAACAAATGTCAACATTAAAAAAATAAAAAAAATCGAAATAGATTTTTTTATAAACAAAAAAATTTCAACATTTTTGTTATTGAAAAAAAAAATCGAAAATTTTTAGTCAATATGATTTTCAGGGTTCTTTTCCAACATTTAATGCGTACTCAATACCCAATTGTACGAATAGTAGTGAAAAGTTGTTTTTCCTCTTAATAATCATGAAATGATGTCTGAGAAGGAGGAAACTTGTTCCTTTAATTTTTTTTCATATTTTGGTCAATCGGGCAAGAAAGACCGATGAACGGATTAATTTGGAATTTTGCATATCTCTTGGGGACATATTGAGCCGAATGACCGTCCATAAACAATAGTGTTTATCGCAATATTTGCAAAGTAGCGGTGGATTTTATAAAAAAACAAGAAAACCGATTTTTTGTACTTTTTTAAAACTGATGGCAAAAATAATTTTTTTTAAACCTACAATAATAATCAGAGCTTGTAGAGTATGTATTCACGTTTCCAAAATTGCCGGTCGAATTCCCGTACGACCATTAATTCCCGAGATATCGATGACTGAAGACAAAAGGACGTTTTTTCATTCGAGGCCGACGAGGAGGCCGATATCTCAGCGGAAAATGGAGATAAAAAAACAAGCAGATTGAATTGAATTGAATGGGCTCAATGACCTTGATATTGGTCAAGTCCGAAAAAAATCTCCAAAACACGTGCAGAACTTTGAAAAACGTAAAAATTTGCAAAATTTTTTTTGCCGTGATATTTCTTCCTACCGCGCAATCAGTGATTCTCAAAAAAAAATCATTGTCGGAACTAAAACTAGAAACTTGAAGCTTTAACATCCTTTTTTTTTTGTACGACCACTTTTGACGAAGTTCAACTTTTCTTGCTCCTTAAATTTTTTGTGTCAATGTATGTTCACTTTCTGGTACTTACGATTCGCGGTCGGATGGATGGTTGTTTTTGGGGATAATACTTTTTTGCTTGATGAAAGTATATGAGAATGAATATAATAATACGAAGATAAATACATTTCCGCTTACTTTTATGAATTACAATTTATTTGGCATAGGGTCGGGTGTGAGTAAAGCGCAAACATTTTGCTAGAAGATAAATAAGTTGTATTTTAGATTTATTATATTTAAATTAACGTAAAAACTAATAAATTAAGCGGTCAGAGTGCGCGATAAATTTTTCGGTACTAAAAGATAACTAATTAAAATAAATATGATAACTAATAAAAATAACTAATCGAATAAAAATTAAGAGTAACCACGATTAAAAAAAAAAGCGCTGAGCGTGAGGAACGATCCTGCGCCCCTACGGACAGAAGCCAGGAACGCTACCAACGGGATCATCTTATCACTTGTGTTAAAGATGCACTTTCTGGCAGTTACGATTGGCGGCCGGATTGATGATTGACTTGTTTTTGGAGATAATACTTTATCGCTTGATGAAAGTACGAGAATTAATATAATAATACGAATATAAATATATTTTCACTTACTTTTCTGAATTATAATTTATTTGGCATAAGGACGGGTGTGAGTAAGGCGTAAACAATTTTTTAGAAGATAAATAAGTTGTAATTTAGATTTATTATTATATTTAAATTAACGTATAAACTAAAAAAATAAGCGTTCAGGGTGCGCGATACATTTTTTTGTATACATTAATAACGCAGAGAATCAAGAGCTAAATAAGCATTGAAATCATCTAAAAGCCTCGCGCGTGCCGTCGCGTGACGTCACGCGCGGCCGTGCTCAGATTGCTTTTTCCCTCGAAGCCTTCGTTCGGCTTGGCCGCACATGAACGTGCTCAGCGTGTCTATGGGTTGGTGTGGCTGCCGAATGCGCGGTCGGGACAGTTCGACGGCACTCGGCTCTTTCCGAAGATGTCCGAGCGTCACTCGCTCACGGACACGCGCTACTATGATTGTGTGTTGGGCGCGCGAGGGACTAGAGAGAGGGTAACTTTCGCGCGCGATCTGGCTGCACTGGCTGCACTGACCAGGACAGTGGTTTTCAACACGGTCTTACATACAGGGCTTGAAACTTGCTCAAAATTTCAGCGGTGGGGGATGGCCTCTTATTGAAGCACCGACTGTTTTAACTCCTGACCACGAGGATCGCTGCTGTAGAGTGTTGCAGGCTGTGTGAGAGAGACGGAAATATATTTCAAAAGTAAACAAAACCCAAACATAACCGCTGATTCACGCGACCACACGCGACGTGCTCTACTTGTAAACTTGTAAAAACCAACCCCCACGACCAGCACGAGCTCACATTGACACCTATATAAAAAACATTCATATTCATTGTACCCACTTGGATAACTATAGTCTTTTGGTTTTTTTCACGTTTAAGATAAAGTTACTTTTAACTGTATTTCGGTCCATCATGCATTTTTGACATTGAATATCATAATTTGCCTACGCCAGCCAATTTTACAGCTAGGTTAGGTTCCTATGACTCAACAATCGATTTCCATCTCTCTCGCACAGCCTGCATCACTCTATCGCAGCGACACTCGTGGTCTCTAGGCGAAACGGCCGGTGCTTCAATCCGAGGACATACCCCCCACCACCTGAGTTTCAAGACCTGTATGTAGGACCGTGGCTTCAATCTCCTCGATTTCGCCACGCGTGCATTCATAGTATTGATGTAAATCAGTATTTTTCATTTTACGGCTCAACTATTGGAGATAGAGAAAACAATCGTATACACCTACGAGGTAAAATCTTCCATTCAACAACTTTTGTTTGAAACTTTTTTGCGATTTCCTCCTCGTTCTCGAAATAATGAACATTTTTCGATTTTTAACCGTTTTCTTCACTGTTAATACGTAAAATTCCTAGAAATTCGGATTGCCCGGGTCAATTAACATAGGAATACATGTTTCACTAAGAGGAAACACAAATTTTCGACTTTCGCCACTCTTGACTGGACCAGGGGGCTGACACTGGGATAAATTCTCTTAACAGTAACGTGTCCCCGTATTGTCGCCACGTAACTAACCCACCATGCAGCGCTAGTAGTCACCGGCATGACCCAGACTCCGCAAAGCACCTCTCCGTATTATTTCGACATTTTTGCTCGATCTGTCATTGTTCTCGAATAAAAAAAATCGTAGCGTGGTAAAATCGTAATTATTTTATCACATTAGAAGAGCGATTTGTGGCTCATCGCAATTCAAAACGTGTTTTCGAGTCTATATTGGACGACGTGTATAACTATGAAAAGCTCTCTTTTCCGTGTATAGAACACGCCGATAGTGGTCTTTTACACATAATACAATATTACGTATTGATGCGGATGCAGCAATATTCTGCACGTCTCAACGCAGAACAAAAAAAAAGCAATCTCGATAAGAAAAAAATCGCAAAACATTGTACAACGTGACTAATCCATTATTTAAAAAATATTAATGTTATCTGTTTATTTCGTTCAATAAATATTTTTAAATACATAATATTGCAACAAGTGTAAATATTGCATCCCTTCCTATATACACATATACTATTAAATTCTATTCTAAACAATGAATTTTCCAGACGCGTCGAATGCAAATTATTCAGACGCTGCGCGACTGGAGTGGGGGTCATGCTGGTGACTACTAGTGCCGCATGGTGGGTTAGTTTACGTGGCGACAATAACAAGACACGGTAGACCCAGCAGTGCCAGGGAGCTGGACTGGACTAATACATCTGAATTCGTTGGTACGACCAAGGACACTAGAGAGAAGGAGTCGACACTCCCTACTCAACGATTCTTTCAATCAATCGGTCGCAGAGGTATAGTGCTCAGTTCCGCCGCAGACGTCGCTAGTGTTGTTGCGAACCGATAGTATATAGTAATACAAAACTGTATAAGGTGAAACTGACCGTGTTATGGCAGCAAAATTGGTAACGCCTGTCACACACAAATATATCTGTCGTGTACACCAGCACAGCAGCTATATAAACCCTTCGCGAGCGAATTCTTTTTGAGCGAATTTAATTATTTATTTGCGACGGTAACGGCAAATTGCTTAGCAGGGAGTATTTCGTAATTTACTGTTAAATTACTCGTGCTGTATAAGTAGATATATTATATATATGTATCTCTGTATTACTCGTTTTGTATGAGTTCATATATAATATATATGTATATAATTATTACATTTGATGTGCTTATTATATAATAAGCCCATGTGAATAAAACAACACGAGTTGTTTCATTAATATGTGCTCTATGAATATTATTTCTCTTTTATTTACTATATATATGTACACAATATTATTATATTTTATAATGGAAGGAATCCCAACTTAGGTGTATTATCATCGAGTGGCGAGAGAGAACGCACCATGACTGTTCCAAGTGAATACGATAGAGAAACACGATCACCCCAGTTTTGTGATTGGTCGTTGAAGCGGAGCTCGGACCTTATGCAGTTTTGTATTACTATATACTATCGTTTCCCAAGAAAACTCGCGACGCCTGCGGCGGAACTGAGCACTACACTTATGAGACCGATTGAAAGAACTGTTTGAGTAGGGAGTGTCGACTCCTTCTCTCTAGCCTCCTTGTTTATTACACCGATCGTAGCCACGGGGTCTGTTCGTTTTAGCTACGATTTTCTACACTTCTTACACCTCCAGTGGACTTTCTGATACTGTATCTGGTGAAAGTGTAGAAAGTGTAGCTAGCGCGAACAAACCTACGGTCTTACATACAGGTCTGGAAACTCTGCCAGAATTCTCATGGTGGGGGTAGGCCGCTTACTGACGAAAATATTCGTTGAGAATTGACACTACGCGGCGCTGCCATCTTGCCCCCAGTTGAACATAACCACCAAAAATAATTTTTCTAAACAGCCCCCTCTTCGGGGACCGAACTCGGCTCCTTCAAAACGGTAGCTCAACAGCATATCTGCGCGACCACGATTATCATTGCATGAATAAGACAGTTTTCTAACATTTGAGTTATAGCCACGCTTGGGGTTGAATTAGATTTGGCGGCTTGTTGGGTTGGTTCACCGCTTAATTTTATTCATTATAATTAGCTATATTGGTAGATATACGACCAATATATATATACTGCAGAACCAATAATTGAAATGAGGTGTTACGGTGACAGGCAGATGTAGAGCATTGCGGCGATTAGCTCTGTCTTTTTTCAATACCTCCGTCTGCCCCCGTACCGCACTTCACCGACAACTCTTTTAAGATAGCAGCGCCCCTAGCGGCCACTGTATTAAAACATTTTCGTCAGTAACCGACCCTCTGTAAGCTGTATACCTGTATATAAGACCGTGGTTTGGACACTCGTCACAAAATCAAGTGGTGGGGGTAGTACGCTTATTGAAGCACTGGATTAGTTCGTAATCCCGTCACTACTCGTCTCTGCGATCTATCCGCCTACTGCGTTTTCTCAAACCTAACCTCAAAATCCCCGTGTCGGATATTGTGCTCTCATAAAAGAAGAAAAGATTTTTGAAAAATTGGCAAAAATGCCAAGATGGTGCGCGGTTCCTTATTGCAATACCGGCCGTAAAGCCGATTATGCAAAGGTGTCGTTTTCCGGGTGCCTAATGACAATGTTATGCGCGAGAAGTGGGAACACGCAATTCCAGGTGTTATAAAGTTGGAACGGTTTACTGCGTGTTGCAATGGTCTCCAATAGACTTAGCTACCGTATTTATATATTTAAAAAAAAGACAAGTGGATTTGAACACAAAATGCTACGGTAATACGACAAGAGATTTGCCACTGAGCCAAATTCGATATCTCGTTCAAATAACTCAAAATCGCTCATGTTTTTTCACACCCGCTTGCGGGCAGAGGGTTGGGGTCGGAGGTTTTGTAAAATAAGCATTTGCGTTTTACCGCGTGTTATAATAGTCTACAATAAAATTAAAAACGAGTAATATACATTGAGGTGAGACAGATTGAAGAGCTAGCGCTGTCTCTATCTTACTTTCCCCACCCATCGTCATCGCGCCGGAGTTTAGATCGCAGCGATCACAGTGGGCAATATATGAATTACACGTCTGGCATCCATAAGCGAACTATCCACACGATGGGAGTTTCCAGCCTGTATGTAAAACCGTGGCCGTGCGATACCCAGCTCCTATTACCGATACGTTCCCGCCTGATTTCTGTTAGCGCTTTTCCACCTACAACGCGCTCACTGAACAAGCTACTCTATGCTCGTTGCCTGTGACAACCGTTTGTAGTGACAATGTCAACATTTCATGCATTTTTCAGTTCTGCGGATTTCCAAAGAGTTCGAATTTTGGCGACTTCGCTTCCACTGGCAACCTCAGCAAATTCTAATCGAAACATCGATGGCTGACGAAATAAAAGCCGAAGTGATCAAGAAGACTCAGAGAACTCTTGGAAAATATGTTAAAAAACCACCGCTCACGGAAAAATTGCTGCGGAAACCACCGTTCCGTTTTCTCCACGATGTCATAACAGTCGTAATGTATTTTGGCGTCTGCTCATTTGCACCTTGTCCCAAAAGACTTTAAACGAAATGCAATAAGGATAATGAAAAATCTGGGATGACGGAATATATTTCTAATGTTCGTCTACCATTTTGTTCGCGCTCGAATTTGAATAACTCGGCAATCATTTAATATTCGTTAAATCCGATTGAAGATCGTTCAAACTCGATATTATTTTTTACACGAAATGCAGTCATTCGGAAAATAGCTTTCTTACACTTTTTTGGAACAATTTGTGTAAAAATAATGAAATCGTCATGAAAATACTCGCGATTTCGTCGATTTTCGTGAGCTTTGCAGACACTGTGAAAAAAAACGTGGGTCGTATTCGCTAAATTTTGTTTTATGCAATATTCAATCTCTTAAGTGCCTTACGACAAAAAACAATTATGGAAATATGAAAAAATGGCAACGTTTTTGGCAAGAAAAACATTTGTAAAGAAGCATGTCATAATGTGTGCCCTCAATGTTTTTGACTCAATTTTCCTACTCTTATTTCATATATTATTCATTTCAAACATAACATTCATTCATTTGAAAATATTCATTCAAAGAAGTTCGCTAATCATTTTGTTTACTCCTCAATGTTTACACGACAGGTATTGATAAATAGAATATACTGTAAAAATTTTAAGTTATCGTAACGTCGATTCATGCGTTTGGACTATCACGAGAGTAAAAAAAAGCGATTAGTGCGAAAACAACCGTGAAGTTAGCAATACGAATCGCTATGCGGTATCTAGTATAAAATATTTCAGTGCCCTATCTAATATTACCCTGTGCCCTATGTGAGGCCTACTTTGGCATCTAGACGTCTCTAGCATACTTTCCTACGAAGGAAAACAATAAAATTTGGGATAGCGTGCACTGGTCATCTGCCTATTTTGAAGAAAATAAAAGTTTGCAGCTTCCAATTGCTGTAATTTCAACATTTCATTTAAATTGAAATTCTGAAGAGCTTGAAGTACTTTTAAAAGCCCAGGCTAAAATGATATTTAACAAAATGATTAAATGTATTTCTTCGTGTCTATAAGGCCTTAAAGGCTCTTCAAGTGGATTCGACAAATGTTAATGAGTCTGAGTTCTTCAACTTCGAACCTAAAGAGCACTTTTTTCATTTAAATAATATGGAACGAAAATATCGATTCTTATCGTTCAGACTCGAACTCGAGAGCTCATATTTTCCATGAATTTTTTTATACCCAATACTATCTTTTTAGAGAAAAAATATATGTTTTTTCTACATTCTGATGAGTCCCAACCACATATGTTTTACACAATACAGCCACTAGCTTCCCCTATTCCCTTATTTCTGGTCCTACAATGTCATTATTGTTATATTCTCAGATCATCAAGGAAACTGGATTTCTGCAGAATCTATTTACCGAAGAGGAGCTGAATTCGGATAACAAGGATAAAGAAGCTAAGATCGCATTTTTGACGAAGCTGATTAACGTTGTCAGTGAGTGGGACATAAATTTACTTGGCAGTGAACAATACAGTGAAAGGCACAAGGGCTTGATTCTTTTGCCGCGTTCGATCAGAACGGGCAATTTGCACTCTACGCTGAAACTTCAATAACTCAATGACTAATTAATGTTTACCAAAATTGGGCGAACACTCTCAAAGCTGTTCCTGCTGCTTTAACGAGCTCCTTGAAAGATTTTGATGTCGTTATTTTGAACGGGGTTGAAGTTTGGGTCAAGAATGCAACGAAAATTCTTATCAACTTCCATTATTATCCAAAATCATGTTTACAATTAATTTCATTATTATCCAAGATCATAGCTCGCAAATTTGATGTAGATCGCTAAATAAGAATCGGAAAGAATTTTCGCGTGATTTCCGTAGCTCAAATCGGCCAAAGGGAATTTAGAGAATTCAAAACGAAAAATTTCGTTGCGTTCCGATTATGCAAACTTTAACGGTGTTACTTTTACACAAATTGTAGCTATAGAAGAAAGACCTTTTTTGAAATATAGGCCGGAATACAGGCATGTTTCTAATAGACATAGCGAATCAGACAGCAAAGTAATGAAAATCGTCTCACAGCGAGGTAAAATAATGAAAACGCCTGGATTTAGAATTGGTTACAGGCACTGAACTGGCGATCCGCCCTTCCAAGGTCATCGCTGGTCAAGAACCTGCGAGAACTAACGAGCTGTTGCAAACAATTGCGAAAGCGCTCGATAAAAATGTACGTTGGTAATTACGATGGCAAAGTCACACACGGCTTCTTTGTTTGGGTCATCGAGACTTCTGAAGAAGGACCATTAGGTCTGCGCCTCACGGCGATAATATTTTAATCGTTATAGTTATGTCGTCAGTTCGTCGGTCGCGTCGATTTTATTTTATTACTTGGCGTCAAGACGCTGCCGCATCTCTTGATGATTAATTGTAAAAAATCATCAACGGCCATGTCGCGGCCGAAAATGAGACCCCAACGATATCCGGCCCACAGCGTGCGGTGATTGAAAGATATCTACCAAAATTACAAATCGAAAATTCTTCCAGATCGATAGTACGGAAGCGGTTCAGCATTACAAAGCAAGTTTAGAAAAGGATACTCGCAACGTCCCGGCGTCGAAGCCGTCTAAGCGGGAACCTTCGAAGACGGTGACCTCGAGGCGCAGTGACCATGCGAGAGGAGCCACGGAACATTCCGAAACGGTTGCCGAGCGCAAAGCAGCCCCGGTGCAGGTCGACCACAAATCAAGGAAGCCAAGAGAACAGGGCACTGTCAAGGTCAGGGATGCGAGATCGAGCAGCAAAAGCAAACAGCCCAAAAAGACGAAAACCACCGTTGACGACAGCGTGGCATCGAAGGTAAAGATGAAGCGTTGCTCTTCACGATGATTAAACGTCGTTAGATGTCATTCTTCAAATGGATCGAAAAACGGTCTACTTTCGTAAATAGAAACTCGTGAAAAGGCGTTTACAACGAGAGGAATGTTCAAGCAAAAGCAAGACATTTCCACGGATCTCTGTGGCAAATTGAGTTCGCAATATACTGCGAAAAGTTGAAGTTAATTGGATTAGATTTCTTCAACTGGTGCTGCTAGTCAATTCGCAAAATGTTTCGGGAAGATCAATTCTTTCGTCTATTTTTTCCTAATTAGAATGATATAACGTGACGATAACACGCAACTATATTTTGTCGATTTTTTGTTTTCGTGTCATCGCAGAGTCCGCCCGCCCCGGTGACGTCCAACGAAGTTGAAAGTCAGAAACCTTCGGTCACCAGTCCCAAGCGATCGACGGGAACGAGCGATGTCCAGCCGGAGCTTAAAGACGCGGCCGAGCCTCGCGCGCCAGTGCCATCGCCCCAGCGTCAAACGCAATCCGCAGAGCAAGCTCCCGAGAAAGAGAAAATTGGCACGACGCCTCCGAGCAATGGGGACGATAATGCCGCTCCGACAGTTGCGACAAAGTCTTCAGTACCTGAAGACGTGCAGCATTCCGAGAACGCAGCTGAAAAACCCGGTCCGAGGTATACATCGGGCGACGCAACAATTATTGACAGTGGAAATATTTTCTAACCTATCAGACTTAGGAGAAAACTTCGCCGAAAAAAATCACATAGTTCGAAGGGGGTCATCGAATGGTGGCTACGGGGTTCATTCAGGCGCAGGCGATCCGGAGATTTCGAGGTCACTTCTATTTTTTTCAGCACTTTATCAAGGAATTAAGAATAAGTTCGGACACGAAATTTCGAGATGATCGATCAAGTTTTAGCATGAAAAATCGATAAAATAGGAACTTTAACGCTTATAGCCTAAAATCGATTTAAAAAGCGATGAAAACACTTACTTATAACATATGCTCAGAGTGAAAGCCACCACTTTCAATGCACGCTTGTAATCTGATTCGCGTTGATTGTATTGTCGTATTAAGGAGTGAGAAAACTATGAAATTCCTTGTTTCATCGATTTTTCCTACTACATCTTGATCGATCATCTTGAAATTTGGCGCGTGAACTCGTTTTGATTTCTTTAATAAAATAGTGAAAAAAATAGTGGTCCCATTAAAAAAAAATGAAGATGACCTTGAAACCTCCGAAGAGCTTTCATCTGGATGAGCCACCATTGGCTACGAGGTGGCTTCGAACTATGCAACTTCTGTAGGAAAAGTTTTCTCTTAAGTCTAACAGGTTAGAAAATATTTCTACTGTCAATAGTTGTTGCCTCGCCTGGTATTAGATATCGCCTTTGAGTATTGGTATTGAGTATTGTCTTTTCGACACTCATGAACAACGTGACTGCTCGTGACCATAAAAGGCTCGAGAGCAAGTACTTTACTTCGGGAAGTGAGTCTTCTTTTAACCGATGCTTGTCGGCCATGAAATTCGTGGTTCTTCCCCTTAAGGGATTATATATATTCAGACGGGAAAAAATGAAGCAACTTTGAGGGATTTTTTAAACTAAGAATTAATTTTCTACATTTGTCAAACTGTAGATATACTTTAATAGTATATTTAAGTAAACAAAAGCATTTTTTAAATTAATTTGTTACGGCGAGGTTGCCGCAGGATTTGCGAATCGGGGTGCAGTCTAACTTCAGGTACACTTTGATTTGCAAACAAATTCAATATTTTTTTCAGTTAGAGCATGTATAGTTTCTATTTGACGGCCATTAGAATAAATAAAATGCAAATTTAAGATAATAGCACGCATTTACAAAAAAATCAACATTTCACGCAAAATGTCTGTAACATTTGGATTAAAAAAGTCGTTTTTTCCCTCATTATTCAAAATAGTTCTCGTCAAATAGAGGGTAGCGTTATGATCAAGATTTCTGCCAAAGTTCAACTCAATCAGCTTTATAGTTTTTTAGTATCCGGCACGCCAATTTCGAAAAGGCAGTTTTGAGAAAAACGCGTTTGACGTTTACATAGAATTTCAATTAAATTGCAGATATGAAAATCCAGATATTTGTGGTGACTAATTACTTGAGTAATGTGTTACAAATTAATTAAACTCAAATACAGTAGTAATTGTAATAGTTAGTTGTTACTTTAATTACTTTTTGCCCATCTCTGCCTGCTGCACCGTTTGTAATTTTTCGAGTTTCGCCTTTGAAACTTTGGGAAAATATTCTACATATATAGTTTTGTCGTTCAAAGAGCGTAAAGAAATCGATTTTTTGATCGTTATAAATGTATATCCCGCCTTAATGGCCCTTGCTCATCCTGCGGTCTCTTACTATCCCAATCCTCTCACCCTACCCTCAAACTTCTTTATAATGGACCAGGCGACTAGCTGCGTCTTCGCCGCCAGATGGCGTCCCCACAATTATTTCTCACACGCGGCTCCGCCTCGGAGAGACAAGATAAAGTCGTCGACGAAACTCTAATACTCGTACTCTAGTTTCCCTTCAATACACGCATAAATCTTTCGCCTTTTACTAAAGATTTCCGTGGAGGGGAACGTTATGAGCCTATATACAAATTTTTTGTCGGCCTACTGAACAAGTAGGTCATAAACGAGTTCCAAAAATAAATTTTTTATAGACAACCGATCACGTGTAATTACGGTACTGCGTTGATCGTTTTCGCATTATTTGATATATTTACTGTCCTCGGGAAAACGGTTTATATAGACAAACTTGGCGTAAAAATGTTATCTTTTGAATTAGTGTTGCGCGCGATTGATTTTAAGGTTAGATTAGATTTAAAAAAATAGGTTAGATTGAATTTAAAAAATAGGTCAGTTAAGAAAATAATTAACTTAGATTGATTTTAAAATATGGTTGTCAATGGATTCTCAATATATAACATTTAAAAAATATTCTCTGTACATTTCAAGTCGATCCGTTCAAAATTGAGGGCGCTATGGGCGTTTATACGTAGGTTCAGACCGATAAACTTCGAAGTTTATCGGTCTGAACCTTATCGGAAAAACGCGTTTTTCTCTAAATGACTTTCTCAAAATCGGTGATCACGATATCTCAAAAATCAGCGCACCGATCAACTTCAAATTTTCCGAGCTACTTTTGCATATCAAAAGCAGCGCACGACCGAAGGAATTTTTTTCCGATGCATCGTTTTTTTTTATCAACGAAAACAGAGGGTTTTTTAAAACCGAAAATCCATACTTTTACTTTGGACTGCCGGCATTTTTGCGAAAATCAATATTTTATTAAATCCTCCGTCCAAGCACTACATAATTTCTGGAGAATGCAATATCGGAAGGTTTTCAATTCCGGAACTGGCAACTGTATGACTGTTTTCGGTTTCTAGAAAAAGAAAAAAGGTCTGCGTGACAAATCAAACAAGATTCATTAAATCAGTATTTTAATCATTTATAATTAACCATCTTTTATCATAGTTGTCCCATAATATTCTAATTGGACATTTTAAACAGTAAAATCAACTCACTAAAATGAAACTTGAAATACGCACGCTCTAGTCTTCAAATTTTAATTATGAAATGAGATAAACTTAGTCCAATAAACAACATCAGATAATTAACATTTGGCAATAAATAGATCAAATCAACAACTTACTTATACAATAATTATTTTTTATAGGAATCCTTAGCTCACATCTCCAGTAAAAAGCCAGCCTTGGATTGGTCGCGTTCAGAAAAGCAAATCATCGAAATATCGCTCAATGTGTAAAATTTATGAATATGAAAATAACGATATATTACTCTTCTCAATTCCGAAATTGAAATATCGGAAAATTCGTTTCGAAATTCCGGAATGCGCGCCCTAATAATTTCGTGCGTTTGATTTTTTATTTCGGCTGATTTGTTCTCGAACAGCGAAATATTTTTCAAACAGGCGTCAACAAAAATCATTGTATCTACCGCTTTTATAAATATTTTTCACTACAAAAATTGCGAAAGATACTTAACGTGAAAAAAAAATTTCGCGTGCACTTGTGTTCCCAAAAAAAAATTCACGAAATTCCTCTTTTTTCCGGCCACGAGTTAGGTATAGCCCATTAAGGCGGGAGATGGGAAAAATTCGACGTATTTCCGTACATGCGCAGCGCTGCCCGAGTCCTCGCGTTATTCAATCGGGATAATAATTGTCAGTGTTGCAGACCAGAGCGCACCAACGTACAAAGATTCTTTGCGGCCCATGAGCGGCAGACCTGCGAGCGCCAGACCGGCAGCTCCAAAATTACGATGGAAACCAGATATCAACGGAAAATTCAACGAGCCGTGAGTGAATCCGAATAAATGTTGCCAAGGTCGAAAAGAGGCGAGGAAAAATCGCGTGGGGTCACACCGACCCCAAGTGAGTTTCGCCTTCAGATATCACGACTGACAATTCGATATTATTTTCAGTGCACTTATGGAAAACGGCGCCGTTATCGTCGAACATTTTGACGAGCAGAATGACGACAACGACAGTATGGTGATATTGGAGGCCGAGAAAAACGATTTTGTCGAAGTGAACGATGTTTCCGAAATAGCAAACGGTGATAACCCTCAAGAGCACGGATATCTGGTAGCTCAGATACTGGAGACGCAACGAGAGCTCGCGAAAGTCAATACAATGGATCTTCTCTCAAATAAAATTGATCCTGTAAGCATAACGAAAGCGAAGTTTCCGAACGGCATAGTCTTCCAATACGCTCGACACTTACGCAACGCATGGATGAAACATCGAAATAAAAATGTTTATAATTTAGGAATTGAAACCAAGGTCTAAAAAAGATTCGGAAGTGATCGAAAAGGAAGTGGAAAATTTACGAGGGACGATACAATCCTTGATACGTGCTACCCATCCTATGGGGAAGTTACTGGATTTCTTGCAGGTAATTGATTTATAATCTAAGATATCATGAGTGAAGGTCGAGCGTTTCGCCGATGAATGGGAGACAATACTCATTTTCGGTAGACGTGGATATGTCCAATTAAAATTTATACAACTGCGCTAACAGAGTTGGCATCATGGAAATATATCAAGCGCGGTCACATTTACTATTCTTCATAAAAGTTTCAAACCGCCTAGATTTCGATTTCTCTTTCTTGACATCCATACAGTGCACCTCGTGGAAACTTCAAAGTTAAACTTTTGTTGAGCATACGTGCAATAATATTAATATGCTTTGAAAAAAATATATATATAAATATGCTTTGAGGAGTTCGGCCACTGGGACGACACGAAAATCAGAATTATTTGGAAAAATGAATTTTGAAGGAACAAAAATTGAAAATGTCTTCGAAAAAAGTGCCCCCAAGGTACGGTTGTGACCGTAAATATTTTCCGAAACAAAATTTGCCAAAAGATTATTAATTAGTATGGAAGCCGCTATCTTACTATGGAGGTTTAATAAAAAATCAAAGTCGACAAAATTGCGGTGGTTTGAAAAAAGGACCTATCGAATTTAGCCTACTTTTTCAATAATTTTCGTTAAAAAAATATGAAGATTAAAAAAAAGCTTCCATAGCAAGATCAAAAGTGGCGTGAAGAATGTTGTGCCAAAATTTGCGACGGATAGCTTGAAAAATCTTCCTTTGAGAGTGTACACCGTTTTGAAAAATATTTCAAGAAAAATGCGTTCGTCCGCGCCAGGTTTCACGCAGCTGGTAAAATCCCTTCTTTCGAAAAAGGCTCTAGCAACCTGGATAATTCGAATTTTCCTCCAAAAATTGAACATGTTTATAACCGTCTATACTATCGGATAATGCAAAAAAAATCGATTTTTTGAAAATTTCACACTGTGATGATCCCTTGAAGTTTAACTAAGAGTTCTATCGTTGTATTCAAAAGTTTACCTTTAATCTGCGATTCTTGCACCAAATGTTGGACCTTCCTCTTCGATTTGCGTTTCGTCAAGCGACAAACGCGCGTTCGTCGTTTTCGCAGTAGCATAACCCCTTAAACTGAAACCTCAACTGTAAACCTGGTACGAGACACATTTTCACACATGAACTATTGCAATCCATGAGAAAATAGTTGTGAGAAATTCCGAATGCTCTCGTCTAATTGTCAATTGTGCCGAATTGTATTCGACGTTATGTCTTCGACCGAATCGTTACAGGAAGACGTAGAACTGATGCAGAAAGAGTTATCGGACTGGCGCAGTCAATACGCCCAGTTTCATAGCCAGTTGCAAATCGAAAGAACGTGAGTATATACGAGTACAATTGAGTTTCGATTCGATACAACAGGGCATTTCACTGTTGTACGGAAATCATCTTAAATAATTAATTATTTTATACTATGCCCGCAATATTTGTTTTATTTTCGCGAATGTCAGTATCTAATTTTATCCAATTCAAAAATTCAAATAAACTGATGCAATAATGCATACTTTTTTTTTGATAAAACGATAGACAATACTTTTTAAACACTACATTCTTTTAGGATGACGAGAGAATGAACCGCTTTTTCCAATATAGTCAAATGCCCTATTGTGTGCTAACCTGACGAGCTGCGAGCCCCGATCAATGCGTAGAATTCAAACAGCAGTCTAACGCGTGCGTGATCGCTTTCATTTTCGTCTCCATTCTTCTATCGAAATAAACTGTAAAGTGTGTCGATTTTCGGTCTCGTTTTCACAGAGAATCCGAAGCAACGGCGCATCCGTTACAGGAGTCCTTTGACAGCATCCAAACAGGGATAGGTGAACAGCTAGACAAGATCTACCAGGTGAAACTAAGTATCATGAAGAACAACCATAAAATTCAACAACTGCTCCTTGGACGCGCATGAGCAGCGTTGTCCCGCGATGATGTATACAATTATCGGGAGCATGGTAATCTACGTAACTCCGAGTACCAATGTGATGTTCCATACAGAAAGCCGATATGTAGCCTCAAGTAATGTATAGTATGTCTACGCAATATCGTGTACTTAATTTATACTTTGAATACATCTGCCTGTCTATAAATGAAGTTTTGGTCATGGTTCACAGTAAATAATGCAAGTTACCAATAAATATTTGCAAACTCAGGTCCGCCATTGTCTTGTCTAGCTAAGAAAACGAAACAAATCTCGTAGGACAAAACCAATCACGCTCATGGGGAAGTCTTGAAAACCAAGATATTGGTTGCTTTATATCATATTTTGTTACATTTCCATTACAAATCGTTGAATTATATTGTCAAGGTACCTATTGCGGACGGCATTTCCGGTCGGGAAAATTCCGCAATTTCATCACCGGCACTTCGATAAAGTACCTCGCGATTCGTAGGGCTTCGTTTGGTTGTCAGTTCACACGGGTCCAAACATAGGATAGATCTGGTAACAGAGACTTGGGAATATCGATTATCTCCTTGTAGCGGTGTCCATGTCCAGGGCTGAAACAAAACGAAAGTAGGTAGTATCATAATTTGGACAGGTTTCTCATTGCCGGAAATATTTGAGCGCGACAACGGTGAGGGAGAATTTTGTATCTCATATTATTGAGGGCTTGTACCTGTGACGGTTGAGTGGAATAGAAGGACATTGAAAATGAAATTGTGATCGTTGAACGGGTAAAATAGAAGTGCATTGACGTTGAAGTAAAGGGTTTTAATTATACTTAGACAACTGATGGAAGAGCGCGCGTCGGGACTGTTTGGGATTTGGAGATTAATTGACGTCTCTGGGTCAAGAGGGAGGCAGTATGATTGAAGCGGTGGAGCCTAGGAAGGTGGACGGAATGCAAGGACAAAGGAACGAAGAAACGAAGAAGTTGCAGTCGAGGACTACTAGGAAAGGAGATTACGTTTGGATGAGTGTTGATGTTTTGCTGTCGGAAAAACTTGATAGCGGTTATGAAGTGTTGGGTGTTGACCCGAGACTGGTCTTGGGACTAAGAGTCGTGTGCGGTGGTGACACCTACTTAAAATTTTTGATAATATCGATATCTGGTTTTCAACGGATTCTCAATGTATAACATTTCAAAAATATTCTTTGAAAAGTTAAAATCGTTTCGCTCAAAATTGAGGGAGTTGTAGGCTTTTAAAGTTACGTTCCGCGAACTTTAAGGCCGTCGTTTAGTGTGGTGAGCCGAAAAAAATCAATTTTTAAAAATTGCACTTTCTGAAAGTATAATTTCGTCGAATATTTTTGTTTCGAACCATAAAAAACATCGAAAAATGTATTATCTTCAATTTATTATGATTATTCGTTTATATTAATGAGCTCTTTGAGCAAGAAGAAGGTGTAATGTACGGCCCTGGAATCGCAGACTACGTGTAAGTTTGAAGCTTTCATCATGTTCGTGTATGTACCGTGCTTCAAACCTCAATGCGTTTTTCTCAAAACTATATTTCGGAAGAATCGAAAAAACTTAGAATTCTACCTGATTATACTTACTCTTTCCGTCACAGGCAACAATTTTCACCTTCTCTACCGTAGCAACGTCTTGAACCTCCCGAAACTCTACGTCGTTCAGCATAAAAGTCCACACATTGTCACAAAATCTGTATGTGTTCAGCTTGCCAGCCTATAAAAAAGAAAACAAAGTACACTGCACGAGACGAGAAAAAAAAATCGACAATTTCAATTGCAGTCAGTGGTACGAATTAGATGCAAGAAAACCAAAATGCACTACATCGAAGGATTGAGCAAAAATCCCTCTTGAGATTTTGGAAAACTGGAACTATGCGATGAAAGTAGAGGAAATGGGATTGTAAGAATTCGCAAGGATGTACGGAGGATCATTGAAAATCAAAATAATCTTGTAAATACTGTACAGCTTTATTATACGTCGTGCTACCTTAAATGTGAGTCGGGATTTGACCCGAGTGGCCAGCGCTTGATTAATGGCTTTATCGAACTGCAATAAAACCTTGATAGCAAGCTGCGGAGTTATTTGGCCATACTGAAACACACAGGAAACTGTAAAGACATTGACATATTATTGTACTGAAGTGCCGCCGTCTCAGAAAGTTCCATTACTACTATTCGCTATTACAGTCAAATTCGACTACTACATGACAATTCTACTATTATATTAAAATACAGCTACTACGCAAAAATGCCGCTGTTACATTAGTAGAATTCAACTACTATATTTAGGTCCAACCAATGTGCTAAAATTAATTCCACTATTATGTAAAAATTTCCTCCATCCTTAAAAGCCTCTATCACACTAGAATTCAACTATTGTATTAAAACGTGCACACTATGTTAAAAACTCACTACTGCGCTAGAATTCCATTATTATACCGCAACTCAAGTACTCTGCCAAAATTCCATTTTGTTGAAATTTGGCGACTATGCAGAAATGCCACTATTACATTAGAATTCAACTATTACATTCAAATTCAACCACCATGCTAAATTCCACTATGTGGAAATTCCAGTATGTTGAAATTCCATTATTCCGTAAAAAGTTGGCCACTACGCTGAAATTCCCCTACTATGCTGAAATGCCACTATTACACTGGAATGTAACTTTTATCGTGACGTTGAAGTTTGCATCGTTGGAACGCAGCAAAATTTTTTCAATATCGCTGAAATATTTTTTTCTGTCGATTTCGGTCATGAAAATTAATCTCAATTTTTTACGTATCGTTATTAGAAATTCACGATCTCGATCTGCGATAAACGTTTTGAAAAATAATAAAGATAAATAAAGGAAAAAAAACGCGTTGCGCTTCAGCGATGCAAATGTCAATGCGATCTAGTGTACTAAAAACTCTTCCACTATGCTAAAATTTCACTATTACGATATAATTCTACTATGTTGAAATTCGACTACAGTGCGGTAACCCAATCACGCAAAAATATTCTACACACGAACAATACGCGACTTTGGCTGTCAACCTTGCAAATCCTCGTTTGTTATTAACCTATATTGGATGTTGGTTGACCGATAATTGCGTTTGCAGGTTATACAGTCGTTTTATGTTCGCGACACTTATCGTTTTGAAAGTACATACCTGAATCAGCTCATCCAAGCTTTCTTGTAAAGTATTGCCCAATGTAGTGTTTCTGTACAATTGATACGACATAACGACGGAAATTTAATGAATTATATTAATCTTGTAAGTCTGTGAAAAAAGGTTATGGGTGGACCGTGGCAGTGACACAAGTTCTACGCAGAGATCTGAAGACAGCTTTACGCTTGCGCAAAATAATTTGATTCTCCTCGCGCCCGCTGGCGGCGCGACAGTATGCTTATGAGGCGCGCGAGAGAAGGCACAACATCGATCGTCTCTTTCTAGCATATGTAATATCGACTGAAACCATTGAACATTTTTTGCAGCGCAATTTAGACGACCACTGGAGAGAGTCTATTTACTTTTTAATCGACATATTTGATTTTTTTATGCGATTCTTTCGGTTCGGAGAAATCAATAAGATCGAGTTCTGAACAAGCGCAGATCCAAACAAGCACTTTTTTCCCGTCGATTTTGACAATTCTTTTGAATTCCAAAATGGTTTTTTAATTCCTAAGCTCTCCTGAAGGTCGTGCTGCATTTTCAACCCAATATACAGAAGTGCTATGCAAATTTTACATTTGAAGGTTATGTTCGACAAAGTTACGCGAATGGGGCGACGCGTACCGGCCGAAGTCGGTTCGCGGCGAAGAATTTTTCTCGGAAGCGCCTGGACCGAATGATTTGAAATTTTCAGTCACCGTTTGATTGCCCGAAAGGCCCTGTATCTCCGATTCTAGCGTTTTATTTACACGTCTATCAATCAGCTACGGGAAACTGCCATTGAAGATCAGGAAATGGTCTTCTGGTTGAGTCCATCGCAAATCAAAGAGATACTCGACCTAGCCACGCTAAAAACACGAATTCTGAAGTTTGAATCTTTGCGCTGCGTGAGAAAGTCGTTGCGCAAAGTTCCAAAACCTCGTGAGACGTTTCGGTGACGCGGCTTGTTTTTCGATACACCCTTTACACCAACAACGTTTAAATATCAAAAGGATCCCTCTTTAATTGTTCAATATCCAGTTAACAATTTTTGAGTACAGCTTATGTATCTTAGAATGCATGCGTCGTTGCCAACGATTCGACTACTCGCGCTCACATACGTCGATCTTCGAGAGCATCCAATTTGTATCCTACCAAACTCATGTCCGCCGTTCCAAACGCCTTTGAACGCAACGGGACCGTAAGGATGTCGAGCTACAGCCTACAATACCATTCAGATGCCGAGGACTCGAGTACAATTTTTACGAAACAGACGTTTGCGAATACAGCGCATGCCTTTTTATTTGCTTGTGATAACTTTGGATCGTAGTGGGCCCGATAGAAAATATAACAAAATAGTCTCATACTTTGTTTCATCGAGAATGGAATGTCCTAAAAGTCATAAAATGATAGTACGCATAAGAGGTTTTTTTTTTTACACAAATACGAATCGACAGACCGCGAACAGACGACGAAGTTGCGAACTTATCATAAGGCATCACGATCAGTGCGGAGGAGCTTTGAATCTCGCGACAGGCAATCGACGGGTGAGTTAGACGGATAAACAATAGATCACGCGCTCGTGACAATGTGACGGTGAAATACTACACATTTTAAGGCGGAGTGTGAAAGTTTGCGAAAAGTTTTTGGCCTTTTTCTCTCGTAAAACGACTGTACCGAAAGACTCGAAATTTTCCGTCGATTTTTCACTACCAACGGACCTATTGATCTTCCGGATAAAGTGTTATTGAAAAAGGTTCGAAAATGAACTTCCGGTTGAGTTAATCGCGACTCGAAGAGACACTCGACCTGGCCAAATTGGAAACAAACATTTTGAAACTTGGATCATTGCGCTCGATGAAAAAATGGCTGACAAAAATTGCGAAAACAATAACGCGGGTGATCGCTGATGATTGTGACACAGTAGGTGCATGCGTTGCTCACAGAGTATACATCGGGTGTACACGTCGCGGCGTTGGTACGAGAAAAAACCACCGAGGCCTGAAAATTTCTCGACTGGTCGCATTTCGCCCTGGAACGTGTGAACGTGATCGTGGTGCGGATCGTACGTATAAAATTAACGCTATCGAATTTGGGACATTTTCCATCGAATGTTGACAATGAGACACAACGATACGGTGATACGATCAATTGCCACAGAGCAAAAGCGCGTTGAAGCATCGCCCAGCACAGAGTCGACGTTTTTATTCCACACAACGTACGTAAGCCGGTTGAAAGTCGTTTTATTAACTGAACCGGCGAGGTCGCGCGGACGACCAGGTGTGCCACATGTAACACACAACGTCAGTGATCAGGGTGTGCACTCAGACTTCATATTACTCAAGGTCAATAATCATGAGTTCGGGGGAATCACTCGTGCTGCTTATAACGTCGCCGTGAACACTCGGCTGCGTCTTTTTTGGCGAGGACTGGCTTGACTTTTTGCTGACACTGTTTTGCTTAGGATCGGAATCCTCGTCTTCGTCGTCGGTGTCCGAGATCAAGTCGATCACAACCGCACGTTTTTTCTCCTCCGGTGCTGGCGATTCGTCCGGAGTGTTTGTTTCGTCTGAAAGCCAGAAAGATAAAAACGCCTGTTGCTTCTCGATATATATTATTCTCGATATATAGTATTCGCTACGTTATAACGCAACGAAAGTTCTTTTTCACATTTCATTTTCCATATTTGTAGTGTTATGGATGTTTTTTTTTTTAATGGATTTATATTTTGGATCGGGGATGTGATAGAGACTCTGTTAGATTCGATAGTGAAGGCAGGAACATCGTGTGGCGTAGATATGGGGAATGCGTGAAATAAGCGTGTTTGAAAGAATACAGAGTTGAAACTGGAAGATGGCGCTAGGAGTCGATGGAACAACAACAAATTGTGTATGGAGAAGAAAAATGGGAGTGCCTACTCTGGAATATTTGATACGAGAAAGAGCGTTGAGATATATCAGGCAGGTGATAAGAATGGAGGAGACAAGATGGCTGAAACGGCTTATTGTAGGAATTAAGAGCGATAACAAGGGAGATGCGTCCCAGTGGGGGAAACTTTTAGCGAAAGTAGTAAGAGGAATGGAAATAGAAGACATAATAATAATGATAAGGCAACGGAGAGAAGTGAAAGAAATAGATGAAAGGATAAAGGAGGGACTGGAAAATTTAAAAAAGGGAATTGTAAGGAAGAGGAAAAAATTAAAAAATCATCATATAATAAGAAGTACAAATATATTATAGAAAATGATGACATGCCATGGAAGGACAAGTGGGCGAGGCTAAGATGTGGCAACGTAGAAAGGGCGGGAAAGAGGGGAAAAGGAATGGATGCAGAAATGGAAAGGTGTAGGGTAGGTAAAGAACAGGACGACACGTTGGAGCATCTGTTAATCTGTAAAAAAGACAGAGAGTAAGTTATCGAGAAAGCAAGAAAGAAAGCGGAGAGATGTACGAAAAGAATAGATGTTTTGGCAATAAAGGGAGAAATTATAAACATGCTGGGCGGGAAAATACAGAAAGGAATGTGTGAGTACTTTAGGGAAATAGAGAAAGTCTGCAGCAACACGAATGAGGAGGGAGATGGAGTGGAGGAATAAATGGAGGAAAGGAGAGAAATGTTAGATAGTACAAAGCGCAAGAATCTGGGGCGTAGTAAACAAGTGGAGCAATATGTAAGCGGAAAGATAGCGTACTGTAAAAAATTTACCGAAGTCGCGCAAATAAAATTCGATTGATTGATATATTTTGGAGCGCTGAACAAATATCTCCGAAAATGTTTGAAGGATTCTTGTCGGCAAAATTTACCAAAAGGAATAAAAGGAAATCGAAAATATTAATTCTCGTTGCGTTCCAACGATCATGGTTGTTACGCATTATCGACTCAGAAGTTCCCAGACTTTTCCAGGTCTTCCATGCAAATTTTGCATATATTTCAAGGAGATTGCGGTCAAATAAAGAACATATTTTTTTTCGAGATCAGATATATGAAAATGTTAAATATTAAAATGAAATGTCGAAAAAACTAGAATTCGATCAATAATTTAAAGACTATAAAGTTGAAAAAATATATTAAAAACAAATACAGAACCTGTTCTTTACTATTCACAAATTGAATGCAAATGTATAGTGCTTTAGAATAAATTAGTTTCGAGTTTTCGAAAATTTCAATGTTTAGCACTGGCATATTTTTTTTTGTATTTAATGAACAATATAAATATCAAAAATATACAAAAGTACCTATTTTTATACATTTTAGTTATTTTTTAAATCAGTGCCATTTTTCGTAACTCTTGCAAAAAGTAAATTGTGGAAAAATTCCAGAGAATTTTCAGAATTCCCCGAGTTTTCCCTGTTTTCCGTATACGTATCAGTCTTGGAGGATGCTTCAACCTTATGATATATAGTCCAGTATCTCAAAGTGCACCAAGTAAGCCAATTTGGAAAGTTCACAGAAACATGTACGAGTCTTACGCGAACGTTATCAAGTCATCGTACTCGTAAAAAATCTCAACTACAAAGTTAAAACTCTCACCAAGATCGACTGTGTCGACGTCTATTTTTCGTTGCTTCTTCGTCTCCAATTTAGCTTCCGTTTTATCTTTTTCCTTCTCCTTCTTCAGCACGAGATTCTCCCAGGAGCCATCTTGGAGCAATTGTATTTCATTGACGTCCGGCAAGAGTTTGTGCGAATTGAGAACCTCTTGAAAGTAGCCGTCGATCACGAGGTGATCGTAGAGGGCGGGCTTGTCGCACACGGGACAGCTCCAGGTTGGCTTTCGTTCGTTCATTTGCAGAAACAACGACGCATCGAAGCACTGCAAGTGGGAACACGTGGAGGCCCGACAGGGAGTGCTCATTCGCATTTTTCCTAATGGACAAGCGAGTGAGACCCGCAACGAGGTAGTGGCGATTTCGCTGTCCGCGTCCTCGTTCAACTTTTCCTTAACTGAAGCCAAAAATATCGAGCTGTCATCCGACTGATTTTTTTGTCGACAAATGCGTCTTTGCAAGGTAAAATTGTTGCTTTCTCACGGAGAAATGCATACGGATGTACTCACTTAATCCTCTCGTGTAGTCCGACTGTCTAGCTCCTCTGCCCTTCAACCGTCCGAGCAATTCCAGACTGGTAAGTTTCCTCACGAGATACACAGCGATGGCGTATCTTCGTCCGTAGTCGGCCGACCATGTGACGTGTATGTTATTGGCCACTGTCGGTGATAATTTAACGAGAGGGCTGATGTTCACCGGCCTTGGTGGCCTCTTCGGTTCCACGCCTGGTTTATTTGTGGGTATCGGGTTCTGGCAATGTCAAGCGAAAGAAACGCATCAAGGCTTTGTCGGACTGTTTATCCGTAGCTGGATATGGCGGCGAATGTGTCAGCAAGGCTTACACCTGTATACAAAGATATCCCTTAAGGAACAAGGATTCCTTGTTCCTTATATCGAGTTTCATGAACCTTCCTTGACTGAATAAGCATTCTTATTGCCTTTCAAGCATTCTTATTGCCATTCAAGGGAGCTCTGGAGGTTCCCTAAGGGAGGGTGGTGTAGCACAGTGGGACAACATGCGCTACCAACACCCCATCCCAGGTGCATTGAACTACTACTTTAATCTTCGTAAAAGACTTCACTCAAATAACGGTGTCTAGAACAGAAGATCACCTCCGAATATTTGTTTAGAAGTAGCGAGTATAATGGACAACGATCTTTTTCACAATGGAGATAATGGTTCTGAAGACGAAAATTCAGCGGAAAAAAATTAATGCAACTGGTGGTGCATTCATGATTTGGCAATTCCCTTTGAATTTTACGGAGAACTCCCTTTTCGAAAACGGTATAGATTTAGAAAAAGAGCTACGATTGACACTCTATTACCATTAGTTGAATCTTCGTTAATGAGCTACACCTACTTAGGTGGATCAGAACTTGCATTTTCCAAAAAAAATTCTCATTCCAGAGTATCATCTTTTAGCTATATTTCCTGAAAATTTCATCGAAATATTCTTAAAATTGAATGAGCTGCAGCTTCCAACAGTCGGCCAGGCGAGTGGTAGCAGCGCCATACTTCAAATTTTGAATGCGTTTTTCTCGAAACTGTTTTCAAAGTCGGTGGACATGATATCTCGAGAACCACTTGATGGATTGTTTCCAAATTTACAGGAGATACAACGAGAAACATACCAAGGTCGTTGACGATCCCGCGTCTTTAAAATTGATCTTTAATTTTCAATAATGACGTAAAAATGGCGTTTTTTCATAGATTTTGTTTGCTCGAGTTTCAATTCATCGCCACATTGTTAGAGAAAGGGATTTAAAAAATGGGCGATCGTAGACTTGTACTTATTGTTAACTTCAATATCCCGTTCGGTTTTTAGAATGCAGATGGACCGTTCAAGTTGGAGAGTGACTACCGCCAAACGTCGCGTAAAAAAATCCATCATTTGCCGACGACAATGTTTTTGTCGTTTTTCTGTATTTTTTGACGATTTTTGTAACGACTCTCAATATGTGCACCTTTGCGTTGAAAAAATGCGTTTGTTTTTCACCGGATCCAGTTTCCGTTCGGGAACTGGCCACTTTTTTACGCCTCTGAATGTAGCCCCTCAACAAAATTTAACAAACGCGGTCTACCCATTTCTCCGTTGATGCAGCTGTTGATTCTAAAATGAGATTTGCTAGAAGCAGCTTTTCTCCTTCCGAATAATGGATACTCGTTTGCTTTTTCATTATTAACATATACCGAACGCTACGCACTCCACTGTATACTTTTCAAATCCGTCTTTCTCTTGTGGTTCTGCCAACGCAGGTTACCCAAGGTTGTCCCAAAATCCACGCAAGATTTGAATGTTGCGTCATTTGTTCGGTAAAGTTTTGCCAACGAAAAAAAAACAGCGTGACAGCTGACAGTTCAGGGTTATTAAAAATGGAGCGTTACACGAAAGAATGCGTTTTCATTGTTGAGCAATATTTTTAAAATAATGAAGGTTTGGCAGCTACAGTGCGCAATATTCGTACAAAATATGGTCGGTGATTTAACTCCATCGATTGTGGAGAGATTGATTCAAAAATTCAGCGTGACTGGATCGATCAGTGATCTTATGTACTCTGGGTGACCTTCAACGAGACGTTCAACACAAAACAACGAAGCAGTTCGTGAGAGTGTTGCTGCGGGTCCAGGAACATCAACTCGGCGCAGTGGTCAAGAATTGAACATTCCGAGTTGCTCATTACAGCATATTCTCACGAGATTTGCATCTTCGTGCAAACCATGGCCGTGGAAGCCATTTACCCGATGTACTCTATTCCATACATGACCCCATGCTCTATACTTTATGAATTAATAAAAAATGTCCACTTTTTTATTAAAAACCTGTTTTTTCTATAAAAATGACTTCTTGTGTGAATTTTGGGACGCCTTTGAAAATCCGTCCTTCAGGAAGGAAGATTCAAGATCGATCTATGGAACGATGACGGCTTCCAAGAGAGAAGAATCATCTATGAACACCGATGTTAGACTTCAATGTTGAAGAAACCGTTACTCACTGGCAATGGACACAGTTTTCCGTTGACTTTGACGCCGACGCTAGGAGGAAAGTAATCCTCTTGCTCGCACGAGGTTTCTTGCAAACAAAAGCGCATTTGTACCTGGAGATCAGAAACGTAAACTTTAGTCTCTCTCGCGTGTCGAACCTCAAGTCGAATCACAAAGTCACCTGTACAGTGTAGTCCATTTTACTGCCGGATCGGCAGTCTCGCGAGCTAGCGATGTCGGTCGACTGTTGTGGCGTCAGATGAAACACGAATGAGCTCTCTTGGAGCCTGATAGATCCGTGGGGCATTAGACTAGAGGGTTTCAACAATTCGGCGAGCAAGTCGAAGAAGGGCAACTTCTTCAACCGTACGTCCGGGTGAACCGGATACTGAGCGGGCTGCTGGATCTGCATAGGCGGAGCCAATACTTTGGAGGGATACGGATACGGTGGGTACACGGCACTTCCGGCTCGCTGTGGACAAAAATCGAATCTTATGTCCTCCTGAATAAATGTGAAAAGATTAGCTTTTCCGCACACCGCTGCGGACTATGGACGCTAAAGTGCAAGAGTGAAACTTTAAAGCGCACGCACAATTCGTACGAATTAGTATTCTACTCAAGCGGCGCGAGTTTAGATCGTGCTCGATATGTTATTTTGACAGGAACATAACGTTGAGGGGGCAGATACCTTTGGGCGAGGAAAAAATTTGCTGATTTTCATGATTTTTCTTAAAAGGAACGATTGCTTCACTATTTTTTAGACTTAGCGTATATTTTATCACTACTTTTGGCTGTTACATGGTATTTTTTATCTTCTAAACGGCATTAGCAAAACTGGCGAGACGTATAGCTAAAAAACTAATCAACCGATTCTGATGGAATTTGGTATAAATCTTTCTAGCCTTATTGTCTAAAACATGAAAAAAAACCTTCAAAGTTCATGAAAATAAAAAAAGAATTTTTTTCGTGGAAATTAATGTATAAAACGTTCATGAAAATAAAAAAAAGCATTTTTTATTCCAAAAAGTAGCCATCTTTTTTGGAAAATTCAATTTTTTCATTCAATCCGTATCATTTAATCGATTTTCTAAATTTCTCACTTTTTTTCTTGGTTCATATTCTGCGTATGAGTGCGAATGAAATAAAAATCTTCAATATCTACTACAATAATAATGTTATGGTTGTGTATCAACAGATCGAATGCAAATGTATAGAGCTTTACAGTAAATTAGTCTTCAGTTTTTTTAATTTACAATGTTTGGCACGGACATAATTTTTTTTGTATATCATTAAGAATAATAGAATAAATATTATAAATATTAAAAATATACAAAAATATTTATTTCTAGACTGTTTTCTTTCGTAATTCTTGCAAGAAGCAAGTTCTGAGAAAATTCCCCGAGTTTTCTGTTTTCCATATGCGTAACAACCCTACCTAAGTCTAAAAACGGTGAACGTTTCCTTTAAAAAAAAAATCATGCATAATCAGCAGTGTTCTCCGCACCTAAAAGTTGATCAAGTTGATTTCGATATTAATTGAAAGTATGCAACATAATCGCGGGTATAATGTAAGGGATCAAGAGCATTTTCCTTCAAGATGGTCACTTGACTATCACCACTAGGTGGCGATAGTCCTGTGCACCATTATCGACCCAAAGACCGGTCAACGGTAATGTGTAGCGGGTCTGAAGAGTATGTAGATGTGTTTTACCTGCGGTGCCACACTTGTGTACCCAGGTGGTTGATAGACGGGGTTTGATCGAGCAACCTGTGACTGCGGCAGGGACGCTTGATGCGCGGGCGGCAGGTCCTTTCCAGGCGAAACTGTTGATTGCCCGGATGGGGTCTGACGCATATTTCGCATAACCCTGACCCAGGATTGTGCGTGACCCTGCCTGTAAATGAAGAAACGGTTGTGGCGGACGTTACTTCGATGTACCGTATTTGCATCATGTTCGATATGGGCCACCTTCGCTATGATGTTCTTTCGTACGCTATCGGGCTCGTTTTTCCGGAAATTCTTCATGAAACTTCGTTTTTACACATCTGCTTCTAAACGCCGGATGCTCACCTTGAGTCTTCGGTTCGCTGATGGAGATTTTGATCCATTTGTGGCTCTCCTGTGCCGGCGCCTTGTCCGTACATTTGATGCGCTACCAATTGATCTGCTCTGTGAACATGACAATTCGTAGCTTCATTGTCTGCTCAGACTGACGATGAATTTTGAAGACATTCCGTCACCGTTATCTGCACGTGAATTTCGGAACTTTTCTCAGCTATCTCTCAAGACGGTCTCGCCGTTGTTGAGAAAAGTTCCGAATACTTCCGATGGATTCTCCTCTTCCCTACAGGGATCGTGCCCAATTTTGCTTCGACACGTACAACGCATTTCGATCGCGTGTAAATGACGGACAAATCGAACCATACCCCGCTACATCGGGGATGTCGCAGTTTTCATTGTTAGAACGCAACGAAAGTTCTCTTTTACTTTTTTTTTTCCATAGTTTTATTATTATAGAGGCTCATTATAGATTTATATTGTAGATCGCATAATCGTATTAAAAAACGGTTGAAGGATTTCTGCGCGTAAAATCTGTGAAATAGATAAATATTAACTTTCGGCGCATTCAAACTATGCGGCTTCTACCTCATCAGACATCACCCGTTCAAATTGATCTCAATTTAGCGCTCGCACGGTTCGAATACCTACTGTATAGTTTTATAAAGTTCGCGTATCTTCAATTGAACTGGATGAGAGCGGAGACGTAACAGTTCGAGCGCACGAGTTTGAAGTTCGTTTTTTCTACCAGACTTGTTTCTGCCGGCAAATCCTAGAAGCATCTGAAGCTCGGACACTCGAAAACTCAAGACCATATTCTGTAAAAGAAACGATCGACGATCACATATTAAAATACCAGATTCGGCTAGCTTCCTACAGGACTTCTGGGGTTGAATATGAATGGTCGTTGTTGACGTTGAATGATAATCAGCCGTGAGTGGCGCACTAATTGGTCCAAGTCTCCCACTCTCAGTTGAAAGTGTTTTTTCACTGATCGTCTTACCCGTCCTTGTTAATATTCAACTTCAGTGTGGCAAAACAATGAATGAGTATGCGGCGCCGAATGACAGCTGCAGTTTTTTACTATCACAATTGCTTACAGCAGTGCCGTTCAGCTTAGATTTGTTGGACGGAGGAGAACAAGAATATTTAGCACTTTATTTAGCGGAGTTTCATTACGTTACAATTAATTATATTCCAATGATGCAGCACATGATTGTAAAATCTTTCACAAACTTTCTCCCATATATAAACGTGCCACACAAAGTCTAAAACGTTCGTTACCATTTTTTCATTGTTGTTTTCATCACCGTGTCCGAAAGTGAATCAATGTCCCGTAGTATGCGAAACTACCGCGAATAAAAAATCTTGCAATTGATGAAGGAATTACCGAATCGATATTTGTACGCGCGCTCAGAGCAAGTCGGTAACGATGCGTGCAATTTTTATCACTATGACGTATGTCCATCAACGCGAGCAGGGCCTTAATGTGTACTGGAAAGAAGTCAGCCCTCGGTAACAGGTACACACTCTCATCTTATTCGATCTGTAAAACGTGTTACATGCTCCAACCGCTACACGCCCAGGTGCCTTATTTCCCTGATAGAATGGCATGGCACTCTGATCGACCCACCCAGAATTTATCAGAAAGTGGTAGAGTTCTACCAACTCCAAATAAAAAGCTTCGCGTAGCTTTCGCTCAGGTCTGTGTCTTTCTGCCCCGTGAAATCGCAACGTAACGCATTGACATCGCTCGTCACAGCATTTTCCACCTCATAACCATCGAGGTTATGTACCGCGACACGTGCACGTGCGCGCGCGATGGCCGAAATTTTGGGACGCGATTTTCCAAAGCCGTTTGATATTTGATGCAAGGTAAGAGCATTAGGTACCGTAAAAAGTACCGAGGAAGGAACTCACGCTCCGTTTTCACCCGAAATCTCAATCATCTACGAGAACAACGAGTTTGAAAAAATGAGTGAGGTTATGTTCGTCTTTCGGGCGGAGAAAATTGAAAGCGCTGTCAACAATCAACTTCGTTTGCGAGTGAATCTTGTAAACATTAGATCTATCAGAGACTCGAGTATATATACATTTGTCGAGATTAACGTGACGCGAAAAACATGCTCCGTCTTTCTCGCTCCGCCGTCAGCCGGACTATCGTTCCTCTCTCTCCCGCACGCGCATTTTTCGCATCACATCAACGGGGCACGCGGTTCGTACAAAAATGAACCAAAGCTTGACATTCCTTCCTGCAAATTCTCGCTTTGTGACATATACATGTGCGTATGTTACTGCATATCGGTGGCCAAAAAGTGCCACGCAGTTTTCGCGACCCCCTGCCTAAATTCTTTGGTTAGCATTGATTCGCGTCGAAATTGGCCCGAAAATGATAATTCACGAGTACCTGCAGGCGTAGTGTCGTCAGTTAAATGTTTTTTTTCTGGCTCGTCGCAGATACACGTAAGGAAGCGACGAGAAACGGAGCGTTTCGTTGGATATATAGACGAAGTGTTTCTCGTACGTACGCGGACGCTTAGAGCCCGAGAGCGGCACGGTGAGCCTAAGCAGCCATTGGAAAGACTCGAGAGGACATTTGACACTATCAATCGTAAATATTTGGAAAAAAAAACGTTACAACAGTGCGAGGCGCACTTGTCCCTGGCCCCGCTGCCACAACGAAATCACTATCGAGTCTCTCGCACTTGATTAGGAAAAAAAAAAAATCACCAACTCACCTCTAACTCATCTGTCTCCGCCATGTTCTTCGACGGTTTTTTTTGAGAAGCCGTTTTGTTTGTTATTTATGAAACTGTCGGCGGAACTATCCTTACTTCGAGTTCCCCGCTTCAACGGAAATGTAATGTCGATATTCATGGATTACACACATAAGGCGGTATGGACTCGATGATATTGAATCGCCCGTACTACTACGAGAGCACCCGATAACCGCCAAAGCAAACGCCTAACACCGAGCACCAAACAACACTGCAGAAACATGGAATTATGGGACGTCGGGACAGTGTTGCCGGATCGCCTAGACAATTGCGGTTTACCCTCGAAACTCCCGGAAATGTTGCTCCCCCAAACGGCGACCAAACGGGGTTGGAAAAGTTACGACGGGCGCCAAACTTCCGAACCGAAAGCTTCGCAATTTTGCCTCGAGGGTCGCAGAGATCACATCCGACCGGGATAAAAGTGAAGGGAGTCGTATGATAGAACCATGGGGGTGACGCTCCTCGAAAATCATGTCCCCCTTATTGACCCTCTCCATGAGGGGCGTAGTAGTCACCCGCGTTACCCCCACTCCGGTCGTGCAGCGTCTGCATTCGACGCATACGACGCGTTTGGATTATTCATTATTAATACATTGCGACTGCAAAGTACATTTTTACAAGGGAAAGGATAGGATATTTACACATATCAAAGTATTATTGTATTATAAAAAGATTTATTGAATTTAAACAAATAACAATTATTTAGTTTAAAATTAATTTTTCATTACGTCATACAATACTTGGATAATGTTTTCCTATTCAGATTATATATTTTTTTTGCTCAGCGTTGAGACGTGCAGAATATTGCGACATTCGCATCCCTACGTGACATTAAATTACGTGTAAAAGAGCACTATCGGCGTGTTCCTTACACGGGAAAGAGAGTTTTTCATGCTGATACATGTCGTAAAATATGAAGTCGAAAACCCGTGCCAAATTGCGATGGTCCACAAATCGCTCTTCCAAAAAAATTATAAACCCGACGTGCAGCCACGAACGATGCATCCGGGCATTGTTAAATATAAAAACGAAAACCACCGAAAATGTTTTTTATTTAATCACTTTTTTTACACCAAATCGACTTGTTTTTACACTAAACTGCAGAATTCCTTGTAAAACTTCGGCACTCTCCAGTATAAATTCGAGATCGAGAAAATGGAGAAAAGCAAAAAAAATGTCAAGTTTGCGGAGGTTAGAAATGATGAAATAATGCGACGAGGCATTTTATGGAGTAGGAGTAACGCGGGCAGGGGGCTGGCATCTTTTGGAATTTTTGATACGCGAATTGTCCGCTGTTTATAGTGTCCTGCTCTGCCACTGGCAGCGCTAGTTGTTCTCCTACATCCTGACGCGCGCGTAGGGGCTATGTATATATACACATGCACATACAATTCATAGACTTTCCGGAGCTTCGAATACGAGGATTGGCTGGTATGGTGAAAAATGCATATTTTCAGGATTATGCGGGTACCTTGAGGTACAACCGTGCACAATAAACGGCATTAGCGCACGAGTATAAGTAATTTCGGTAATTTTAATCAATTCCGCACCGCGGCTTAAGGGAGCTTTCCAGTGTGAAATTTTCAAAAAATCGATTTTTTTTTTGCTTTATCGAATAGTATACACTCTTCCGAATATTCCCTGAAATTTTCATGCCGAAATTCAGATTATTTCGGTTACTGTACAGCATTTGTTGGAAGAAGGCAACGGAGCGCTACAGCTACAGCGAAACTTTGAACGCGTTTTTCTCGAAACAGCATTTTTCAAAACGGTGTCCAACTTGGAGGGCAGAGTTTTAAAGCTATCGAGTTGAATTTTTTACACAATATTCTTAACGTCATTGTTTATCGTGCTATGGAAGCTTTTTTTTTTTTGACAGCTTCCTATTTTTTTGTAAAAAAAACTGCCAAAAAAATGCTAAAATCGATACTTTTTGTTCAAACCGGCGCCATTTTTGCAAAAAAGAAAAAAAAAAGCCTCCATAGCACGAAAGCCAATTATATACCGATCAATAATCTTTTTGTGTTTTTTGTTTCAGATCAAAATTGTGACCCCCAACGTGGACACCACATCCAAGTGCATTTTCTGCAACAATTGTTTCATCATTTTTATAGATATTAATTAATAAATAAATCGATCTTTAAAAAATTGTTTTGTATTCTTCAATACCCAATTAATATACAAAAAAAAACCAGACCGATTTGATTATTTTTTCTTTAAAAAAAAAAATCGCGAAAAACAGCGATTTTTCGGGCTGTCACACTGGAAAGCTTCCTTAAACTCCAAAGGTCAAAATATACGTATTCGGCGCGGGGTGGTTAAGTACGCCGTGCTGGCCTCGCGCCTGCGCAATGAGAATATTGTAAGTAACCTGCTAGCGCCACGGGGAGAGGTTGAACTAAATAAAGCAGTCAAAAAGCGTAGCATTTTTATATACAGTAAGGAATAGAAGGTGCTAGCCCTTTGAACGCGGGTGACTACTAGCGCCGCATGATGAGCTGCTTTCCGTGGCGTTAATAACGGGGCCAATAACGAGGGCGGGGGGGGGGCGTATTTTGGGTGTATTCCGATATTCACTGCAAGTACTGTCGACGTGACGTCACTGAATACAGCTGCAAGACCGTTCCGTTTGTACTGGCGCTATTTTTTCTGTACTGTAGCACATGTATAACGGAACGACACCGACAGTATACTGCGATTCGCGTTCCCCACCCGCCATGTTAGTTTTACTTCAGATGCCTCACATCGCGAACGGCAGTAATCGCAGCAGGAAGTGACGACAAAAGCAATGACGTCATAAGATCACGAAAGCGAACCGCGAGTTTACTGCGGCGTATATCGGAACGGCATTCGTGGTACTCAAAGTACTGTCAGTAATATCGGAACATACCCTTTGTAAACCTTTTTTAAATACTGTAGTGGCTACTAGAATTGCTGGCGTAGAGTTACCTTTGCATGGGCACAGTCTTACATACACGTCTTGAAATGACGGTCGTATTTGATAGGCGGGGGGTGGGCCACTTAGGGCGAGGGGGTGAGGCCAGACGAGCGTAATTTACGTTTAACTGAAATTCGATTAGGCGGCCAAACGGACGTATTTTTTCCGTTGCTTTTAAATTAGGCGACGCAAATTACATTGGGTAATTTTGCTTGCTTCAAATTACGCGACGCAAACGTTGCTTGAACTTACGCGACGTAAATTACGCTCGTCTGGCCTTACCCGCAGTGTCCAAGCTTTTTTTTCTTATCGTCGCCACCGTGTGTCGCAGTGATCGGGGGCTGTCATGAGACTAAACTAAACCAATCATAACATATTATACTTCGTCGTCTAAGCGTAAGTGCGCATAACAGTTGAAAATTGTTACAGGTATAAAAGAAGTTGGATATGCCTAAATCATTTTTATTGCCCATTTAATTCAGTAATAATCCAGAACTGTCGGATTCCGAGTGCGCAGCGTAACAATTCAGCTCAACTACCGGTGCAATACAAAGAACAAAATATCAAATTTTTTATCATAGTCACTTGAGTTTTGCACGCGGTGAAAAGAGGTTTGGTTACATTTTTGAGCATGTACAGTATGTATTGATTTGTTCATTTTAGCATGCAAATATAATGGATATTTCTTACAAAAAAGAAACAAACACCCGTATGCCGAGATATTACAGTCTAAAAGATGCATGTGCTGTATGCACGACAGAGACATATGATATTGCTGTCTTCTTCGCACGCCACAACCCCTTTCCTATGCGCACCATGCGGGCGAAAATTGAAGCAGAAACGACGCTAAGTGAAACTTCCCCAACTACCGTCGTTTCCACACCTGTATGTAAGACCCCGATCGGAGCCGATATTTGCCGTACATACGAATCATACATAGCATTATACCTTCGAAAGACCGCACCGTTACCCTAGACATTTGCAATTTTGGGGACGAGTCGGAACGCCGAGTTTGGACTCCTATATTCAGTCTCCATGCTCCTGTTCTCCAACGCCCACGATGCTGGAAATGGCGCCACCCTCAGGGAAGCCCGCGAAAGCAATCCGGCAACCTTGCACTGTGTACTTTAGTCCACTCTAGTCTCCCTAGGCTTCTCTGGCTTGCCGGCTCCTGTGGTCGCAAGTGAACTGCATCGGAATTGTCCTCCCCATACAGTTCGAATGCGGCAGACCGCGATATTTACTTCCGTTCAAGCTCTCCAAATCTTACCGCAAATCGTGTTCTAAAGTCGCAACCACTGTTCACCACTGTTACCACTTTTACCGTACATTTGTGCGAATCGCGATACGCGTCATTACGTCGCGATGGTGTTTATACGATACACGTAGTGTAGTTGACGCAGAGGTGTGATAACGTAGCGAGATAGCGGTTATGCTACGCTAGGTCGTAAAGGAGGAAGTGCGAACAGCTGATATTATGAAAGTTCAAGTTTCGTCGTGACAGTTTGTCATTATCGAACAACAGTGATTATTATTCGACGTCGTAAACGTTCCTCAACGTTTCGAGAGCAGTTCTTTTTTTCAACGAAACCACAGCGAAGAATCTTTCAAGGTACGTTCTTTTCGGAGAGCTTTTCAAGCTTTTTTTTCGATATATTTCTCGATGACATGCTATTGACGCAGAATCGTTCGATAGAAGTTTGTGTCCATGTGCCAAAAATCATCTCGGAAAAAGATCATTTGCGTTCGAGTGCCCAAAACTTTCTCCGGCAGTAGCGAGATCCAACTGACTGCCCGCATATCCGTTTGCGATTGTTTCAAGCGAGTTTTGAGCCTTGTTTGAGTTTGTTCGGGTTTGGGTTTGTTTGGACAACAAATCAGAACAATTGAAGCTCTATCGAGCAGTGCCCTCTATAAAGGGACACAGGCTCGCAAACTCTCCAATGATACACGAGGCTGAATCGACCCGGGCGAGTCGATAACCAGCAAACTAGGTGGACGCTCATGGGACTAATGTTTCGCAAAGCAGATGTCGGGGAGCAAGTGCCGGAACTGCGGTTCCACGGACATAGAGACCGATCCGGCGCGAGGAGACGCCGTCTGCACGCAATGCGGCTTCGTTCTGGAGGATCAGCTGATCGTCAGCGAAACCACCTTCGAGGAGACTCCCTCGGGGAACATGATGGTGCTGGGCCAGTTCGTGGCTAACGACAGTACCGGTGGCGCTACCGGCTTCGGAACAGGTTCGATATTTCTCAAACCTTTGGGGAGGCACCTCCTTGCACATTTTACCGCAAGCTCATGGAAGAACGGCAAATCTACCATGAAGCTACTCGTTTTGCATAGAAATCTATCAACTTAGCGGGTTACACCTAGCCCGAGCAAAGGAGGAATTTTATGAGGTCGAAGTTTGCATCGGATCACGATTTTTATTATTTCTTTATTTTTGTTATTATTTAACACCTTGTTCTTGCCACTTGAGATCGTAAGTCTGTAATAAAAATACGTTGGACATGTTAGAATCGTATAAATCGGTGAAAAATACATTTTGTCAGTGAAAAAGAATTAAATTTCGTTGCATTCCAATGATTCAAACACCAAGATCGTGGAATTTTTGGGAATTGCTGAGAAAACGTGTGACAGTATTTGGTTTTTTCTTATATTAAGGTATTCCCTTCACAGAGGGCCGTGTTTTATAGGGGCATAAGGGGCCCTTCTGAATCATTGCTAAATTACAGTGGCGCTTGCTGAAAATAAGTGACGATTAACCATTATACCCAACGATAAACTGAAATGAAAAATTTGGCGGCAATTTAGTAATTTAGGCATTTTTACATTTTATCTGAAGATTCGCAGCTACGGCCATTCTTTGGCTAGTAACATTTTTCTAAGTTTCATCATTAATCATTTCTTTAAACATTCGGTGACCCGCTGTTTTTATTGTTGTGACGGAATCTTTTAATGTTTTCACACACGGGAGCAGTTTATATCAGGCATCTAGAATTAATTAGTGTATGAATTATTAAATGGAAATGTGGCCAGCGTTCCATCTCCATAAAGTGTCATATAAATGAGACAATGTTTAGAGTTTTTATTTTTCGTTAAAAGTTGTCTAAGTTGGCTTAAAATTCTCCCAGTATACTAAGATGTATTTTTACTTGATTATAGACGAAAATCAGTTAATTTTTCAATATTCGGTTTCGTAAAAGGAATACCTCAAAAAGTACGGTTTTATCTTTTCCAATTGTGGGATTGAAAAATATTTATAATTGTGGTTAAAATATAGATACTGTGGTCTGCGCAGGCCGCTATTTGCTGTTCGGAAGCAGATCATCCAAAATATAAAAATCAGTCACTTTTAATTTTGCATGAAATTATCTAGTGCTTGGACGAAGATTTAATTCAATATGTATTTTTGAAAAAATGACCGCAGTCCAAAGTTGTAACTTGATCTGTTTTCGTTGACAAAAAAAACTGCATGGAAAAAATAATTCTCCATTCACGCACTGCTTTTTGATATGTAAAAGAAGCTTGAAAAACTTGTAACTGATCGGTATAGTGATCTGTGAGATATCGTGATGATCGATATTGAAAAAGTCATTTTGAGAAAAATGCGCTTAATGTGCGGAGCTTACTCATAAATCAAACTCATAAACCTCATAAATTGAAACGGAACCCTTAATTTTGAATTGATTTTCAGTGTAAATTGCTGAGATAAAAACCAGTGGATTCCATAATTTTTTGCATGAAGTGTGGGTGCTGTCATATTTATCGCCTCCGTAAGTCTAGTGCTAAAGTGTGCATGGCGTCAAAATATGCCGGAGCGATTTTCATGCTGTAAATATCACGAAAGCTATGCAGTTATTTTTTCCTGATGTTTGTGCTGCCAATTTTATTCGAAAAATTGTGGAATAAATATAATTCACGAAAAACGTGCTTACATTCAAAAGTTTACCACTGGGCCGCTAACTTTTGCACACGATTTCAGGGTATCACGTAAGCGGCAAGGAATCCAGAGAAATCACAATTCAAAACGCGAAGAAGGGCATCACCCACTTGTGCATGCAATTACGGTGAGTTTGCTTCTTTTTGATACATTTGTTGTTCCTCCGCAACTTCTACAGAGGGTAACGAAGAAAAAAGGATAGGAGTGGAACGTCCAAGTATCTCGGAGGAATGAAGTTTTCAAAAAATGATCCGAATACCAATGTCGTTCACTTGGGCAGCAACTATCTAAGGATTTCTTTTTGGGTTTTGGGACTCAGGCCCAGTTTGGATCCATAAGGCTCCATAGTAGATCCATAAGGCCCACTTTGGCTCTATCGGTGCCATGTTAGGCTCGCGACGCCTCGTTTGGACGCATACGGCCCATTTTTGATATATCGTGATCATTTTAGGCTCGCAAGGCCCCGTTTGGATGCATAAGGCGCATTTCAACTCGCGAGTCTCATTTGGTCTCCGCGAGGCACATTCTACGCCTGGCAGATCCATTTTGGGCTCACGGGGTCGCGTTTGGGCCCGTAAGGCCCTTTCCAAGTGGCATAAGGCCCTATTTGCATCGATGAGCCCCGTTTTGGAATGGTCTGGGTCAAAAATTACGATTTTTACGAATGAGAAATTTCTTTTACGGAATTTTTTGTATGTTTGGGCCCAAGTTCAGGCCCAATCAGGAAGATGACATTTTTCAGGGTAAACCGTGATTTTTTCGGGTTTCGCGAGGCAAATTCGAACTTTTGTTGCGGCTAAACGTTTCCCAATTGTTTCATTCTCGTTGTGTCTCTAGCTTGAATCAGCATTGCATCGATACGTCGGTTAATTTCTACAAAATGGCAGTCAGTCGACACTTGACGCGAGGCAGAAAACAGGCTCACAATCACGCGGCTTGCGTTTACATTACTTGCCGCACGGAGGGAACAGCTCGTATCCTTTTTTTCTACACAATAATGCCGGAAAGTTTTGCCATGACGATGACATGGCTTCGTAAGCAACACTCTGAGGAGTAAAAAAGCGAGAGGGAAGGGATGGCGAAGAGCCGCAAGGGCGTACCAAGGAAAATTCGAAATAAAAGAAAAATAGTATCAAGCGCAACGAAAATACGTGTATTGGTACCTTAATCTATCGAACAGATATGTTAATCGATATTAGCGATGTTCTTCAGATCTGCGTCCACGAACTGGGGCGCACCTACTTGCGATTCACACAGGCTCTGTGCATCAACATACCTTCGATGGGTAAGTTTTTCATGTTGTTCTCTACAACTATGTGAATAACAGCGACGCTATTTTTTTTTTCAACCGCAAATCAACAATATTCTCCTAATTATACAGAATACGGACCTAATCTTAAGGGGTTATGCCTAGTTGTAACAGCTCGATTTTGAGACCTTTTTTTTTATAAAATCGCGATGATGAATTTCGATAACAATGAGGTGTTTGAAAAAGAATCATCTGAAGTACACGCTGGTTGTTTTTTTTAGTAAAAATCAATCAATTTCGTTGGTATATTAGTCCATCCTATGATTAATAGAAATTTATGAAATGTCGAATTAAAAAGAAATGGCGTGTGTTCAGTGAGTATTGACTATTGCGAAAAAAATCGCATTTTTCGTTCATGAAATCGAAAGTATACATCGGAAAAAAATCCTTCGATCGATACTATATTTTTACACTTAACCCTAAAAATTTAAGAAAGAAATTTTGACATATTTTGCTCGCCGACTTTGATAACGTACTTTCGAGAAAAAAAATCGTTGAGCTTCGAACGACGCTCCGAGCGTTTCCAACGGCCGTCAATATAACAGCCTATAAATCTATCAATTTTAATCCGATCACGTTAAAATTTTCCGGAAACATTTATAAGATGATACACCGTCAACGAATATTCATTTTGAAAAAGGTGGTTTTTCGCCCTTATAACTAGCTATAACCCCTTAATACGAGGCCCGTTTTCTTTCGACTTATTTTTAAGGATTCGTACGCATGCAAAACACAACTTTCTTGATTATTATGATTATTGTGGAAAGGCGGATTTTTAACAGCGAAAAGATACTGAATAGACCGCAGATAATTGCGATCTCTTGCGCGTTGAAATCGGATTTGTATTATCGACGTAGGAGCGTTGCAAAGCGCGTGACGACCGTTCATCGAGAACGGAAGACGCGAGTCGTACAAGTGGACATTGCAAACCAGTAATTCCTTTGGCGCTACCAATTTAAGCACTTTTCTGACACACTCGGAAAGTGAGATGGCTGGAGTCCCGAGTCTCCACAATCGTCAAGGATTCCACGACAGTTTTCGGAATTTTTCTCACAAGGGGAGGCCACGACGTTCGGATCAGGGATTTCGCAAATCTCGACAGGCATACACTTTGAGGAAAACTTTATTCGTTCGGTCGTTTACTTGTCGATAATTATAAATATCATAGCTGTTGTAATAATAAAAATTAATTAACAGCCAAATAACATTGGAAATTCGTTAAAGATTCATGCAAATACACGTATTTTTTCATTATATTACCTTTGAATTGTAATATATATGGAAGAGTATGACCAGTGTTGGAAAAAAAAAATCACATGAGCAGGACTCGATCCAGCGATCCAGCGATTACGGACATTGAACGTTAACCACTTGACCGCCGCCGTCTCGTGCTCAGTGTAGCTACGCACCGGTAGATATTGGTTGCGTAAAACTCCTCTTGCGATTTTCTCGAAAACACCTAAGTAGGACGCCTTGCTACTTGCACATTATCTTGTCCTAATGGACTGCTAAAAGTATACAAGGTTTGAAGAAAATCCCTGAGCCGAACGTCGTGGCCTCCCCTTGTCAGTCGTTTTTTCACGCGTTGCAATGGTTCGAGTATCTTCGATTTGGGATTAAATCAACCGGAAGATCATTCTCTATCTTCTTTCAACTGCACCCTCCCCGTGGCAAACAAATCGGCAATAGGGTATTTCACTCTATGTAAGAAAAATACTAATGCATAAATAAGGTAGTTTTCGCCATAAGCAATCGAATAATGCTGGTTTTACTTTATGAAAACACGAAATAAATTTTACAATTCATTTTTGAGAAACTACTTTTTCCATCTGTTCAACGAAGATGCGAAACGCTAGCCGCGATAATGGATTCCAACGTGACGTCATTGACATAGTGAACAAAGAATGCGGAAGGCGTATTACTCGCTAGCCTGTGAGAGAAAGCGTCAAAAACTACATATTCTCATTTGTCATAGTAAATTCAGGGTTGTTACGCAAATGGAAAACAGAGAATTTCTTTCCTCCCGGAACAATCAGGGAAAAGTCAGGGAATTTTGGAAATTTTCTGGTATTTTCACACAATTTACTTTTTGAAAGAGATACAAAAAAATGTAACCGACTTAAGAAAAAACTGGACAGTGTACAAATAAATATTTTTGTATATCTTTAATATTTATATTATTCCTCATTATACACAAAAGAAAGTTACGTCAGTGCCAAACATTGAGAATTTAAAAAACTGAAAACTAATTTACTGTAAAGCTACATTTGTAAATTGATGTAAATTAAAAGTAAAGCTACAAAAATACATTTGCATTCGATCTGTCGATACGCAACCACATCATTATCATTATAGATAAGTATTTATATTTATTTTTTGTTTATTTTCACCGGCGTACAAACTTTTGTTTATTATGAAGAACAGGTTCTGTATTTGCTTTGAATGCATTTTTTTTACATTATAATGTTTAAATTGTGTTTCGAATTTCAGTTAAAAAAAATATATATATCAATTTTATCATATTTCCATATATTTGGTCTTAAAAAAATGATGTTATCCAGTTCAACATGATTGTTCAATAGAAGGATCGAGTTGAGAATTTCCTTTGTTTCTTCAAGTCGGTTAAAAAGGTTGTTTTTTTTTCAAAAAAATCACTCATTGCTATTTTTACGTTATATAATTCTCCCGTATCGCTTGTAACGTTTGCAAAGACTAATATCTCTCTACCTAAAAAAATATATGTTTGATGAAAAGAAATATGTTCTTTATTTGACACTAATCTGGCTAATTTTCGAAATCTGGAATTTCTGCAAAACCTGTATGGAAAATCTGGAAAAGTCAGGAAATTTCTGAGTCCATAATGCGTAACAACCCTGAAATTGCAAATTTTCAAAGTTTTTTGTACTTTAAAAAAGAACAAATGAGTTTTTTTTCAGGCTGCTTATAACCAAAAAAATTTACGTATTCACAATTGCCGCAGCGTCGATGTTTACCATGCAAGTGCCGTCACGAATCGAAACAACATGGCGGCTAGCGTTTTCGCGCGGAAATTTGAAAGTTAACTGCAATTTTGCACTTATGGATTTCACAAAAAAGAAATAAAAATTCTTATCCTTTATTACCACGAAAGGATCAAATTGAGACACTTTTCAAAGAAGGGTGCAATATCGTATTCTTTTCCTTTTTCCAAAACCCGAGTATTCGGTCTCGTCGTTTCCGAGAAAAATTCCAAAAGCTTCGCCCGAATTTGCCGGCCGGATCGTGTGTCGTTCGCCCTTGGGTTCCTCCGCGAACTTGACACGATCGAATGAGGTTAAAAGGTTGCGATCTTTGGCTATTCATCCCTCGACACGTGATATCGGAGAGCTTGGAATTTTCGGCCGAAGCTTACCGAACCGGAATTGCGTCCACAGCACGGGATTCAATAGCATAAACTCGAGGTCGCAAAGTAGTGAACAACCTGGCGCGCAAAGTTTTATTTTTAGAAAATCCATTTAGAACGTTACAATTGACGTTGGACGATTTTTAGAATCGCGACGGGGCTTCTACGAGCCGGCTGAGAGAAGCTTTTTCGCGTCGATGAAACTCGGGCTTACCGATCAATCATCGACCGAAGGACCGTAAAATATCAACTCGGGAATTTGTCCTCCCTGAACCCCCGTACCGTTTGTACTCTCCGAACTGCACTGAAATTGAAAATTTACACTACCGACAGTGGCTTCGGACATGCCCTCCTGTCCGAAATAGCTCAACTCTCCACCGTCCAGTATAGCACTCGCCGTGTAAAAACTCTCCGGCTCTATGCGTATGGGACTCTCGAAGTACACGTGAAACGTGTTGCTCGAGCCGTCGGAGAAGAATTTCGTGTGATTCTCGGACAGAACCCGACCGAGCCTCTTCAATTCGATCCTGACGTTGTAATCCGCGGCCCCCGACGAGCTCCCGTACAACCCGAAGCCAATTACGAATATTCGCTTGTCAACGCTGAACTGTATCGAGTCGCATCTTCCCCTGTAACGCCACTGATTCGATCGGTAAGCGCAGGATAGAAATCGATGACAAACCTGTGGACGACGAAGAAACCCCCGCTTTCACGAAATGCCAAGAACGCTCGCGCGGGGAGAGTATCGTACACGTGAATTCGTGAGCTCACCTGGGTTTTCAATCCTTGACGGGGCTTGACGGGGTAACGCAAGTGCGGCTTCGTGCTTGCGGTGAAGTGAAGAAAAAGATCAATCGTTTCTTGCTGCGAGAGAATGCCAGTTTGCGCGACGCTGTTCGCAAATTCCTCGACGCTCATCGCCGGGATTCGTATCAAATTCAAGGCGGAACCTGCAAAAAATACCTTCATAAAATCATAGGTATGCGACGAACGGTGTAGTCACAGAACGAGGAAGAAGAGAAAACATTCCGAGCCCACCTAGAAGCCGCCTTTGGTTGACCGGCGTAGGCTCCAATTCTTGTCTAACGCACTCCGCGGGTGCCCATCGAAGTGCCGCCTCCCACAAATGTATCTCCTTGCAGTTGAGCGTTTCCCTGGACAAAACCGATTCTAGGGTGTGTATGTCAATGTCTAGAAAACCGTCGGATTTCAGCGCCACCTCAGCCTGTTGACAAATGTTTCAATCCATCGTTAACACTCCGATCAAGCACGTTCCAGCTGTAAGCATGTAGAGCTAATCATTGAGGGTCTCGATTCAATAGGATTCAGGCCAGATCAGTTGCTGGTTCGATGGCATGGCAGAGGAGGAAACACTCCACTCGTGGACAGATGCGATCCAGTCAGCTTCAATGACATTGAAGTTTGCGTCGTTGGAACGCAACGAAAGTACACCAAGCTGATCTTTCTGTTTGGCGAATATAGACTAGGAAAAAAACAATCGTTTTAGGATCCTCGCGAGAAATCTGAAGCCCAAATTTGCCGGATAAGATTTTGGACGGCGAAGAAAATGAGGAAATTGAAATAAAATGAATTTCGTTGCATTCGAACGATGCAAACTTCAACATCGTCAGCTTCATTCACATTTTCGCATTACCTTCTTCCTGCCGTAGTACAGCATGACAATAATTCGTCAGTTACAATAGTTAATAGTAATCTAGAGACAAGTGCATGCGCGATTCGCCCAAGACACACGTCAGTTGTCCGCTACTGTCAAGTAATTCCAAGATTGTCCATTTTCGCCACGATGCGGTGATGATCGGGCCGGTATGTTTCGTACACGGGGGTCTGGAATTCAATCCTTACTCGATTCGAATCCCTGTTTCCTTTTCGTGCCTTCGGGCTGCCACACAGACAATAGTTGCGCTGCACAATCTCCAAAATTCGAACAGCCGACAGATGCCAATAGGAATTGCACTTATTGCAATTCCATGAAGCATCTCAAGGTGTTCCAAAGTGCTCGCAGTTTTGCGCCGAATCCCGCTGAACTTTGAAGACGCGTGTGATTACTCGATGCGTTCGGGCGAATTCTCGCTTGCTCTAATCGTTCTAGCCCCATATTTTATTTATTTTCATACTCGTGGGAATAAAGTCGACAAGTTTCCGCTGCAAAATGGCGATTCGTTTATTCAGTTCGGCCCATTCGTTGCCTAATAATAACCATTTATTTTCAACATACTCCCATTGGTCTGTACAAGCTAGCTTCTCGAATTACACAATTGAAATTCATAATTGTACGGTTCATAATTAACATCGAACGATCTTCAACCAAATCCGATAATCGAGGTTATCGAATACTTCTTTTTTCGCGAGAAATAATATCGTACGCTGGTTTTAAAAACATATAGAGAGAAAGGCACGACGTTGGGCATCCTGCGAATGCAACGAAATTTCGTTTTTTTTCGTTGTTGTTGTAATTGCCCAATTTTTCCTTTCAGACATTTGTGCTTGAAAAAGCACTCGAACCGTTTTCGCAAATTCTGTCGAGGTTTACAAATTTGTATCCGCAAAAAAAAAGATCGTGGACAATGTCGATGATAACGAGATTGAAGAATTGGGGACGAATTTTCTTCGCGTTCGAATGACGCAAACTTCACCGCACAAAGGCAGTAATGGACCGACGAAAGGGCTGATAATTGCACTTCATGATGAATGTAACTTTTCACAGCTGGCTCTATTCCTAGCCAGGATAAATATTTGTTCGTCTATCGATATACGTTACTTTCACGGTGGGGCATTTTTTCCACCAACTTTCCACCAGGTATCGTTGAAGTTCAGATTAATGGGAGGGTTCGTAACTTACAACATGCTCACGTGGTGCCCGGTAAGAATGGAAGTACCGAAATATATTTTATGGCGGATAAATGCGGTACTTTTCAATCGGGATTCAGCGCGCTGGAGATTTTCTTTTACGCGAGCTAATAGCGAAAGCTTCGATAGAGAGCAGAAAAGGTGCAAAGTTCCGATGAAAATTCATCTTGCCACTTCACAGGTGCCTGGCTAACCGTTGTATTACAGTTTGAGTATTACTCGTATCGAAAAAGTCATGTAAATACTTCGTACAAAGTTGTGCTCCATAAGGCGAAGAATCCTTACTTACAGAAAAATTAACCTTATCAACGAGTGCGTTCAATTTGGCAAATTCATGGATACGAGATCCTTCGTTTTAAATTCAAGCCGGATACACAGGATTCTTTTTGGCGATGAAAAATAATACGCGAGAGCAACCGCGGTGCGTTCGACATTTGTAATTTCCACATCACATTTCTCGTTCAAGCGAGAATTCTGCCTCGACGCCGCAATTGTAATTGAGACGAAGTGACACACCATTCCGCCCGTACAGAAATTCATAAAAACCTTTCGGAATTTTTCTCAAAAATGGCTGAATTCGTGACTTGAAACTTTTCCAGTAGACGTGGGATTACTAAAGGAAGTCCCTTTATTTTCCAGATATTGGTCTTTTTTTGTTAGTTTGCCTCGGGAAACTAAATGGTAAGATGGGAAAATGATCTTCCGGTAGCATTAATCGCAAATCGAAGAGATACTCGACCAAGCCATGTCTGAAACACACATTTTGAAACTCGACAACTGCAATCTGTGAGAAAACAGCTGAGAAAGATTCTGAAAACTATCGCGTGGGTAATCGTTGACAATTGTGGCAAAATTTGGACCCACTGAAATTTGCATCGTTGGAAGGCAACGAAAATGAAATCTTCTTTTTTTGACGACAACATTTCTTTTTCGCCGATTTAGGCTATGATATTTCAGCATTTACGACCTTAGGTTGCAAAAAAAGCTTTCGAACAATGATAAAAATGAAGAAATGGATCGTTGCATCGGAACGATGCAAACTTCAGCGTTATCGAGTACTTGGGAGAGTTACGGCGTCAAAATTTGTCGCTGTGTGTCATTTCGCTCAAATGATCAGCCCTAGGCCAGGCTGTTCTGTTCAAAGATTGACGTCTCCACACTCGTACATATCCACCTAGCTGACAGCTGCTGGTAAGCTACCCAATAAAGTCTCGCAACATTGCCAGAGTCCGATTGCAATTAATTCCCAAGAGCAGACGCAAAGTGAGTTGAGATCTCGCCACCCTGCAGTATCCTATCGTACACTAATGTCCCGAAGATCTTCGAATCACAAAACTTCTCATCCTCAAGTGCCGAAAGCGCTCAAACAGGTGGCTCTCGATCCTTCGTTACAACTCGCCAAGCTGCGCATACGTTTTCCCTTTGTTTCCCTATACTTCGCTAGTCTATGAGAATTGAAACAGAGTGGAAGAATCGCGAAGCAGGAAGCTGCAGCAGGATCTACGTCATAAAGATTCCTCGCAGCAGTGCAATTTCTACCTATCGTTAACTCCCGTAGGGCATTGCCAATCGGGAGAAGCCGCTACTTTCAACTTACTTGGGCATCAATGACTTCCCAGCAGCGTTGCATGAGATCAGGCTCTTCGAATAGGCGAGACTGGCTCAGTAGGAGACACGCGTTTTTCGCTGTCAGACTTGTTTCTAAGTAGCTGACGCATGCGCGTGCCAAATGTGGCACGATGTACTTTTTCGCCACGTACAGCGTAGCCAAAACTGTGTCCGCTTCCAAGTGTACCTCGTCGCAATACATGTACCTGGAACGAGGTTTTCGTTGTAGGTAGTGTTATCAATTGCTGGGGTGGTAGTTGCGGGAAATCTGAGCCGATAAGGGAGGCTGGACATTATCATCCGAAAGAATGGTGATGAAGAGGTCGGGGGGGGGGACTGTAACGCTTTGTAACTGCGCCCAATCCCGGAAGTCTTCCAAATTCCACCCACATATAAACGTATCGTTTATACCTTTTGAGAATGCAACGTAGTCGAATGTCAACTCACTTTAAAAGCGCTAGGAACGCAGCTGGCTCCACGTCGGGCACTTCTATGTCTTTTTTGTTTTCCGCTAAGCCACCGTAAAACATGGCGTAAAATACAGAACTACCGGTGGCCAGTACGTACTTGTGAGCCGGTATAGACCGCGTGTGACCTGCAATTAAATATATTTCGTTAAGATTCTGTACAAAAGCTAACAGGCTTTAGTTCGTCATTTTTTTAACGCCGTTTTCTATACTGTCATCCGGAGGAACCTTAAGCTTTTCATGAACTTTGTAGTGGTTATGTTAGGAGTGAAGGTGGGGAGCATGTAGCTGGGCGGAAGTGACCGAAACGTTAATACACTCCGTCTACATAATTTTGTAGTTTTCGAGAAGTTTTGTTAGGGGCCAAGCGTAAGTGAAAAAGAGTACGGATATTTTGGTTTCAATTTCGTGGTTTTTACAAGACCCCGTACATTGTTTATTGGAATATCAAAGTCTAGGTAGTTTGGAACAGTTTTTTAGAAAAAGTTTTAAATTTCGCATCGGTTAATTTCTCGCGCAGTCGTTGATATTGAAATTCCAGCGATTGCAAAGTTCCGTCTTTTTTTTTCCTTCATTGAAAACAGTGCAACCCATGGAAACGTCAAAGGTGAAGTTTCCTTGGGTGTAAATACACATGGCTGTTAGGCATTTGGAAAATAGGGACAACTCAGGGAATTTCTTTCCCCTTGGAATGATCAGGGAAAACTCAGGGACTTTTGAAAATTCCCCGGAATTTCTCCAGAATTTACTTTTTGTAAGAATTACGAAAAATGAAACCGACTTGAGCAAAAAACTGAAAAGTATGAGAACAAATATTTTTGTATATTTTTAATATGTATATTACTCTTCATCGAAGACAACAAAAGTTTTGTCAGTCGCCAAACATTGAAAATTTAAACAGCTCAAAACTGATTCACTCTAAAGCTCTACCCATTTGCATTCGATTTGTCGATACACAACCACACAATTATTATTGTAGATAAGTGTTGATATTTCCTTTTTATTTATTGGCACTGACATAAACATTTCTGTTTAAGAACCGGTTCTGTATTTGATTTTAATTTATTTCTTTTTATTTTACAGTGCTTAGAATATTCTTCGGATTTCAGTTTTTTAAATTTGATTTCAATATTGAACATCTTCATATATTCGATCTTAAAAAAAATTATGTTCTTTATTTGACTCCAATTTCCCGGGAATAAATATCCCAGGCAAAACCTGTGTGGGAAAACTGGGAAAAGTCGGGAATTTTCTGCCTCCATAATGCGTAACAGCCATGGTGTTGAAGTTTGCATCGTTGAAGTGCAACGAAAATTTGAAGAAAAACTTTGTTTTCTCATTTTCTTCATGACCGAAAAAATCTTAGCCAGCAAATTTGAGCTTCAGATTTCTTGTGAGAAACCTAAAAACATTCGACACTTTTTCGTAGCCCAAATTTGAGAAACAAAAGTTCGGGCCACTGAATTTTCGTTGCGTTTCAACTATGCGAACTTCAATATCATGCCATGGCAAAGTTTTACCCTTAGATCGTCACAAAATCGACTTGCTCGTTCCCTTAATTCTTGTACCGCATGCGCGAGCTCTCGGTAATGCGAAATTTACCTGGGCTACCAACAATGAATTGTATATCAGCCATCAGGTGGTTATTGAACATGGCAGCATTTCGTTCCCGCACGGTTGACTTTGTAGCTTGCCAATTTGGATCCTGTGTACAATCCTCGAAAGTTGGTAGACTGAGTTGTGAGATCGGCGAAGACAGCGACGAGAGCGGGGAGACGGGAGCGCTTTGAGGCTGATTTATGACGTCCTCGCGTTGCAGTATCATCTGCGGCACAAAGGGCGCAAGCGGGGGTGGAGAACCGGAGACATTGTTGCTCGGTGATTCCGCTGAAACATTATTTTTATTATGCACAATTTAGCGTTAGGGTGACTTCGTTTGCGGCAGCAAAATAGTCAGGGGATTGAAATTCACTGGCGCACTTTGTTGCTCGTGAGAAAGGTTCAAGAGACGGTAGCCCAACGAAATTAAATTCGACTTGGAAGCGTTTGAATGACATTGAAGGTTGCATCGTTGGAACGCAACGGAAGTTCGGTAACCCGATATTTGTTTTTTCTGCAAATGTAGACTGAAAAAAGCTCAAATGTTTCTTAGAATTCTTATAAGAAATTTGGAGTCCAAATTTGCAGGATAAGATTTTGGATAGTGAAGAAAAGGAGATTAAAACAAAATTTATTTCGTTACATTTGAACTATGCAAACTTCAACATCGTAAACTTTGAGATGTTCACTGTCATTCATTACAGTCATTCCAACTCATTTCTATAGAAATCTCTGAGGCATGGAATGGTGGCATTGGGTGGAGAATTGTATCAGTGGTACAACATGGCAATTGCAAAGGTTGCATCGTTGGAACGCAACGAATCACTAGTTTATGATGTTCGACTTTTTTAGATGTCAAAATGACTCAAATGCTTCAACGTATTCTTATTAGAGATTTACGACGTGAATTTCCACCAAAAGAAAGCTTTGGATGAGCATAATAATGAATAAATGGAAAAGAACAAAAAAAAATCGTTGATTCCAACTATGCAAACTTCAACATCATGCATCGTTGGAACGGAAGTCAGATAGTTTTGCACCTTTGATTATGCATTATCTTTGTTGCTATATATATATATGAAATATCGTTTGTTTGGATTACTTTGATTACGTTTGGAATTATTCTCGGTACTCAAAATATATGGTATTGAAGTTTTCATCGTCGAAGCGCAACGATATTATTTTTTCTCATTGCCCAACTTTTTTTGCCACATTTAGGCTACAAATATAGCAGAAATATTTTTCAAGATCCTCGTTATGCATCCGTAACCCAAAAATGCAAAAGAAGAGTTGAGATACTAATAAAAATGAAGAAATGAAAAAAAAATTGAACGATGTTCGTTGCATTCTAACGGTGCAAACTTCAATTTCATTAAAATATCTTCCGTTTGGGGATTATCTTTATTGTTACGCAAAATATCGTTTGTTTGGCTTACTTTTCCTATGTTTGGCAATTATTCCTTTCCACCCTACATTGATTATGTTTGGCGATTATGGTACCCACATGTCCAAAGAGGTGTTTATGGTACCCAAACGGTTGCATTGGTAATTATGGTACTCAAATAGCCATATTGGTAATAATGGTACTCAAAATATACTTTGTTTGGGGACATCTGGGTTATGTTGGTTGCATTCGGACATTATTTTCATCGCTATTCAAAATAATTAGTCGTTTGAACATTTAGGTTGCAGATCTCCAACAAGGATCGTAAAAAAATGTTCGAGTGACTCTTGAATCCCAAATTTGTTGCAAAAAACGTAAGTTTCACCGTGTGCCAACGTTGCAAAGTTCAATATTGTGCAGACACGCGATATTAAAACTGTCAAAACATTGAAACTTGGAATCACGATCTTTGGCGACCTGCTGTCACGGATCTTTGGCCTACCGGCTGCCTCTTTGGTGGTTCAGCGCCCTTGCTGGTTCGCAAATATCGTTCGGGTAACATCGGTCCTATTGAAATAGTAGTATAGAAGCGAATTACAGCGGAGCGTCTTCCGCATTGTTTACTAGCAGAATTTTTACGACCAAGGGAGGACTAGCTCATTGCACACGATCTTCCGAGTTAAGCATTATTGGCCTGGCCCAGTACGCGGATGGGTGACCGCTCGACCTCGGCAATAACGAACGGCATCGGATCGATAAAAATGGTACAAAAAAGTCCACAAAGCACGGGAATGCTACCAAAATTTCATTGAACCTAGCAAAACGGAATTTTGGCATATTCGACCAGCTTTGAGGTTATGTTCGCACAATTCGATCCGAAGTCCTCGCGAGAGCGACTAATGTTTCGTACGAATTAATCCGTCGTGCTTTACCGTCGGTAAACATGTTTCGATGAACGGCAGTCAATTAGCTGCGGCGGTTTCTGGCGAAACGCTACGTTTTTTCCCCTTCCTTTCGATTCTCTCGCTACATTTCGGACGCGAGGTCCAAACGAGCGAGAAGCTGCACCGAGTTTCGCCACGAAACTTCCCTGTCGTCCATTGGCACACACGAGATGTTTCGCAGTTTGTAAAAAAAGATGTAAAGAAAAAAAGCGTTTTCAACGCGTCGTGCTCCGTTGCGAGCGAGAAGATTCTTCGACGCGCACTATACCGCAACGGAACACGATTATCGAACCCGAAGTAAGCCGATGAACTCGCGAGCCTTCAACGAATTCCGCGTACAGTGTTATACGCTTCTGCATGCCCACTCCGCATACGAACGCACCGCATTACCCTTCTCGTCACAGAACAATCGATAATTTCGTCGTCTTTCGCACAATTGCACGATTTCACGGCGCACGTCGATTCACCGATGTCGATTCACCGGTAAATCGTGCTTGTATTTATTTTCGAAAGGTCATGAGGAAACGCGCATCCATACTGTCTAGATATCGTTCGCATTCGCGACGATATATATACGCGAGTAATTGCGGTTATGTATCTCGCGCTGACTGCTATTTGACCGCGGTTATTTATGCTGCCCCATCGACCAACGTGAGCGCGAGAGAAACTCGATTTATCTCGAACAGCTGATATTCGCGATCCCCAAAAGTCTTGGCGCCTCTCGCGGCCTGAGACAGAAGCTCTGCTAGTATAGGAAACTTCATCAAAAACATTGATCACGATGGACATTTAAAAGACGAAAAATTACTCGACACACTCCTGTGTTCCAGGGTGCGAGACGGATATTAAAAGTAAATTGTCGTTCCATAAGCCACCTAAAGATAAAGTGTTAAAAAAAGTGGTTATTTGCTGTGAAAATGACTCTCTTTAGGCTATCTAGGCACGTTTGTGGTCATTCGGAAAGATTTTTTCTTTCCAAGTTTGCATCTTTATGAATAAGAAATCGAGCAATATCGAGGAATCATCACAGTGTGAAATGAAAAAAAAATCGTTTTTTTTGCATTATCCGATAGTGTAGACGGTTATAAAAATGGACCTAGCGTCGCCGATTGATCGTAAGTAGACAATTTATATGAAAATTCCGCACTCGAAACTTCAAACCCGTTTTTCTCGAACTGTCGTTTTTCAAATCGGTGTACACTCTCAAAAGACGAGTTTTCAAGCTATCCGTCTCAAATTTTGACACCACATTCTTCACGCCTTTCCTTATCTTGCTATGGAAGCTTTTTTTTTTGTTTGAAATCGTCAAATTTTTTTAACGCAAAACTCGAAAAAAACGCCAAATTCAATACTTTTTTCAAACTGCCGCCATTTTGTCAAGTTGGACGATAAAAAAAAAACCTCCATGGCAAGATAGCAGCTTTCATACCGATTGATAATGTTCACAAATTTTGTTTCAGATAATATTTCCGACCACAACCGTCTACACCGTGAGGACTCCTTTTTTCGAAGACATTTTCCATCGTTGAAAAAAATGTAAAAAAAAACAAGAAAAATAAACGTTCATAAATGTATTTTCTGTTCTTCAGTGCTCTTATATGACATAAAAACACCAGGCTGATTAGCGTATTCTATCAATCGAAAAAACATCGCGAAACTCAGCTATTCAGGACCCATTACACTGTGATGATTCTTTAAAAGCTATTTTTGTTATCTACAATGTAAAAGATATAATTTCAGACGTCCCTTGTAAAATGTATGCTCTGAAAAATAATCACTCCTTCTCGAAACCTGCGAGTGACTCTCATAACCTCAAATATCTAAATCCAGAGCCGACAGAGTAAAAAAAGAGCGGAAAATGAATTATTCACTGCAGTAGCATCTTCGCAATCTACCATGGAGGTAAATCCAATAGCCAACTCGCAGGAAATCAAGAACAGAGTAATTGTTTACGTTTGAGATTACACTTCGACCGGCCATATTGAAATATCGCTGCGCCACCTCTAGGCCGCGAAAATCGCGGATTCCGGACATCGAAGGCATACGCATCCGGTTCTGTCAAAAGACGCGGCGCGAGGGCGTAGATCGTTGGTCATAAACTGTCGCTTAGGAATCTTGGAAAATTTTAGTGCTGTGTACGCTAAAATTCGAGAGGTAGCCCGCAGAGCACGGAATATTGGATGTTTTTGAAGATGAGTACTAGTGGAAAAAAGCTCGTTTTATCGAGTTATTTTAGGAAAAATATCTCGAGCCAATGGGGTACTGAATTTGACGTGCATTGGTTCGCGACTGTGCGCGCGGGACAGACGCGCCCTCTGGCTTGATCCGAGCATCTACCAATAGCGTCTCAAAAATACTACCTTTTTTCAGATTTATCGATTATCAATATGTCTTTGAAAATCGCGTAAATCTATTGTTTGTTTGTCTTACGAAAAAAATGGATCATTTTTTATTTTCTCTCTCTCCACGTGGCTTTGTTTTAATTTGGCAATAAATCTGGCTATTTAACCTCTGGACTGAGTTTTGTCAAAGACGAGACTTCGTTCAATAGCTTTTCGGCCGCTCTGCGAAAACAGCGAATTCACTACATTCGATCCGAATCCACAGGCGCGTTTTTTACATCAGATTTACAACCCTACGTGAACAAATTCATAAGTATATGCGAATAAATTCAGTCACACGTAAATATGTTTTCAAGCATACGTAAGTAAAGTTACAAGCATGTGTTAATAAATTTACAAGAATATGCAAATAAATGAACAAACATATGTGAATGAATCTACAAAATTATGCAAACCAAATTACGAGTATGAGTCAACAAATTTACAATTGTATGTAAATAAACTTATACGCATAGCTATATACATTCGAAATAATATGCAAATAAATTAACAAACACGTGTAAATAAATCTACAAAAATACGCAAAAAAGATTTACGAGTATACGTCGATAAATCAACGGATAATAATATAATACTTAAGTGAATTTACTATCATATGCAGATAAATTTACAATCATAGGGGAATAAATTTACAATAGCACGGAAATAAATCCACAATCATACACAAATCAATCGACAATCATCTATCGATAAATTTATAAGCATGTGTAAATACATTTATGAGCATACGTAAATAAATTTACAAACATATGTAAATAAATTCACAAGCGTATGTAAATAATTCTACAAAAGCATGCAAATAAATGTACGATTATACGTCGATAAATCAACAATAATACTTGAGTGAATTTGCGATCATATTCAAATAAATTTACAATCATATGGAAACAAATTTAAAATTACACGTAAATTAATCCACAACCATACGTAAATAAATCTACAATGATATATCGATAAATTCATAAGCACATTTGCGAGCATACGTAAATAAATGTACAAGAATGTGCCAATAAATTGACAAACATATGTAAATGAATCTCCAAAAATATGTAAATAAATTTACGAGTTTACGTTGATAAATCAACAATCACACGTGAGTAAATTTACGACCAGATGCAAATAAATTAACGAACATAGGTAAATAAATCCAAAATCGTACTTAAAAGATAAACATTGCCTGGACCGATCCAAAGTTACACTTTGGACGACAATAAGGCTACCTGAGCTCTCGTACAACGTATCACAATAAATTACATCGTTTTATTTCCCTCTGCCATTCGCAGCATCACAATTTCGAGATAAACCACACGCAGTAATTTAAAAATGACGTTTCGAAAACACTGTTCGTTTAGGCGAAAGTATAACTGCGCAATTAATTTGCCGGGCTATTCTTACCGTTGACCCACGCATTCGTCTGGGTTTCCAGGAGGTTGTCTTGAAAACGTTTCACTGGCTTCGTCGACATTTTCGAGTATACATTAGACATCGCCATGTTATTTTGTTTCGAACTGGGAGTCGCGGCTTCGTTGAACAATCGTCGGGACCGCGCGCTCACTCGGGTATCATTGGGGGGACTCTTCCGATCGACCACACTACAAATATTTTTGATAGCTCGATAACATTTTCGGTAATCGCACGGAGTCTCCGGGCTGTATGTCCGCTATACGTATATATCTGGCGCTCGATAAAAGCGGACGAGGCGCTGGATGACGCGCATGCGCGCCATTTTCGCTGATTGTTCGAAGGATCTCCAACATCCGCTTGCGATCCATTGGTATCTTGGTCTTTTTTTCCCCATCATACTCTTTACGTAGACAATGGACAACCGAAGGACATTTTTCTTCGTTCCATACATATATTTTTAAATGCAAATGCAGGAGGGATTTTTGGGGAAATGGAGGGTCGTTTGCTAGTTTTTTTCGGTAAATATTCGGAAGTGGGGCTCCTTCTAGAATCAGGCTAATCCTGTTTGGGTTTGTTTGGGGTGGTTTGAGGTTGTTTGGGTTTTTTTGGGGTTGTTGAGGGTTGTTTGGGCTTGTTTGAACCCTTGAAGAAAATCAGCCTGATTCTAGCAGGAGCCCCACTTCCGAATATTTACCATTTTTCACCCTTTGACCCTGTGCCCTAAGTGTCACGGTAATTGAGATATGATTGTTTTTTCGCTTTTTTAATTACCCGAAAGTTTGCCTTCAAACCGGCATAACTTTTTCGGCGTGTGGTCGTAATAGCACAAAATAACATTTGTTTCATTCTGCAATGTATGTTTATTATCGATAAAGCATTATTTGATACAATTGGTTTCAAGAAAACGACCGATGAGCTTCCAAAGTCTTGAAAATGGATAAATGTATGAAAAATGTCAGCTTCTTGATTGATTATAAAAAAACTAAAAGCTATTTTGCACTTAGCGTTGTTTTAAACAGTTCTCTAGTTTATACCCTTGTCAACGGTGTGCTACATGTCATAGAAATCATTTATTATACGGCCAAAATAAAGAAAATAATTCTTTTTTTAATAATGAAATCAGAAGTTGACATTTTTTATACATTTACACACTTTTAAGACTTTGGACGGTCAAGAGTCATTTTCGTGAAACCAATTGTCTGAAATAATGGTTTATTTATAATAAATATACATTACAGAATACAAGAAAAATTATTTCGTGCTATTACAACCACAAGCAAAAAAGTAATGATGATTTAAAGGCGAAATTTCGGGTAATTAAGGATGTTGAGTCCCTATGAAACATGTTGATGTTAATTGTTCAATGAATACCTTCTTAATCGTCATGAAAATTCATCGTCATGACATCGTCATGAAAATTTTACACAATTTTACACTGCGGTCTCGTTGTTTCGAAACGTTTCTTCACCTCACAGACGCGAATACATTAATCAATGAAATTAAGCATGTTGAGTCCCTATGAAACATGTTAATGTTAATTGTTCAATAAATAGCTTCTTAATCGTCATGAAATTTTTACACGACCTCCTGAATACTTCATGTGAAAACATACCAAATTTTCAGAATTCTATCATCATTACTTCAACGTCCTTAAGGGTTGAAATAAAAAATGATAAGAAAATTCGGAAAATTTGGTATGTTTTTGTATGAAGTATTTAAGAGGTCGTGTTAAAATTTCACGACGATTAGGAAGCTCGTTATTAAAAAATTAACATTTTGTTAAGAACAATTTTTAAAAGAAATAAAAAAAAATTTATCAATAAACTTTGTTTTGTTTCCGTTGCTTTCAGTATATTGTAGATATTATAAAATTGAGAGGTCAAAAAAAAAACTTATTGCAAAGTTACATCAGTTTCCATAAAACAACATTTAACTTGTGAATGTTAATTGTTCAATAACGAGCTTCCTAATTATCGTGAAATTTTTACACGAGCTCTGAAATACTTCATACAAAAACATATCAAATTTTCCGAATTTTATCATCATTTGCGATTTGGGACTCAACATCCTTAAAAAATTCGATTTCCGAATCGAATTATTCCTGTTGATAACGATGAATCTTCCTGACGACGAGAATTGGACGGATTTTGGTGCTAAAGAAATTTTCCCGACATCCAATCTCCTCTCTCGTTTGTTCGAGCGATTAAGGCGTTACCCCCACTTGTAGCGCAAAAAAGGCCTTTTTCATGAATTTTTTTAAAGAAAACTACAGAAAATTTTTAATCGATCAATATACCATCTTAAAGAACACATCTTGAAGAACTTTCAGTAATTCTTTTATTGAAAAATATTACATCGTTTAGTGGCAAATGGCCGTCAATGAAATAATGTTTTTATATACACGGTTTGCGGTGACCAACATTGCGGCGAAGTGGATCATCTGAAAAAAAAAATGCGGATGGATTTAGTCAAATATAAGTATAAACTAGTCTTTAATCGAAGGGTTTAAAAAAATATTCATTTTTCACAAAATGACGGACAGTCAAAGTTAATGGTTCGATTTTAACGAAAAAAAACGGCCGTTTTTTGGCTATAAAACGGCCATTTTTTTTCGAAAAAAAAAAATCGAACGATTAAAGACTACATTTTTATGTATTAAATAAGCCTGCAAAATTTCAAGAAGATCGGTTCATTAGTGTTCGAGTAATCTTGGTCAAAGACTTCAGAAATGCCATTTTGAGAAAAACGCGTTTAAAGTTTCAATTAGCCGGTCGTTTACACAACGGATTCTTCTCTTTCAACGCTCATATCTCAGTCAATTTTGTTCGGATCGACTTGAAATTTTCGGGACATATTCTCAGATACTTATACTTCAAAAAAATGCAATAAAAAAAATCGATTTTTTCAAAATCGCAAGTGGGGGTAACCCTTTAATCTTGTTAGCTCGTCATGAATATGAAGCTCAATAGACACCCTGGATGAATAGTTCATCGACGTGTGTCTTTCCCCTGCGTAAAGTGTCAAGGCCTGTTGGAAAATTGTCATCCAGAGGCTTGTGGCTTGCGGAACGAGAAGTTCATTATTTTTCTTCTTCGGTGTCGTGTACGTCACGAAGCAATTGTCTTCGCGCTTTCCCTGGCTGCGTCTTTTGTTTCTTACTAACGATTTATTCGAATCCAATGAATCGATCAGCGGACGTTTACACAGCGCGTCAGCCCATTTATTTTGCTCTCAAGAAACTTCCTGATAGACTTTTCTTCAGCGCACTTGACACTCGCGCGTTGCGTTTGTTTCAATCGAACGAAGCGTCTCGTTGAAGTTCGAGATCGAAGAAATTTGTATTTCACGAACGAAGCCCGAAACGAATATATTTGCGTCTGCCAAAACAACTGCAAACTGTGCTCGGAGAAGAGAGCTGGGGGTGCCTACCATGGAATATATGACGAGGGAAAGAGCGTTAGGATATACGAGAGAGGTGCTCACGATGGAGGAGTCGAGATGGCCGAAATCTGCCATCAGGGGTAATATGGCAGTTTCACACACAAGTAGTCCACCGATTTTAATTAAGGAAGCTTTCCAGTGTGACAGCCCGAAAAATCGCTGTTTTTCGCGATTTTTTTTTTTAAAGAAAAAATAATCTAATCGGTCTGGTTTTTTTTTGTATATTAATTGGGTATTGAAGAATACAAAACAATTTTTTAAAGATCGATTTATTTATTAATTAATATCTATAAAAATGATGAAACAATTGTTGCAGAAAATGCACTTGGATGTGGTGTCCACGTTGGGGGTCACAATTTTGATCTGAAACAAAAAACACAAAAAGATTATTGATCGGTATATAATTGGCTTTCGTGCTATGGAGGCTTTTTTTTTTTTGCATAAATGGCGCCGTTTTGAACAAAAAGTATCGATTTTAGCATTTTTTTTGGCAGTTTTTTTTACAAAAAAATAGGAAGATGTCAAAAAAAAAAAAAACTTCCATAGCACGATAAACAATGACGTTAAGAATATTGTGTAAAAAATTCAACTCGATAGCTTTAAAACTCTGCCCTCCAAGTTGGACACCGTTTTGAAAAATGCTGTTTCGAGAAAAACGCGTTCAAAGTTTCGCTGTAGCTGTAGCGCTCCGTTGCCTTCTTCCAAGAAATGCTGTACAGTAACCGAAATAATCTGAATTTCGGCATGAAAATTTCAGGGAATATTTGGAAGAGTGTATACTATTCGATAAAGCAAAAAACAAAAATCGATTTTTTGAAAATTTCACACTGGAAAGCTCCCTTAAACAAAAACCAAAATTCTTCTAATCCGAAGCAATGAAAAATCCGCTATAGTGACATAGCAAAAAGAAAAATTAAGCCGTGAACCACCCTAGAGATGCCTTTTTTCGAGGTGTGGTTTCACCTCTTAAAACCGTTTTTCCGCCGATAAAAAAAATACGTATGGCATAATTTTCGGTGCTTTATAACATATCCGAATTTCAACAAAATCGAAGGGTGTCACCTGAGGGATGTTCCTTGTAAGTAAATAAATATATCGTGGAAATCGAAAAAAGACCATGGAAATACTGGCCGTAAGAGGGAGTGGAGGGAAAGGATAAGGAAATGTGGGCGAGATTAAGGGATCTCACTTTAGACAATAAAAAAACCCATTTTCATGATTTTTTTGACAGGTTTATATTATAGATATTGATATAAAAGTTGTTACACTTAATAAATACACCTTTGAAATACATCATACATTTTTGTTATGTATTTGTGTAACTCGAAGAAACTTTAAACGCGTTTTTCTCAAAACAACGTTTTTCGACGGCTTGTTGATAAACTCTTCGAAACTACTGAACCGATCCTTATGAAATTTGAACCACATATTTTTCACAACTATCCCTATAGCGCATATCAAGGAATCTTTTAAGTTTTGATATTTACTATTTTTTGCCAAAAACGGTGAAAAACTCGTTCTTAGTATGGAGTTTTATTTGAACAACTTTTTCGCAAATCTTTTTACAAGACATGTCCATTTCACATACATACTTTTCACTTATTATCTACTCCCTACATTCCGCATTATTTTCACATTCTCCCTTTCTTCATTTATTCGTCCACTCCGTCGATCTCTCCTTCCCCATACTCCTTACTCAACTTTCTGTATATTTCCTCTATTTCCCTAAAATACTCGCATATCCCTATTTGTATTTTTCCTCCAGGCATATTTATAATTTCCCCCTTTACTGCCAAATCATCAATTCCTTCCATCGACTCCTCTGCTTTCTCCCTTGCTTTCTCTGATACTAACTCCCTACCTTTTTTACATATCATTAGGTGCTCCAATGTCTCATTTTTTTCTTTACATATCCTGCACCTCCAATCTTTTTCCCCTTTCTTTCCTGCCCTTCCCTAACCTTTACTCCCGTCCTACCCTTTTACTCTACGTCCCTACCCTTTACTCCCTCATCTGACCAATATTTCCATTGCATCTCGTGATTTTCTATAATATATTTATACTTATCGTTATACGTCGATTTTTTTTATTTTTTCCTCTTCCCTCCTTAAAATTCCGTTTTTTAAGTTTTCCAGTCCCACCTCTATCCTTTCGTCTTTTTTTTTCACTTCTTTTCGCTCCCTTATCATTGTTATTATATCTTCTATCTCCAGATCTCTTAATACCAAAAACACGTTCTTTTTGTTTTCTTCGAAAAATGTCCGCCATTTTGTTGTTTTTGCATATATAAAAAATCGTATGATGTGCGCTATAGCCATTAATATACTGAATCTAAAACCGTTTGATTTTTTTGTCTCGGATGATCCATCTCCGAGATTTCATCAACAGCGCAGACCTACCATTTTTTAGGACACTTTTTAACCACCATTCCCGTCTATAATTAGTGACTAGAATAAATAATTTAAAAAATAATGTATTTCGAAAGTGCATTTATTAAGTGTAACTTAATTAAGTAAATTAATTAAGTGTATTTATTAAGTGTAAGAAATATGTGCAAGGAGGAAGGAAGAGGAGAAAGAGATGGAAGGAAGGATTAAACCGAAGAGAGAAATGTTTGATACTGATAAGGGAAAGAGTATGCAGAGTGGAAGATAAGTTAAGGTAGATGCAAGAGAAAAAATAGCATTTTGTAAAAAAACTTGTTAAAAATGTTGTGCAAACGAAACTTGATTTAAGGATGTTGAGTCCCAAATTGCAAATGATGATAAAATTCTGAAAATTTGGTATGTTTTTGTATGAAGTATTTCAGAGGCCGTGTAAAAATTTCACGACAATTAGGAAGCCCGTTATTAAACAATTAACATTCACAAATTAAATGTTATTTTATGGAAACTGATGTAACTTTGCAATAAGTTTTTTTTTTTACCTCTCAATTTTATAATATCTACAATATACTGAAAGCAACGGAAACAAAACAAAGTTTATTGATAATTTTTTTATTTCTTTTAAAAATTGTTCTTAACAAAATGTTAATTTTTCAATAACGAGCTTTCTAATCGTCGTGAAATTTTAACACGACCTCTTAAATACTTCATACAAAAACATACCAAATTTTCCGAATTTTCTTATCATTTTTTATTTCAACCCTTAAGGAGGTTGAAGTAATGATGATAGAATTCTGAAAATTTGGTATGTTTTTACATGAAGTATTCAGGAGGTCGTGCAAAAATTTCATGACGATTAAGAAGCTATTTATTGAACAATTAACATTAACATGTTTCATAGGGACTCAACATGCTTAATTTCATTGATTAATGTATTCGCGTCTGTGAGGTGAAGAAACGTTTCGAAACAACGAAACCGCAGTTTAGTTGCTGCAGAAGAGAAAACCGATTGCATAAATCGGCTTGGAAGTCATTTTTTCAATCAAGACACTTCGCGATCCGTATGTTTCAGACCCCTGCTTGTACATTATGAGATTTGCGAATAAACTTGACTTCGGCGAAAAGACCCACGAAGTATCGATGACGGCACTGCGATTGGTGCAAAGAATGAAGCGCGACAGTATTCACAGCGGCCGTCGACCATCGGGATTGTGTGGAGCAGGTACGATCATCCATGATGATGCATCTTGATTGTTTTTATTACTAAACTAGCTTTCCGCCCGCGGCTTTGCTCCGGTAGATCTGTAGACGCAATTTTTATATATTTTTTTTCTCTAATAAGGTCGATATTCGACCTTGAAATTTTACAGATACGATTATTAATATATTTAGCGAAGTTCAAAGAAAAATTATGGAAATCCTATGAATTGAAGCCTGTCGATAGGACTACTTTAAGGAATACGTAGAATTGTGTTGAAGAGCATTGATACTAAGTTTCGAGTAAATCTGAACAGATATTTATTTTACCATACAAACTTTGCTACCGATTTTACGCTCAAGGATTGAATTACCAAAAACACTGATATTTCACTTGTTAAGCCTAGGCGCAGTAATACAAAGTTGTAAGTAAATTTGACCCGATTTTTTTAGTTTCCCGTACACGCTTTGCTACCCCCTTTGGTTTAGGGGTTGCATTTCGAAAAACGCTAAAAAACGTGTTTTATTAATTGTATCGAAGAGCTCTAATACTAAGTTTCAAGTAAATCTTCTGACCAAATTTTTTTCATTTTACATACAAACTTTACCATCCTCTTCCTCTCCTTAGGGGTTGAATTTCTAAAAATACTGAAATACGTGTTTCATTAATTGTGTCAAGAAGCACGACTAGCAAATTGCAAGTAAATCCGACCAGATTTTTTAAATTTCCATACAGACTTTGCTACTTATTTTTTCCCCTTGAGGGTTGGATTTCGAAAAATCCCTTCTTAGTGGGTGCTTACGTCACCAAAGCAACGTACGGTCCAAATTTCGTGTAATTAAGTGCAGCGGTTTTGGCTCGGCGTTGATGAGTTGGTCGGGGCATGTGCTTTTATATGTATAGATATTTCAATAATTTATTTGACAATTGGTCTTTGGATATATATTTATGTATTGGGAAAAATTACAATTTTTCAAAATAAAAAATGTAAAGAAAAATTGAAAATTTTAATATATAAAAAAATATTAATAATTATATATAATCATTATTACTATAGGACAATTCTATCGTTTATTTTGTACAATTTTAGCATTATTGATGGCGGCCCGTTTGCACGAATTCAATCGATCACCGACAGACGTACTGAAAATTGTCAAAGTCCACGAGTCAACGTTGCGAAAAAGGTAACGTGACGCGACCGCGTATCCTGTACAGCTGCAAAGTGCTAGAAATTTTTCACTCGCGTCCATGGTTCATCGTCGATCTCTTTTTCGACCATGGAAGAAAATTCAAAAAAGAAAGCGTTTTTTCGGAAAGGCAAACAAAATCAATCTTCGAAAATCAAATTTTTTTCTCTATCAATCTCGAAATCAATTTTTTATGTGTTATTATTTCGTATCCTTTTTTTTATAACTACATTGATTTTATTTGCGATTGATTTATTTGATTTTATTCTTTAAGCCGATGTAGTCATTACATTTCCAGTCACTTCTGTATAATTTGCTGTAGAAGTGTAGCGCACATTGCGTCGTTCGGAAAGTATTAGTGTTGATTTAAAAAAGCGCGCGGTTGCGACGTTGCCATCATAATATGCGACTGGAGTAATATGGAGGTTAACCTCCAAAAAATCAGCATTTTTCGAGACAAATTTATTTATTCTGAAGTTCACAAGTATCTAATGGATTTTAAAAAGCTGTCCAAACGTTCTTTAGATATTTTTTTATCCATTATAAAAGTTTCTTTCGAAACTGTTTGTCAATGCTTGGAAATTTCACGTTTATAGACGGGAAAAACACGACAGGACATAAGAGAACATGTTAATTTAGAAAAATTTTATTTATTAATTGCTCACAAACAAGGTATCCGGCGAGTTTGAAATTTCAACAGGTGACTTTTTAGATACTCATAAGTGAACTCAAATTTTTTAAAATCAATATCTGTTTGTTAATTCGATCATCGGATGAACTTCCTTAAGGTCTCATATACCATCGTATGGTCGCAAAACAATCCTCTCTTTAGGATTTTTCGTTCTGAAAATACTAATAAAGCAATCAAAATGAGGTTTGGACGGTTTACTTCACATATCCGTAGGTACTGAAATAAATGTTTTGTTTTCCAAAAAGGTACAAAATGGCGGCCCTAATAGCACTCAAAACAAATTAATTTTTGTTCGCACTCTACGTGTGTGTTGCTAGCGACGTACACACGATTATTACAAAATATTGTGTTTTGCAAATTTGGGCCTATATTACCAAAAAATCGCAATTTCGGATAAAAAGGATCATTAGTTTATAAAAACCGTAATGTTGTAATTGTTGATCGATCGTAAAAATCGTGTTTACTTCGCTAGAAAATCTATCTGAGAAGCTACAGTAGACAGTTGAGGTGAATCGGTTGAAAATTGTAGGAGCTACGAGTCCTCCCGATTTTGAAAACATAGTGTAAAAGAAAAAGCATTTAAGAATGTTGAGTCCCAAATCGCAAATGATGATAAAATTCTGAAAATTTTGTATGTTTTTGTATGAAGTATTTCAGAGGTCGTGTAAAAATTTCACGACATTTAGGAAGCTCGTTATTGAACAATTAACATTCACAAATTAAATGCTGTTTTATGGAAACTGATGTAACTTTGCAATAAGTTTTTTTTTTGACCTCTCAATTTTATAATATCTACAATATACTGAAAGCAACGGAAACAAAACGAAGTTTATTGATAAATTTTTTTTTATTTCTTTTAAAAATTGCTCTTAACAAAATGTTAATTTTTTAATAACGAGCTTCCTAATCGTCGTGAAATTTTAACACGACCTCTTAAATACTTCATACAAAAACATACCAAATTTTCTTATCATTTTTTATTTCAGCCCTTAAGGAGGTTGGAGTAATGATGATAGAATTCTGAAGATTTGGCATGTTTTTACATGAAGTATTGAGGAGGTCGTGTAAAAATTTCATGACGATTAAGAAACTATTTATTGAACAATTAACATTGACATGTTTCATAGGGACTCAACATCCTTAAAGCTCTAAAACCATTTTTCCCTGGACCATATTATTCTCGGGATGTTTATAAATATCGACCCTACCATTCTTGACATGTTTACACAGCGTTCGAGTCAATAGAAAAAAAAGGTACATTTTAAAAAAAGTTATATGAAGCCTTAACTAAACCGGAAGGTCATATGCTGAGCTTTTGACATATAAATGCGGAAGGTGACGAGAGTGGGCTTCGATGTGGAAACCTGTGCGTAGAAGTTACTCCAAAGTAACTTGGTCGGCCATATCGATCTATACAGCAATCATGAGACGCAATTACTTAATTTTTTTCCAGGTTGATTGAATTCGGCGATACCCCTTCCAGCGCATTAACGTTGGAAGAATTTATGACCGTAGATCTCGAGGAGGAACAGGATCCACCAGCTTTTAAAGCGGCACGGAAAAAAGATCGAGAACGTCTTCAAAAGGTACCCACCACAAGCCGTTCATCTCCCCATACGTAATATTTCTATTTGGACGTTGAATAAGTTCGCGCTGTTTTTTTTTCCGCGAAAAGTAATGCTTTGTTTGAAAAAAAAAAAAATCCCAATGCTTTCAAACGTTTCGAAATTGTTGCGTGATCAAATCTTAAGGGGCCAGTCCACTTTGGAGCCACGAAAAAAGGCTATTTTCGCGATTTTTTTTTTGAAGATTTTATAAACGATACGAATATAAAAGTTGTTGGGCTTGATAAATAAAGTTGATAAAAAAAATCCATTAGATTCAGTATGACACGAGCTACAAAATGACCCGCGGCTATAAAGTTTTGTCGAAAAATTAAAAAAATGGCAGACGAAAAACGAAAAAAGTAAAAAAAAACGCGTTTTTTTCGCAGTTTTTCGCAAAAAAAGAGTAAAAGTCAAAATTTTAAAACCATCGAGGGTCATCTTGTTGCGAATCATATTTACAATATGTGGTTCAAATTTCAAGAGAATCGGTTTATTAGTTTTAGAGCTACGATGGAGCTAAATTTCTATGAAAAACTCTTACCTAAACTCAATCGGCAATTCCTGCACCGTACAAACAAAATCTCTTCAGATTGCTCATCATCGTCGATTTCTTCGAGTGAAATTTTCAACGAAATAATACGTATTATTGATAAATAAAAATGTCAGGCCATTTCGAGAAACCTTTTGGTTGCAATCTTAAACTACACGCACGCCGTTCTGGTAACGCCATCTGTTGGAAAACAGCGAGAACTTATTCATCGTCCTAATATTTCCGTCACAGAAAATACTCGAGGAACGTTCGAGGGCTCCCGAAACGTTCGTTTTCAATCCGATGATTGTTGGGTCATTCCTGCGTGTTTCAGTTGGAGAACATAGAGACGGAACTGAATGAACTTCAGGCAGAAATCGACAAGCAGCTGGAAGATCAAAAGCACGTCAGAACGCATCGCAAGATAGACGGTAATAATTGAGTCGGCTGATAATACGGATCGTGGCACGAACTTCCAACGCATATTCGAAGATAGCAAACTGCGAATTGCGCCAGACTCGAATATCAACGTTGCAGCGATGAACGACGCTCTCACATGTTGTGCGATATGGTTGATGATATTGTACGTTGCAGAGTCGAAAAAAGAGGACGCGGATGCGCGGAAATTCATCGAAGAAAGCAATCTCAGTATAATTGAACAGTGCGTCGATAGCGATCCTGACGATCCCGCCGAGTTCCTAACGTTGCGACCTCCGGCTATTGATCCTCATCCGTTGATGACAGGCCTTGGTAAGCTTCCTCCTAGACGCCAAGTTTCAAGATCTCAAACAATATATATGCGTGCCTAGACTATAGTACGTCTTTGTGATTTTTTTTATTTTTTTCCCCACAAATCACCGGAGATAAAAATTCGCGCTACCAGTCATCTAATTTTTTTTGCTATTTACCACCGAAATAAAACATTTCTAACAACGGATTATCCTTTGTAAACATTTCGAAGAAAAAAAACCCTTGCCCATTGTAAATCACGCATTCAATATTGAACCATCAAGGTTTGATAAAAGATTGCGAAGCTTGGCTGGCGTATGAAGAGCGTTGCTGCCAACTTCAATGTCCGCGAAGTTGCCTTATTTCGGCAAGACTCAAGGAGGAACGATCATTACTACAAATGCAACTTTCGGATTTGTAATTTTTAAATGATTTTGACGAATACTTTATGCGCCTATTGCCAAAATTTGAGCTACTTTGACCGTTTAGTTTTTTCGCAATGAAACTGCAAAGTCGAGCACTTGTGAAAAATAAGAAAATCGATCTTCACCGTGTAGTTAAAGCACTAGATTACAAGAAAGTTTCAATTTCCGGTTTAAAATGGTCAGAACGACGAAATAGCACCCACAGACTTAGCAACGTCGTGAGTAACAGCTGATGCGTTTGGCGAATATAACCCAACTTTGTTTTGAAATTCATTTGAATAGAAACCGCCACAAAATAGGCAAACAACAATTTATGGAGTTTTATCATTTATCACGTATCAATAATATGTGAGGAGATCCATGTCACTTCAGCCAGTAAAAAAAAATTCCACAAATAATTTTGAAAAATCGAGTTACTTTATTGAAAAATGTTCACCAAGTGTCGAAATAAAGTAAAAAATTCTGACGTTTTTTCTCGTTGATTACCATTTTTTTTTAAATTTTCCATACAAATGGCTGAATCTTTGGCAGGATTTGACGTATTTACATTCGTAAAAAACGAAAATGTGCGTCTTTTTACGGCCTTCCAGAAAAAATTTGGATTTCATTGAGCAAGTCGAACGTCCGTTGCAGAGCAAAATATGCAAAAATATTTTTTTTCTCAAGGAAAGACACTTGTTTTTTTATTTTTTTTTTATTTCCCCGAATTGTGGATACGCAAAACGGATTTTTGGTATTTTTTATATTATGGGATTCCTAAATACCGTGAAGTAACAGCTATTTAAATTTAAAAAAAAATTAATATTCGATTTAAGAGTGTGGAGTACTCGCTGTATGTGTACAATAAACATATGTAAACAAAAACTAACATAAGTAAATATTAATCAGAGCAGCTGTGGGTAAAATAACTTTAGCCCCTTTTTTGATCCCGTGGAAGTGATCGTACCTCCTTAATGTTAATTAATGGTAATAATAAATAGTCTCGTGAAAAATATAAATGGGCATAATTATGACTCCAACTTTCATTCTGAGTCGTACAAACCATTCACTGACGCAGTTTAAAAAAAATAATAACCATCGATAATGTTTTACTTTTTCATGTTCGTAGTAACACAAAAGTGTTTTTTCATACACCTAATAAAAATGTAAAAATGCATAATTTTGCCCTTTAATAATATATTCGATGAAAAATTAGCATCTAGGGAATAAATTTACACCTCGTATGAATTTTTTTGAGGTTCGTTGGGGAAAAAAATCCTAAACCGTCATTTGACTCAACTGGACCGCTCCAACTTCCTTAGTTGCGACAAAATGATTAGTCTCCAGTGTCCCAAACTTTGACCGCAAGGCTTAACCAACGCTCGATAAATAATAACGTGTCTTCTTGCCTACTTGGTCTCACCGCTCGCAGGTCCTGATATCGCATCGATGGGATTGAACGCGACACAAAAAGATAGGGACAACAATTGCGGGGAAAAGGCCTCGGGGGCATTTAAGAACGTGAGCCTTCAAAACAGCTGCTTCCATTTCGAAAGCCTGTACTCCGAGCGAGGAAACTAACTGTCCGTTATTATAGGAAACAGGTGAAATAGATATGACTGATCTGGACGATGATGAACTGGACAGCTACATCATGTCGGAAAAAGAAGCAGATTCGAAACATCATTTCTGGAACAAGGTCAACGCCACCTATCTTGAAAAACAAAAAGGTGCGTTTCCGTATCCCCGTGTAATGGGAAGGAGAACTGCCGCTTTTCGTCGCTGGCGGCGCTAGCGTAGCACATCCCGAGGTGTCTGAGCGTTTGTTTTCAACCAGATGGCCAAACTTATTGATTTATTTACGATTTCTCGATGGAATACGTTTTTTTTCTCCTATGGATGACGCCAGGTACAAACAGTGGGAAATAGCTTTGTACTTTTTTCCCCTGTCACCTTGCCCCCTCTGCTTCTGAGAATGGATTTCATTTCTTCGACTCAACCCTTTGAAGCATACATTTTTCGGGGGGTTTGGGGTCGCTGATTACAAATCTGCACCCAAAATTTGAAAATTCAAGTTGGCGGATCCAATATGGCGGACCACAAATGCAAAACTCGTTTGATGAAAGCAATAGTTGGTACTCGGAAGTTTTCGGAGTTGCTGATTACAAATCTGCACTCAAAATTTGAAAATTCAAGATGGCGGATTCAATATGGCGGACCATAAATGTAAAAATCGTTTGATGAAAGCGAAAGTTGGTACTCGGGAGTTTTCGGGGTCGCTGATTACAAATCTGCACTAAAAATTTGAAAATTCAAGATGGCGGATCCAATATGGCGGACCACAAAAGCAAAAATTGTTTGATGAAAGCAAAAGCTGGTACTCGGGGGTTTTCGGGGTCGCTGATTACAAATCTGCACTCAAAATTTGGAAACTCAAGATGGCGGATCCAATATGACGAACCAAAATGCTCCAAGTACCTTGATGAAGATGAAACTCCATATGCAGGAGTTTTTTGAGTCGTTGAATTCGAATCTCAGTTCGAAATTGAATAATAAGAATGGCAGTTCCAATATAGGATAATGAATCAAATCTGGCTTGGTCATTGATATTATTCTGAGCTTATAATTTGAACGTAAATCGCAATTGCTTTGCGGCCTACCACACCTAAAACGATTACAGTCTTTAGGTACAAATGAATATGAAAAAGTGAAAAAAATATAAAAAATAAAAAAGCAAAAAAAATATATAAAGTAAAAAAGCAAAAGAATAAAAATAAAAAAAAGTAAAAAATAAATGAAAAAATATGGAGCTAGAAACTCGCTACGTCCTCGCCGTTAGCTCCGGGGAATGCTGAAAGCGTTATTCCATAAGAAATTCAGTATAACAGAATCAACATATTGAGCAACTCCGATGTTTTAGTAATTCCAGTAAAATCTCCGGTTTTGGTCCGCCATATTGGATTCGCCATTTTGAATTTCTGGATTTTGAGCTCGAATTCGTAATCAGCGACCCAAAAAACGTCTCTGAATTCATTTTTTGTGTATGGTTTACCTGCTAGATTACGCACAATTACATTTAATGTCTAAAAAACGTTTTTTTTTGTACCGTAGTGATGATCAACATCCACTAAGTGCAACATAAGCCGTTAATAGTGATATTGTAGTAACAATTGATCTCCTAACATCCTAAATATACATTTAAATTCGTCGTCATGCGTTAAAAAAAAAGTTTATTCAAGAAAGACAGAGTGGAAATGCTTCAAAGGGTTAAGGATGTTGTGCCCAAAAGTGAAAATGGTGATGAAATTTTTTAAATTTGATAGGTTGTTATGCAAACCATTTGAAAGGTTGTGTAAAAATTTCACGACGATTAGGAAGCTGGCTACTGAGAAATTAGAATTCACAAATTACACGCAGCCTCATGGAAACTGAAGTAACTTTGCAATTCTATTAGCAAATAGCAAACTTTGCTATTTGTTTTCAAGAAATAGAAGAAATATTTATGAATGATCGTTTTTTTTTTATTTCAAATATGTCAAAAACAAAAGTGGCTTTATGGTGCAAGCAACGACGTCGTCCGTGAACGAAAATGAGTATTTAAATTTCCCGCTACTTTCGGTATATGCAACGTTGCCGCTATATTCTTATATGTTTTTCCTCGAGTGTGATTTTTTTTGTATTTTTGGCATCATTTTTTCGTAACAAAAAAAAATAATAATAATTGCAAAGTTACTTCAGTTTCCATAAGGCTGCGTGTAATTTGTGAATTCCAATTTCTCAGTAGCCAGCTTCCTAGTCGTCGTGAAATTTTTACACAACCTTTCAAATGTTTAGCATAATGACCTATCAAATTTTTAAAATTATATTACCATTTTCAATTTCGGACACGACATCCTTAAGTGAGCAAATTTATTTTTAATACTCATAGCACACAAGAGAGAATGCAGGGACGTCTCTCTTTTCTCCGCACAGTAACAAATAGACTCTGCAATAACCTCAATGTCCTTCACGGATATATGGTACGAACAGCGACGTGGGTCGCTCTAAAAAGTCCGTTTTAATAACGGAAGCACAAGAAAATTTCGAACAAACGAAAAATTAACATTTTTAGTGTCAAAATATTATATTTTGAGAAAATATGTATAATCATCCACTTTCGGGGACGCGACGTGAGTTTGAAATGATCGGGACGTGCTATGGCGCCATCTGCCCCAAGCTTTGCGTGATTGCCGTGACGTTTGTGAGCTTTGTACGATTTGTGAATTTCAGAGAAAGAAGAGAAACTCAAAAAAGAAAAGGAGGAAGGTCAACCGGAAAAGAAAAAGCGACGCGTTGTCAGTAAAAAGAACAAGAACCAAAGTGCCGCCAGTACAGCAGGTAAAGAAAGGCGCTTTCAATAAATCGGTAAACTTTTTTGTTTTTGTTTTTTTTTTACAGAATATCGTGTCATAAATTCGGCAAATGTTTCTTACACGGAGAGAATTTTTAAGTAATTTTTACTGTGAAATCACAGTAACTCGGTGACAAATGTGCAATTCTTCAGGTTTTTAGGAAATAAATTATAAACTTTCATGGAAATGAATCAAAATTTACTTTTGCGTAACAGAAATTAAAAATATTTTCCAGAATTTTTACTGAAATTAATAGTAAAATTTCATGAAACGTAAAGATTACGACAATAAGTTAAAAAAGTGCTAATATAAATGAAATTTTTCAGTGGAACATTGAGAAATTTGCGTGTATTCCATAAAAATTTAAAAAAGGAAGCCGAAATTTTCCGTGCGTCCACCGGAATTTTACGTTCTTTATAGTAAAATCAGTTAGGGCTAGGTCGCCTGACCGTACGCGTGAGCTCTGTGTGCGAGCGTGCGTATACGTGAACGCAAGCTGTAGAGTGAGCTTGTGTATGACGCAGTATAACGAGCACGAACGACGCCGACCCGCGTTGCTTAGCAACAGCGGTACCGCGCATGCGCATTATAGTATGAAACATGGGCCAAGAAAGCCTCGTGGTCTCGTGCAGTCTAACGTGTTCTACGCAGTTCTACGCAAGAAAACAAAGAAACGTGAAAAGAAACTTCGATAAAGGACGTCTACAATGGTACGGAAAGATGATATGCTAAAATAAGTAGCAATGAAGAACACAAATGTTCAGAAACGCCGATGAAAAAAGTATTTATTTAATCATAGGGAATTAATTTTTCGCTAGGGATTTTAGAAATTTCAAGTTTGTCCAGGTTATTTTTACTGTAGAAACTTGGAATTTTTGAGGCAGCCCATTGTTAAAATTCTACATGAGAATGTGTCAGAATTTTTATTGAAAGAAATGTAAAAAATTATGCTACTTGCTTAAATTTTTACATTAATGAAAGCAAAATATTAAAAGCTAGTGTCAATTTTTTACTATGTGCACATTTGTCACCGGTTTCAAATTTTTAATGTAATTTTTACGGAGATTTCACCGTAAAAAATACTTAAAAATTCTCTCCGTGTAGAAAACGGTTGCACATATCCGTTTGCCACTAAAACGAGCAGGAGCACAAAAATCGCCCTTGTTGAGAACGATGTACAAGTATACGAATTATCAATCGTCCCATTCACATTGAAACAGGTGAAGCCATCGAGAAGATGCTGCAGGAAAAGCGCATCTCGACCAAAATAAATTACGAAGTTTTGAGAAGTTTGAACGTCGCACCATCCAGTAACGCGGCACCGGGCAACGAAGACAACCCCCACGTGGACTCGGGCTCCGAGAGCTTGACACCGGTCAAAGCGCGGTAATCATCTCCCACCTAATCAACGGATACGATTTCTACCGGAAGAAATTGCCAGCTGGCAATTTCTTTGATTCCTGTAAACAAAATTTGATACTTTTTTCTCCTATAGTGCCGTGCCGGTGACCGCGAAAGTCGCAAAAGAAAGCAAACGTGCGAAGAAAACACAGAACATCGAGGCCGCCCCGAAAGTAGAGGAAACCTCGCCGGTCTCAGCCAAACCGGAGCAAACTTCCTTCGTCGATGGAACGCCGGAACTAGGTAAGAATCGAAGGAACAAACCGTTTTTCCCCCCTCGTCATTCGGCATGAGCATAGCACTGCTAAAGTTGCGAATGCACTTGTCGAATTTTCGATCCTGATGAAAAGTTGCAGATGTCGTCAAAGTGGGGGAAGAACTTAATGGCTGTTGTAAAGGATATGAATATACAAGAAGTGATGGGGATGGTGTGGGAGCGGGCAGATATAAGAGAAATACGAAGGAGAATAAAAGTCGGACCAGAGAACTTAAAAAGGGAAACCTTGAGGAAAGAAGAGGAGAGAATATGGAAATCGACATGTAACGAGAAATATAAATTTATTATAGACAATGATAATGAGCCGTGGACGTACTGGGCTGAGGGGAATATAAGTGGCAGGGATAAAGAGATGTGGGCGAGAATAAGATGTGGAAATATAGGAAGAGCGGGCAAGAAAGGAGAAATAAACTGGAAGTGTAGAATATGTGACACAAAAAAATGAGACGTTCGAGCACTTACTGTTATGTTAAGACGGAATGACACCCGACGCGAAACTTCGATGCGGCCCCGGCTTCCGACCGGTAGGGCAGAACTCAATCGAGCTTCTGCGCCCCACCGACGGATGTCACCGCGCGCGTTCGTCGCCGCGCGCGCGGAGACATTGCATCTCGCCTTCCACGGGCCTCGACACGCTACGCAACGCATGTGTGCGTGCGTGTCGGTGCGCGTCTACACCACGGTGTGGAGGGACGTTATTGGCGCTGCCACGGGCCTCGATGCGCGTCGCTGCAGACCACGAGGCGAGCGCCGCGCGCGGAATTCTCGTGAACTGAGCACGTCGAAGTTCGGGCGACATTTGCTCGCAATTATCAACAATTACACGACAAATCTAGATTACCACTTTTCTCCTAAGATATGCAACGAAGTGCAGTGATTGAGAGCTCAAATTGTTCGTTTTTTATGTGGCTACCCGGTCTAGCTTTTCTCTAAGTCGTGACATTAGCCAAACATCTGATTTTTCATCTTTTCGGTCTCGAGTTCCGCATGATAAGCCAATCTACGTTTTTTTTCTCAAATTCAAAAAATTTGAGGGGCTGGAAGCTGTTCGTCTATCTATTTGACGTCGTTTGGCAAAGTTTCGACGGGATCTGAAGAGCCGTTTCAGAGATTTTTGGGTATCTATAATTCTGTTCTACCATACCGACCGCGATGAGGTGTCATTCCGTCTTAAAAAAAGTAGAGGCTTGATTCCGGAAAAAGCAAGAAAATATGTGGAAGAGTGGGTAGAGGGAATCGATGAAGTGGCGATTGTAGGAGAAGTGATAAATATGCTGAGAAAGAAAGTACAAAAAGGAATATGTGCCTATGTAAGGGAAATCGAGGCCGTTGGAAATAGACTGCCAGAAGGGGGGGGGGGAGGTTGCAAGAATAGAGGAATGAATAAAAAGATAAGCGTGCGGTGAGATGGACGTTATAGTTGTAAGTTGTGGAATATTGAAAGAAAGAAAATAGCGAGTAAGAAGATAAGAGATGTAAACAATAATATATGTTGTATTGTTGAAGTTTTGTAAAAAAATTTATGCAAAGTTGTGCAAATAAAATTCTCTAATAATAAATAAAATACTGGGAAAAAGGAGCTCAGTGGGGGAAAGAAAGAAGGCGCGGGATTGTAGAGGAAAAAGGTAATAAGGGATACGGAAACAACAGCTGCCGCATGTTTAGGCAAGAAGAGGAGAGAGAGTAGTTGAAAAACTTGCAAAAGTGCTGAAATACAAAAGAGGGGAGGAAATAAGATAAATATTAATGCAGCTAATGAGGAACAAGCCTGCCAATCAGCTACGCACGTAAAAGCATTCAAAAGAATTCAAGGTATCGATAAACAGGTAGCGCGAATTTATATCATTTTTAAGAACACGATTAAAGGAAAAGAGAATATCGGGGGCGGGGGCAGGCTGTGTGCAAAAACCCTTAAAGGATATACCTTGGTAATAAAGACTACAATATTCCAGAAAACAAAATATTACGGGCAAAACGTTCCATTCAAATACAAGCTACCATATCAGATTGAGAAAAAAAAATGTTTTTCACGAATGTAATATGCAATACAATTAATGTTCTAGCCACCGAGACTGAAGAGATTGCCGAGGAAGAAGTCGAGCTCAATCCAAGCGAGATGACGGTGGGTCAAATGCTCGGTCAATACTCCGAAGACGACGGCTACGCGTATGACTACGACGAAGAAGAGTATTGAAGTAACATAGTATTATTTCGTGATGTTATTGAGAAACAGAAACATACCATGCTGTGTCAACACAAAAAGGACCTCCATTACGCGTAACATAAAAAAAAATGAATCCAAGTTCCGTACATCGTTGGAGGATTGGAAGTTTACAGGCATTCGGAGTCTCAGTTATTTTTTATATTTTACACGATTCGTATATGTTGAGAGTTCTTGGAAAAATTACGGAAAATAATGTGTCCTCGAGATCGTAGAACTGCAAAACGATAACGACTCAAGTTTGTCGACGCTCTAGCTATCGTGCAAGTGCATAGACTACGATCACTAAACAGTCATACGTTGATAATAAACGACGAAGATTCCGGCGATCAATGCGGCGTTTGATTTTCCATTTTACAAAGAGTGTGAGCGCAGTTTATCATCAAACGCTCGTGGAAAAATTTGAATCTCACGATGTCGATTATTCCGCGACACGTTTGGCCAATGTCACCTCTGGTAGATAATTTGCGCGTGCAAAAATGCTGCGCTTAGAAACGTTGCGTCCTGTTTAACACTTTGTCTGCATCGGTATTTCTATTAAAATGCAAATAAATGTACAGAATGTTCGTTCTACGCTGTAAGTTTCGCTCTCTATTTTTTTAATTGACGAAGTCCGTTTAATTTGATTGACTACGTCCGTTACATTAGATTAAATAAAATTACTTCAGACATATTAGAACTTCATTAGATTATTTAGAACTCCATCAGATAAATTAAAGACGACGAGCTTCGGTAACTCAAAGTGCTCGACTTTGTAGTTTTATTGCGAAAAAACGAAACGGTCAAAATAGCTCATATTTTGCCAATATGCGCATAAAGTATTCATCAAAATCATATAAAAATTTCAAATCCGAAAGTTGGATTCGTAGTAATGATCGTGCCTCCTTAAACGCCACGGAACGTCTAAAGTCTCGATATTGTTTGAGTTTATTCAAGTTCTTCCGATACCAGTTGATTTGGGATTCTTTGGGTTTATTCAATACCAGTTTCTTGTAGTTTCAGTGGTGATTACATAGTAACTTTATTCGAGTATACGGTTAATACATTTATCCTTGGGTTCGAAGCTTTGAATCAATAGAGTAGCTCTCCAGTTTAACGAACAATTCATGCGGAATGGAAATTGAAAAGAAAAACGCTGTTGCACATTGCTCAGCAGAGAAAGAGGGTGTTATTTTTTAATTCGAAATAAATTGTATAGATAAGGGTAGTCATAAGTAGAATTATTTTAACTCTCACTCCTTAAATTATAGAGTGGACACGTGACGTTTCAGATTGTTGATCGTAAAGTCTGCGAGCCATTTCACCAGCTTGCACCCTGTCGAAAAAATTGACTTAGCGTCCTGTACCACGGCTGCCAAAACTTCTTCAAGCTGATGGCGATAAAGAAGAAAAAAACGGTGTTCGATTAGCTCGAAAGATTTGCGTGTATTTCCTTCGTCATCTTCGTCATCATTCGTAATCTTACGAATGAGTAAAATGGAGTAACCAGTAAAATTTACGATGGAGCAAAAAGGCGAAGGCTTTTTGTTCCATCCAATGCTCGTCTCTCAAATTTCGTTTTGAACACTCGAGTACGTTACATTAAAAATTCAGCGAAATGGAGTGTAAATATCGTTAACAATTGCAATTTGTGACGCAATTGATTTTAATCCCTTTCCTTATTGTTGTTTATTTTTATTGTTCGGAATTTATTTTGAGCTAACTCAGCGAATTTATTTCAATGGATTGCCATGATAGCGATATAATACACACCTTGGCCAGACTTGATGCAGCTTGCTCACTTCCGTGCTTCTGCTTAATAATATCACGGTGACTGTGAAAGGCTTCCTCCATCTCCTTGAATATCTCGTCGATCAATTTGATATCGTATTTCAGGTTGCTAATCGCCTGCCGTTCGACTGTCACGTTCCCTGTGTATAAGTCCGGGTCATCCTCAACAAAGGAGCCCTGTCCAACAAATCATTCACGAGTTTACGTACATAATGAGAGGCACTGATTCGCTCACCAACGTGATCGCTGGTTACATCGAACTTTTTCTTTTGCTTTCCTCCGATCGCCATCAGTTTTTGTTTTGTTTATCTTCGCGATTGTTTTGCGCTACTTACTTGACTGTCGCCGCTGAAGAATTCCGGTCGGCTCGTGTCCATTAATCCAGGCACTAAACGATCGACTTCCAATCGCAGATTCAATTTCTCCAATGTCACGCATCTCAGGTTTTCAACGTAGGACATTTTTACCCGCATAAGCGACACCTTTATTGCTTTGTCGATGTCTTTTTGGGCCGGACGATCAGGATGCGGTTGCGACCCACATGTAGCCTTTATTGGAAGAAAATAATTGTTTTGTCATTTGTTGCTAATACGCACTTGCTTAAATAATATGAATAATAACATTAGGGAAATGAATAGAGCTCAAATGGAAATTCTTCATTATTATAGTATCGATAATAATGTTAATGATACTAATGATTATCGCACGCTTGAATCGAACTCAAAATGAAATTCCTTTATTATCGTAACATTAAGGATGTTGAGTCCCTGTGAAACATGTTAATGTTAATTGTTTAATAAATAGCTTCTTAATCGTCATGAAATTTTTACACGACCTCCTGAATACTTCATGTAAAAACATACCAAATTTTCAGAATTCTATCATCATTACTTCAACCTCCTTAAGGGTTGAAATAAAAAATGATAAGAAAATTCTGAAAATTTGGTATGTTTTTGTATGAAGTATTTAAGAGGTCGTGTTAAAATTTCACGACGATTAGGAAGCTCGTTATTAAAAAATTAACATTTTGTTAAGAACAATTTTTAAAAGAAATAAAAAAAAATTTATCAATAAACTTCGTTTTGTTTCCGTTGCTTTCAGTATATTGTAGATATTATAAAATTGAGAGGTCAAAAAAAAACTTATTGCAAAGTTACATCAGTTTCCATAAAACAACATTTAATTTGTGAATGTTAATTGTTCAATAACGAGCTTCCTAATTGTCGTGAAATTTTTACACGTCCTCTGAAATACTTCATACAAAAACGTACCAAATCTTCAGAATTTTATCATCATTTGCGATTTGGGACTCAACATCCTTAATGGAAGAATGCTTTACTAATAGATCGATTCTCGATTCTCATTTTTATTTGAGTATTTATATTTCTGAGCATTTTTGTAATCGAAATCACTCGATGCAGTTGCATAACAATTTGGCATACAATGTACATTTATCGTAACGGCGAGTAGGAGAAAAACTTGCGAGAGAATCCGCATTTTTGTCGAACTCAATGAAGTTCAAACGACCGTCGAGTACTTTGTTGTTTTGTAGATCGATCGCGACTCTTGTTCAAACCCCTCGATTCTAATTTCTCCAAATAATACGTAGGAAAGGGGCTGGAATAAGAAGAAAATTAGCCAACGTATCCTCGGGGTGAGTTGCGTCGTCGGTAAAAATGACACCGTAGTAAATGAAATATCAATCGAACGTAGAATACGTATGTGTGCTTAAGGCCTTAGGCCACAGTAACGGGTATGAAATCATGTGCAAATTTAACAATTTTTTTTCGTATGAAAAAGTGGTTCACTCATAAAATTAATTACACTTCTATTTAGTATGAATGTCAAGCTGTTATACAATATATATATATATATATATATATTTTTTTTCGATGTACAAAATAGCCGACTACTCGAAACTTCTCGAAACAGTTTTTTTTTCAAATTGGCGTGACAAATAACATCAACAATTTTCACTCGATTTACTTCAAATTTAAAAGTTATCTTCCTAATTGCATTTAGCAGAGAAGTACGTACGGAATTTCTGATTAATCGAAAACTTTTTATTTTATGAGCAGTTATGTCGGAACCTTCGCTGACATGGGATTGTATTTTTACTTAAGGATGTTGGGTCCCAAATCGCAAATGATGATAAAATTCTGAAAATTTGATATGGTTTTGTATGAAGTATTTCAGAGGTCGTGTAAAAATTTCACGACAATTAGGAAGCTCGTTATTGAACAATTAACATTCACAAATTAAATGTTGTTTTATGGAAACTGATGTAACTTTGCAATAAGTTTTTTTTTTGGCCTCTCAATTTTATAATATCTACAATATACTGAAAGCAACGGAAACAAAACGAAGTTTATTGATAAATTTTTTTTTACTTCTTTTAAAAATTGTTCTTAACAAAATGTTAGTTTTTTAATAAGGAGCTTCCTAATCGTCGTGAAATTTTAACACGACCTCTTAAATACTTCATACAAAAACATACCAAATTTTCAGAATTTTCTTATCATTTTTTATTTCAACCCTTAAGGAGGTTGAAGTAATGATGATAGAATTCGGAAAATTTGGTATGTTTTTACATGAAGTATTCAGGAGGTCGTGTAAAAATTTCATGACGATTAAGAAGCTATTTATTGAACAATTAACATTGACATGTTTCATAGGGACTCAACATCCTTAAACATATGATACACTGTTTTTCGAAATTAAAAAAATTGCTTCGCCGATTATCACTATGACATTACTTCACAAGAATCTATCGATTCTTATAGATCCATCGACCCATGGGACAGTTAACATGCAGACCACTGGAATGTGTATTTTCGACAGGGCCAGGAACAACATACGTCACCATTAATTATCGTTTGTCAAATGAATCGATAAATGTAGCCAAATTATCAAAAAATAATCCAAGTATGACATATTTTTTAGCATTTACCGTGAAAAAAAATCCAAAAAATCCCGATTTCCGGCGTGGTTGAATACGGTACGTAGTCGGACATAAAGTGCGTATTGTCTTTGGTGGGTTACAAAATTGTAAAATGTTTCGCTACTTACATTACGATGATTCGTTGCTGGGTGATCGTACTGACTCGGTGCACTGTCAAAAGAAGACTGATTTGAAAAATCGAGCTCCACTAGGCGTGAGTTTGGTTTACCATAAGACGTTCGACGAAACATTTGAGTCGTACGATGTCGATTATTCAGCGGCACGTTTGGCCAAAGTCACCTCTGGTAGATGGTACGCGCGTGCAAGAATGTTGCGCTTAGAAACGTTGCAATCGGTTTCTATTGAAATACAAATAAATGTACACTGGGAGTCTCGCCATTCGTTTTTTAACTTATAATTACCTTTAAAATTTTGTGAAAAAATTGCATTTCATTACGGTCCTCTTGAACTTTCTCATTTGTTCCTTCTATTTTCACTTTTTTTTTGCGCCGTCTGCTAACTAATATGGTGTCCGGAAAGTGACGGGACGTCAATTGGTATGACGGTGGTTGACCAAGCTCGTTCACAAGAAAACGCCTTCGCACAAGAAAACAAAAATTATATCATTCTTCATTATTACTCCCTTATCCGATAGATATTTTTGATAATAATATCAATAGTGATAATTATCATAATAATGTTTGCTGCACAATGAAATGGAATTAAAATTAAAATTGTTTATCGTTATGACATCAATGATGGTAATGGTTGATTCACATTTAAATTGAGTTCAAGTTGAAATTGTTCTTTATTAGTCGATTTTTGACAAAGAATTCTTTAACATATTTGCTTCTCTATTGTTATTCCAGTATCAATCTCTCTTAGTATTTAGCCCTTTTTCCGCATCACTCGCAAGATGCTGATTTATCGTGGCGACGAGAAGGAGCCAGAATGCTTTTGGGAGATTCATTTTTCTGTAAATTTCCATGTGTTATTGAGGCGGGACATACATTTATAACGATACAAAATACGACTTCTTTTTTTCTCTTTAAACGATATAGAAATATGTATGTAGAATGTTTTCTCAAATATTCTACATACTCAAATATTAAAGCCAAATTCGAACAACTTCAAACGTTAGAGCCTGTCAACGGTGTGCCCCAACCCTCGGAATCGGAGCAGACGTAAACTTCAAATTCGTTTTTCTCAAAACTCCATTTTCGAAATTGGCGTGCAGGTTTACCCTAAAACGATTAAGTCGATTGAGTTGAAACTTGGTGGAAATATTGACAATATTCCTTGACTTTCTGCTTCACAAGAATGGTTTTTGAAAAGTTAGAAAAAAAATCTACTTTTTGAATCCAAATATTACAGAAATTTTGCGCGAAATGTTGATATTTTTTGCAAATGCGTGACTTTCTCTTAAATTTGCATACTATTCATTTTAATTATTGTCAAAAAGAAACTACATATGATCTAACTGAAAAAAATTGATTTTTTTTGCATATCAAACTACGGTAAGCTAGGCTGCATGTCGCTTCGTAACTTGTTGATGAATTGAAAAAAAATTGTTTTGTGTAATCAAATATATTATTAAAGTATACCTATAGTTTGATAAATACAAAATTATTATTTCTTAGTTTAAAAAAACCCTCAACATTGCTTAATGTTTTTTCTCGTATAAATGTATACCCGGCTTAAGGGGCCTTCTCACTTTAAACGCTAAAGAAAGGTATTTTCATGAATTTTTTTTATAGGTTTATATTATAGATATTGATTTTGAAGTTGTTACACTTAATAAATACACTTTCGAAATACATTTAAACATTTTTTAAAATATATTTATGTAACCCAAACCAACTTTCAATGCGTTTTTTCTCCAAACAACGTTTTGCGACGGCTTATTGATAAAACCTTCGAAACTACTAAATCGATCCTTACGTAATTTTAACCGCATATTCTTTACATCTATAGCTATAACGCATATCAAGGATTTTTTTAAATTTTGCTATATACTTTTTCTATGCCAAAAACGGTAAAAAAAATGTTTTTTGTTTTTTCGAAAAATGTCCGCCATTTTGTTATTTTTGCATAAATAAAAAATATACAGTTAAAATTTTCGACAAATCGTTTTTTTAAATTTTATTTTCGTTATATTAATTTCGTAATATTTCATATATTTAAGTACACACAGAAAATATCTTGTCAATCCGGCGAATATTGTCGAAGTTACATGCACATTTGCAATGACGTGTCGGAGCGTTCGAAAGTAAGAGGCCGGAGCGCCAGCTGTCCAAGGTGAATGTACCCTTCTTTCAGATATGTACGTGGAGTGACGGTGTAGTAGTGCCGTATTTATACCTGCGAGGTAAATTTAACTCTTTCTGTTCCCAAATTGGCAAATATTGAAGAGAATTAGTCAGTCTAAACAGGTAAGCCAAGCCGTAAACTTGTGAGCTCGTTCATACTTTTTCCTGTGATCTTTTCGTGAAAATGAAGTGTAGGAGAGAAATGAGGGCATCTTCTAAAATGCAAAAGTCGAGACCAAAGAAGCGAAGAAATGTTTTAAATCCAAAAACAGCGGAAACGGATGACGCCTTTTTCTATAGGTGCTCCCGGAGATCAGCTATAGCAGCTTTCAAAATAATAATTTTTACAAATAAAAAATGTTAAAATACAGTTAAAAGTTACGATAATATGTGTACAAATTTTTACGTTAGTAGATTTAAAGGTCTTGTCAAGACAAATTCTTGAAAAATCGATCTTTTTGGGCTCTCTGACTGTATATAACCCCTTAACATACTGAATCTAAAACCGTTGGATTTTTTCGTTTCGAATGATTCATCTCCGAGATTTCATCAACATCATAGACCTACAATTTTTTTAGACATTTTTTCAACTACCATTTTCGTCTATAAATAGTCACTTAAATAAATAAATAAAAATTTTAAATGTATTTCGAAAGCGTGACGACTATTATATCAATATCCATAATATAAAGCTATTTAAAAAAAAATGAAAATAGCCTTTTTCAGCGTCTAAAGTGAGAAGACCCCTTAAATTTACAACCGTTTTACTTCGTGCCGCGGAGAGGGTTTGTTGAAAGCCACTAGTGTTATAACGAGTTATAATTTTGACCATGTATTTGAGGACTTTCTTTAAAAAAAATTCCAAACAAAACGGTCGAAAATGGGAAGGTACAGTGGTGACCTCCCTTAACGTTACCGAATTTATATGACCCGATACGAAATTTAGCACATTTACATTCGCATAACGTAAATAAATAACGACAGCACATGCGATTTTTTTAAACCTAGCGTCAATTCATAATAATACAAGCTTATTTCGACGTTATTTTCTTTTCTCTTATCTGACGGTTATCTCAGGCGCTTTCCGTGCCCACGGCTAATGTATTTCTTTTGATAACTGCGTTGCTCACGCTGCCTCTGGTGTATATTATATACGTCTCTCGCTTTGAAAACTGATGAAGCGAATCTTTATTTTTCAACTTTCCTTAGCAATTGCGCAGCTTGTATAAAATATGGATTTTTACTGCTTGACGCGTTTTTATATCTTGCCTCGCGCACGATTTTTAAATAAGAATGAACGAAGATTAGGATAGTCGACAATTTGTTTTAAATACCGGTCGTAACATTTTTCTCTTTGAAGCAAAGTGGTAAACAAAAAAAAAATATTGACATTATTTTTCTTCGGTATCGTTACCGCACTTGCATGTTCTACGTAATAGCAGATATTTAGGCAGTGTCAACTTTTTCCATGGCTCCTTTCACGATGTATAGCAGAAAACCGAAAACGCCGTAATTTTTAAGGGTAGTCTGTGATACGGTGAGGGTGGTGGTTTTTTTTTGTTATACAGTCGAACCTGGTTATAACGAATCTCTAGGGGAGTTCGTTAATCAAGATCATGTCCCTTAAAATGTTCTTTAAATATATATATATATATATATATATATATATATATATATATATATATATATATATATATATATATATGTTAGTACTATAAATATAGAGATATTTTTTTAAAGAAAGATAGGTTTCAATTAGAACAATTTTTACAAGTAATTAGCAATTAGAGCATAATGTATGTTATAATGTTGTATGAAAGTTTCGGCTGCCTATCGTAAGGGAATGGATAAATCCTTGTTATATCGAGGATTTCTTTATATCGAGGTTCCCTATAGCGAGGTTCGACTGTAGTATAGTGTGAGGTGGGGGTAATGAAATGGAATGCAGCGCCCGCAGCAGACAAAAATTGCAATAAATCCGGCTATCTGTCAAATCTGTAGAGCGTATACGAGATTTTTGCAATAAAAGTTAAAGTATTGCTTTATAGAAAAAGGGCCACGACAGTTACTGTGTAATAAATTGCGAAAATTTCGAAAAGAATAGTGGATGCAAATTTCAATTTTTCATTTTTCACACAAATTCTAATGAATAATTCACAAAACGTGACCCAATCCGTTTAAACACAAGCACACACTTGGGTCACGTTTTTTCCTTAACTTTCTTACGTTCCTGACGTGTTCAGCAGATACCAACAGTTTCCCCTTAGGTTGAATTTGAATGGAAATTGATATTGTGAGATACACTCTCGAAGCCGGTCTCTAAATGTTATGCTTGTTTTCGTCTGAAAATAAAATTTCATTCATTATATTATAAAGTGGTGCAGCAATAATATATGTTTGTTAAATTTTAATAAAATCAATTATACAGCTTCTTTTTCCTCGTCTTACAATGATATTACAAGTGAACAAAGATACATTTTAAGAAAATTTTCGCTACTTTTTTTCACTTTACTGAAAAGAAACGCTTCTTGCCGTCTTTGGCCGGATAAGTCGATTTAATGCAAACAAATTTAATGCATCTTACAATAAAATTGCAAGTAAACAAAACAATACATTTTAGGAAAATGTTCCCTCCACTTTTTTTCACTTTATTGAAAAGAAACGCTTCTTGCTGTTTTTGGCCAGACAAATTCATTCAATGAAAACGAGTTGAATGCCGTTAAGGCACTATTTTAATTTTTGTAATTAATCACAATATTATAACCACAATTCCATAGCCTTTCACATAGCCGACTAAAAAATACGAACGCTACGCGGCGCTAGGGTTGCACATGGAACCAATGCGATTGTAGTCCAGCAGTTCCCAGGAGCACAAAGCCGAGTGTCGAAAAATCCTGTTTTTCATTAATTTTTTTTATATCAGCTATTTCTGCGCCCATATTATCGAAAAATTAAAGGGTGGTTTTTATCCCTTGATTGCGAGATGTCGATTAAATAAATAAAAGAACACATGTCTCTGCTATATTGTACCCTCTGTACATGTGCAAAGTTACATTCCAATGAGACGAAAATCGTCATCAGTACGCATGCCAAAAAAGAATTGTTGCAATGAACAATATGCAATTCGTCGTTATATTTATCGTTATCATCATGAATGTATAGTAATCGAAGAAAACAATATTTTTTCTAGTTCAACGTTATTTGTATCTCGCTCCTTTTATAACTAATAGCCAAATAACGAAAAAAAATACAAATTTCTAAGGGTGCGTTTAACCCCTCTAAAATGACGTTGCATCGAAATAAAGAAAATCGTATCGAATATTTTGTTTCAATTAATTTTAATCGTTGAATCACTATAATTTTTGCAAACTTGTTTCAACATCGGCGGCCCTTGGGCGGTTTCTTTTTCGGGCGGGAGTTTAGAGGTGGGGTGAGTGTATTTTACATAAATATTCAATAGAGTAATCGAACGAGCTTGTATTGACACGAATTCATCCCGGTGTCGCGAAAGGTTAGCTGACTATACGTCGGTATGGGTAATAAAAATCAAAGGGCGGTTTCAACCCTTTGATTGCGAGATATCGGAAAAACAAAAAATTCGTATCCGCTACTTTTCCATTCTCTACACTCGTGCAAATGCACATCGCCATCGAATGAAAACTTCCGAAGATATGCATAAAAAAATGCATTTTTGTAGCAAACGACATGAAATTTGATGTTATCTGCACCGTTCTCACCTCCAATGTATAACACTCGCATAATAAAACATTATTGCAATATGAAATTTCCTCATATCTCGTTCCGTTGGTGAGTTAACCCCAAAGAACGATAAACATCTCCATTTTCAAGGGTGCATTTCATCCCTTAAGGGATCTCCTCAGTTTAGACGCTAAAAAGGCTATTTTCATGAATTTTTTTGGTAGGTTTATATTATAGACATTGATATAAAGGTTGTTGCACTTAACCCTTAGTCTGCCTAGGGGGTTCGTTTGCGTCCGAGCGAAAAACAAATGTCGGTGTAACTCCTAAATCCGCTCACGGGAGGCGCTGCTAGGCTTATGTAAAAAAAGTTAGGCCCCTCTAGGACCGACCTGAGAAGTGGCGCTGTTCTAGTCCTTCCCCAGCTGTTGTAAGGAGCAATTGATTTTCGTTCCGGACGCAAACGACCCCCCTAGGCAGACGGCGGTTGTCAAAACCGTAAGTAATTTTTTTTTCGTTTCTTCGCTTCAAAGTCTTTATTGAGGCTATAAAAGTGCCACAAAAAATGTGGGCGCGAAAAGAAAAAAATTCGATTTTTTTCAATTTTTTTTTTTCAAATTTTTTTTTCATAAAACTTTTTTCCTATTTTCTCCAATAAAAACATATTGTGACACTTAACGATTGAGTTATTATTGATTTTATTACTTAGAGTGTATGTAATGCACATTTATTGCCTTTTTACTCCGAAATTTTCGACTAAATTATTGCCAATTTTCAGGTCCCAAACTTAAGATTAATTTAACAAAAATTGGACGCGGCTCATTTTTTCTCTCGAAAGTGACAATCTTCCCCTTTAATATTCTTTTTTTGGCAGTTTCGATATCTTTATTTATCTTGAAGTTATGATTTTTTGAGTAAACAAATGCATTGACCCCGTTTTTCATAATTTTTTTGATAAAAAATGTATTAAAAAATTTAATTGCTTATAATTTTATGATCGATACTTCAACTTAAAGGTTTAAGTGTCACAATATGTGTTTATTGTAGAAAATAGGAAAAAAGTTTTATTATTGCCTTTTTACTCCGAAATTTTCGACTAAATTATTGCCAATTTTCAGGTCCCAAACTTAAGGTTAATTTAACAAAAATTGGTCGTGGCTCATTTTTTTCTCAAAAACGACAATCTTCCCCTTTAATATTCTTTTTTGGCAGTTTCGATATCTTTATTTGTCTTAAAGTTATGATTTTTTGAGTAAACAAATGCATTGACCCCGTTTTTCATCATTTTTTTGATAAAAAATATATTAAAAAATTAAATCGTTTATAATTTTATGATCGATACTTCAACTTAAAGGTTTAAAGAAACTCCATCAATTTTTTCAGATTTTTAGCCCCACTTTAAACAGGTTGAAAAAACGTCAGGACGCCAACGACCCCCCTAGGCAGGCTGATGGTGCCAAAAAACCCTAGGCAGACCAAGGGTTAATAAATACACTTTCGAAATACATAAAACAAATTTTTTTTATTCAAGTCACTATTTATAGACGAAAATGGTAGTTAAAAAGTGTTCTAAAAAATCGTAGGTCTATGCTGTTGATGAAATCTCGGAGATGGATAACCCGAAACAAGAAAAATCAAACGGTTTTAGATTCAGTATGTTGATGGCTTCAGCGCATATCATACGTTTTTCGACATACGCAAATATAACAAAATGACGGGCATTTTTCGAAGAAACAAAAGAAAACGTGTTTTTTCACCGTTTTTGGCGAAAAAATAGAAAATATCAAAATTCAAAAAAATACTTTATATGCGCTATGGCTATAGTTGTAAAGAATATATGGTTAAAATTTCATAAGGATCAGTTCAGTAGTTTCGAAGATTTTATCAACAAGCCGTCGAAAAACGTTGTTTTGAGAAAAACGCGTTAAAAGTTCGTTTGGGTTACATAAATACAAAAAAAAAATGTTGATTATGTATATCGAAAGTGTATTTATTAAGTGTAACAACTTTCATATCAATATCTATAATATAAACCGATCAAAAAGATGATGAAAATAACCTTTTTCTAGTGTCTAAAGTGAGAAGACCCCTTAAAAATGAAGTTCTGCAGACATAAAAAAAGTACGTATCGGCTATTTTGACCCATTTTACAATGCCAAAAATAATCAAAAACGGAGAAGGACACGTCGAGACGAGTTCTTGTTAAATTAGCTTACAGCAACAGGAAGTCAGTGCGCTGCAAAGTGGTCACTCATCCAAGTATCGGCTCAGGCCCCGTGCTGCACATCGTATCCGTCGTTGACTGCGATTAATATACGATCAACATCTCTATTCCCCAATAACTTTAGTAATGTATACGTAACCGCTCGTTTTATTAACAATTTACATCAAAAGATAACATGTTTTAATTTAGACGTTAGTGTGTATGTTTATCATACGTTTTTTTTTTGTCTTTCGCATTTTTCATTCCGTTACAGTAATGGTACGTTATCGTCGTTATCGTGATTCTTCAAATTCATTATCATTATTGTTATTGTTATTACTAGTAATCGACGCGAACGTTTTCATTAAAAATTATTCGTCGTCTATCTACGTCATATATAGTTAACATATATAACTGGAAGCCCTAGACTACTAGGTGTTTACATGGACGATGTGAGTCGGATGTTCTGTGGTTCTTCACTTCCTTTCGCGAACTCGGCCTTTCCTCGTACGTATCTCAATCGTTCTTCTCTTTAGACATCCGCGCAGTGCAAGTCTGAAGATTTTCCAATGAGCTACCTCAGATTGGCAACCGAAATGATCGCGCTGCCGCTCATGATGATCGCTCTGATTAGTCCCTGCGAACTTGTGATCGATGACAATCCTCCGTGCCCGCCGACACTGGAACCTGCGCGCAGATAGGAATAAAATATTCGGAGTGTCTCCCCGTCTGTTTATTGGACGAATGAGCGTATGTTGTTCGTCCGGATAGCGGCTCAGTTCACGCCGTAACTCAAGTAGGCGTACATATTATTGTGATTCTTGTAAGCTAGTATCCGGACGAATAAAATATATATAACTGTCCGGATAGAATGTGTTAAATTGTTAAGCAAACTATGCGGAAGAATAATTGGCACGTAGTCATCCGAGGAAAATCTTTATAATTTTGTTTGGGTTTGGGTTGGTTAGTTGTGCTTGGGTTTGTTTGGTTTGGCTTGGTTGGTTTTGTTTGGGTTCGTGTTGTTTGCGTTTGTTTGCGTTTGGGTTGGTTTGTTTGCGTTTGGGTTGGTTTGTTTGGGTTTGGGTTGCTTGGCTCTGTTTGGATTTGGGTTTTTTGGGGTGATTTGTTTGCGTTTGGGTTTGTTTGTTTGTGTTTGTATGTTCGCGTTTGTTTGGTTTGGGTTGGCTGGTTTTGCTGGGGTTTGGGTTTGGGTTTTTTGAGGTGATTTGTTTGCGTTTGGGTTTGTTTGTTTGGCGTTGTTTTTGTTGTTGTTGATTTGTTTGGGTTTGTGTGCTTGCGACGTTATACAGCGTGAACCGCGTGAAATTGGCCGCTTTCCGGACGAATATTTTCGGTGGTATATGTGGGGAGCGAAACGAAGTGACGGTAGATAAAGAAACGTCAAAGACCGCGACATGAGATGATAGCCGGGTCTGCATCCTTGGAACGCCAAAAAAGTTTCTCAGCCCAACTTTCTTGGCACATGTTGTTATTACCTTATATAAGAAAATTCGGAAAATTTGGTATGTTTTTGTATGAAGTATTTAAGAGGTCGTGTTAAAATTTCACGACGATTGGGAAGCTCGTTATGAAAAAATTAACATTTTGGTAAGAACAATTTTTAAAATAAATTTAAAAAAATTAATCAATAAACTTCGTTTTGTTTCCGTTGCTTTCAGTATATTGTAGATATTACAAAATTGAGAGGTCAAAAAAAAAACTTATTGCAAAGTTACATCAGTTTCCATAAGACAGCATTTAATTTGTGAATGTTAATTGTTCAATAACGAGCTTCCTAATTGTCGTGAAATTTTTAGACGACTTCTGAAATACTTCATACAAAAACGTACCAAATTTTCAGAATTTTATCATCATTTGCGATTTGGGACTCAACATCCTTAATCTTTATTGAATAAACGCTTTTTAATTATAACTTAACACCCTTGCCCCTGCTAATGTCGTGGTAAAAATATGCGAAATAAGACCTCAGCAAACTGGAGAACATACAGCACGGATTTGAAGGCCTCGAAAGAGGCACAAGAATATTTCTCAAGGAACCTGATGTTTCTTCAATATATCCCATACAAGTACCTGCTCACGAAGCTCAGTAGAAGCATGCGAAACGTAATGTTCATACAACGAAGATATACCGTTAACAGCGTGTCCTGATTCCGATACACTTACGGTCACTGTGCGGAGAGGCGTCACCGGTGATCGACGCGATGAGTGGTCTGTCCTCATTGATGTCCATTTCGGCATTAGCCGCGTAAACTCCGGAGATGCTGACACGACAGCCCAGTCGGAGTCGTCCATCGTGGAACATTCGACTGAAAACCTGCAGTTCAAGGCTGGATTGGGTAGCCTCCAGTTTCCCGTGCGCATTTTTTCGGGTCCACGTTTTAAACTGCAACGTCGTTGCGTTCAACTGAAAAAGAACCACGTAGGTACAGCCCGTTGGCTGAGGAAAGACTCGCTTCCAGTACTGCTTTCAAGAAGGAGGAGGTTTTGGGCCTGCTTGCCGAGGTTCAAAAAATATTCCGTTTGTGGCAATCGCAATTGTTCCGTTGAGTGGGTTGGACGAAATTCCACTTCCCAATTCTGAATATTGGACTGCCTTTTCGGACATGTGGCTTTCGGTAGCAAAGCAAAAGCTACTTGATGCCGAGCCATCAAAGGCACAGAATAAAGATCACACATGCGGCAATTTGGGTGTCTATTTGACAGAAACAGGACCTGATGCAAGTCATTCAGGGACACCAAGAAGAAGAAAAGGCATTTCGTAATTAAGCAAAGACCATGAAGATCAGTGCATCTATGAATGAATGAACTTTCATCAATGAATGAATGAACTTTCATCAATCAATGAATGAACATTCATCAATGAATGAGCGAATGAACTTTCGCAAAGCAGCATGGAATGCAAGGTCGAAAAGAGTATTGGGCGAAACGGTACTTACAATTTCGCCATTTATGGTCCACGTTACGTTGGGGGCGGGATGGGAAGCGCCCGTTGTACAATTCGCTCGCAATGTGTCACCGCTTGGTAACCGTTGTTTCTCGATATCAATCACGGGGCCCGTTTCTGGAACATCTGATCAGACGATTAGTCGATACCGGAATTCACACGTAACGCTAATTTTGATTACAAGACAGCTAGCAAACCGCGAACTGGAACACTTGGTGAGATTTATATTTCCTTATACATTCACAAATTTATATACTTGCTGTGACCTGGGCTTTGCCCGCGTTAAAATTTCATCGATGGCATTTTGCCCTCGGTGATTTTACTTTCTGTTCTCTCATTTTCGGAGTGATGTTGGAAAATTACAGAAGACCGATTACGTTGATGTAACGACAGATTACAGACGGATCTGCACTACATCAGTGTGTAGGATTCTTACCTATCAAAACCCTCCATTATTTCTTTCCCTTCCTCCCTTTCTGGAAATCATTAGCTGCACAAACGATTTTAGAAAACATGGAAATTTTCGACAAGCCTTGATTTATGGTAAATTTTTGAACGACTTGTTTATTTTTTCGTTGATTCGTTCATCTGTTCGTTTACTCGTCACCTTGTTTATTGTCATCGCAATAAACTGTACGGCGTGATGGCCAATAGCTCAAATGATATTTCACCCTTCGAGCCGTGTTTCTGTGAAAAAATCATCGAAATCGATTCAGTAGTCCTCGAGTTTTTATAGAGGAAGTTTTCAACCTTTTAGCTCTAAACCTTTTTTTAAATTTAAATTTTCAACTAAATTTAAAGTCAAGTTTAATTTTAGTTAATTTAAAATTAATAGAATTACATGTTTATTTCAATTAAGCCTGAATTAATCTTCATTTAAATTAAATTGAATTTTCACTTCAAACCTTTAAAACCCTACGAAATGGTCTTAAATCCAACGTCCCTTGAAATACGATCGAAAAGTTACAAAATGAAATTGTATGGACTATTGTATGGTCCTGGAATCGCAGACCAATCGGTAATTTGCTGAAATCACTGAGTTTTCATTTATCAAAACTCGAAAACCCGTTTTTCTCAAAATTGGCTTATGACGTTTGGCGTAACCAAGGACTGAAAAAATAATCGATCGTTCTCGTTCAAATTTTACTCACATTTTAATAACAATATGATTTTATACTTGAACGCCTAGCTAGTGAAAAGTCTATTCAAGGAATTATTTTCCTTATTGCCGACTAACTCAAAAATGTTATGTAAATTTCGAACAACTTTATAAAAACGTGCCTTTTTTCATTTGTTTTTATTTCATGTTTCCGCACACCGTATAAATGTTAATATGAATAAGAAATAGCACCCTTTTGTTTCGGATCAATACTCCAGAAGGTATAGCTCACGCCTCTTTACAACTAACCTTACAGCCTTCCCGGAAGATAGTGCCATAACTTCACAATTTTTTATTATTTCGTTAAAAAAAGTTGTCATCGTGAAAAGTAACAATAAACAATACCCTAAGATGGAAATCGTACAACCACCGGGTCTGAAAAAAATTACTTTTTTTAGCTGTCTACGGGTATCCTCCTCCCTCAAACGCACAACCGTACTAAAGGATTTTTTTTCTTTAAAATACGATTTTTCTACACGTTCTAGTTAATGCAAATGATCCGAAAAGAAATGTGTGAATAAAAAAATTGCATAGCACTCACTACATTTTTGTGAACCGGGGAAACGTCTGAACCGGAAATTACGTGTGTCAGCCGTCAACGTTGACAGCCGTCAATTTCATATTTACCTGCGACGTGCATGTCCTGTTTTTCTCCTACTGTGTGATAGGTTGGAGAATCTTCCGATACTTCGCACTTGTACGTGCCGGCCGCTTCTCTGGTCACGTTTCGGAGCGTCACATCGTTCATATCCGAGTGCAGTACCTGCCCGTATGAAGATTCATTATGAATTAGTAAATTCCCATTCCCACTATTGGAACGTGTTCACGTACGCTGCCGCGCAACTATCCTAGTGTTGGGTGATTATTCTCGTACTGCTGATCTTTGCTTTTCTCGACGTCAACGCCAAAGAAGCTGCAGTGTCTGCAGCATATGCAGATTTTTTTACAACACTGTATACAGTCCTGGATCTCGAGATTTTCTGACACTTGGGGATCGGGTTATAGTGGAATGGAGCCTTGGCTGCCTTCTGCGTCCCACATTGGGATGGCTGTTCATTTTTATAGGTGATGTGATTAGAAAGTATCACATCACCTGTGATGTGATTCTTTGTGTGTTCATCATGTGATTAGAAAGTCTAATTAGATTCGTTAGAAAATCTGATTACATCCATATAATCACATCATGTGATTAGAATGAATAACATCACCTGTGATGTGATTCTTTCTGATCATATCACAGGTTTGTTGACATCACAAAGTTGACATCAAACTAGCCTTTTCCAATCATCGCTTTCAACGTTTTAAAAAATACATATTGAAGATTCAATTACCGCACGTTTACTTTGTCACTAGACATCACAGGTCTAATGATATCACAAAGTTGATATCACACTAGCCTTTTCCAATAATCGCTTTCAACCCCTTTTTTTTGTACATATTGAAGCTTCAATTGCTAAGGTTTGCACAAGTAGATTGAACTCTCCATACTTCAAGTATGGACATTCTCAGAAAGGGTAATCAGAGCAGTGGAAATTTTGGGTAAAAAATAAAGGACTGCGTGAATAAGGAATTTCGGCAAACTCACGTCAACGTCGATGCCTGGCACGAGGTTGATGACTTGAGGCGGCAATTTCTTCGGTAGGTAATGATAAAACTCCTGCTCTCCAAAATACCACTGGACAGTATACAAAGGAGCACCTTCAAGGATGTAATGGCAGGAGAGCCGCGCCGAATCTCCGGACTTCACTATAGCTGGAACTATCATCTCGAGGTTCCTTACACCGGTTGCACCTGGAATCCAATACATCAATATTCATTTAGTATCTTACTTTGATGTTGAGGTGGATCTTTGAACGTGCACCAGGCATCTTTAAGGCCTTATATACGCGATAAAATTACTCTTCTTCATGTATCATTTTAACCTGAACCCTGAAGAATATTTAAAACTTTATAGAATAAAGAATTTCAATTGAATGTTGAAGTTACATCATTTGGAGCGCCCAAACTTTTATTTTCCACATAGGGCGCAGGATGCTATCCGATAAAGTAATATGATCAAGAGATGGGGCAGTGCCTTGATGCAAAGTAATAAAAAAATAAAAACGTTTACCCCACTGATTTCGACCCCATATTTTATACTACATACCGCGCGGCGGCTCGTACCGTTAACTTCAAGCTGTTTTACGTGGGAACGTAACGCTTTTTTTTTAGCTCGTGACAGTCAAAACTCACGAACCGAAGTTCCGATTGCTGTCAATTTTTTAGATCATATTCTATTTATCAATAACAATCGCATAAACCTCGAAAAATAAAGAAATTGATCACCCAATTTCTAAATAAATAATTTGTTAGTAGTCAATCGAGTCATTTTGACATGCTTTTTTCGAAAATATTTTTGTTGATTCACACTGAAAGGGCATGTACTATGTAATTATAAAAAATATGTCTATTATTTTCGGACACTAAGTTCGACGCTGAGGACTTTCACCATTTACTGGCCAATAACGTTCCCATTTTTTAATATTCCTGTAATTTTTTTTTCATTTGGCAGTTAAGAGATTGAGTAAATATTGTATAAACAAAAATTCGCGATCTATGCGTCACTTATTATCCACGACTTCTGTCCATGTACCTACGAACAAGGCCTTAAGGCCTTAGGCCACAGTAACGGGTATAAAATCATGTGTGAATTTAAGATTTTTTCTTCGTATGATAAAGTGATTCACTCATAAAATTAATTACACATCTATTTAGTATGAATATCGAGCTGTTAGAATATATATATATATATATATATATATATTTTTTTTTTCGATTTACAAAATGGCCGACTACTAATATTTTCTTTTGTTATCTTTTTTTAAGGCGCTCCGAGGCGTGACATTTAGCATCCAGAATTTTTGACCTAGAACAAAAAACAAACATTCTCGTCAATCTACATGAGAATACCTAGAGAAGTACGGACGGAATTAAAAAATATTGTTTTATTCGAAAGTTGTAGGTAGTTGAACTTAAGAAATGAATTTTCAGTGAAAAATTTCGTTATAACTGCTCATAAACTGCTCATAAAATGAAAAGTTTTCGATTAATCGGAAATTCCGTACGTACTTCTCTGCGAAATGCAATTAAGAACATAACTTTCAAATTTGAAGTAAATCGAGTAAAAATTGTTGAAGTTATTTGTCACGCCAATTGGAAAAAAGCTGTTACGCAAAGTTTCGAGTAGTCGGCAATTTTGTACATCGAAAAAAAAAATACATTTTCTAACAGCTTGATATTCACACTAAATAGATGTGTAATTAATTTTATGAGTGAATGACTTTTTCATATGAAAAAAATGGTTAATTTCACACATGACGTAATACCCGTTACTGTGGCCTTAAGGTGAAATAACCCACGACGAGTTTAAACGCCGCGGGCTTTTGAAAGGGGGCAACCGGTCGGGTTGTATTGGAAAAACGTTGACGTCTTCCGCTAGATGTCACCACCGTGACGCGTATGTGATTCATACAATTATTAAAGATCAGCTATATGATGGGTGGGGGTAAAAATGTCGAATGACCAAGTGTAGAACGACGAAGATTTCGAAACGGTAGAATTCTGAACTTTCAAAATAACGAAGGTTCAATTATTCGAAATTTTATCTGTCGACTGATAAAAAAATTGAATGACTATAAATGGAACCATTATTTATTCGAGACCTAATTTATTCGAAAACGAATATTCAGATCGTCTGCAATTCGGAACATAAAAATACAGAATCGAAAAATGTAGAACACCCATATTTCCGAAACAGAAAATAGCGAGTGCCTAATATGCGTAATATCGTCTATGGCGAAAAGCAATAAATCGAAACGCAAAATGTCAATGGCCCGAAATGTCGAACGCCGAAAGGTCGAACGGCCAAAACGACGAACGTGGTGGGGCCCGTCACGTGGGATGACTGCCTTACGATATTTTAGCCGACTGACCGACAGCGCCATCTCGCAGCTTCACTCTGAAGCGCAAGTAACGTATTGCTTGATTCGCCATCCGGGCCGTTCTACATTTTGACCCTTCGCGATTTTAACCACTCGACTTTTTGGCCGTTCGCTTTAATGATTTTCTGTATTGTGAACCGTCGCAATTTTTTTAATTCGGAGAATTGTCGTCTCGAATTATTTGGTGTTATGCATACAGGCCCATCGATATTGTGTTTTTCGCTATTTTATTAAATCTGATTTTTGTTTTTCGCTATATATCAACTTCCGAGATGTTCATATTCGTAATTGTTGTTTTCGACTTTACAGACTCTAGTAAGATTGTCCCATCTATATTCGAACATTCGGCATTTTCGAATTCGACATTTTGGCCCATCTGCATATCGATCGTTTGACATTTTTCCCCGCACCCCTATATGATGACAGTTTTGGGAATTTTTCTTCGCTATTTTTTGACTGATTGCGATGGTTCGAGTCTGAAAGTGTCCCTTTCCAAAATGACTAGGTCAAGTGTCTCCCCGATTTGCGATTGACATGACCAGAAGAGCCCTTTGTATCATTTTTGTATTACGGCTTCGTAGCGGGTAAATCTGTACTTTATAAAAAGCACGAATATCGGAATTCGTTCATGTTGTTTTGGAGAAAAATTCCGAATACTTTTTCATGGATTTGTTTTCCGGCGGAATCGTGTGTCATTGTGGCTTGACGTTAACGTCGAGAGCAGACTTCGTGACAGATTTTCTCTGCTGCCTGAACGTAGGTTGTAAATTATATAGGGAAGAGAGATCGCTATCCTGGATGCCAGCATCCTCGCAATGAAATAACGAACGATGTTTCCGAACACAGTATATAAATATCAGTCAACTTTAAATTACTCTAATTAATTTTAATTAACTTTGCTGACATGAGTTACGAGCTATTTAAATACGCGCTGAAGGGTTTCTCTGGAATCTCTTGCACCGTTCACATACATGTACCATTAACTCTTTTCTCGCTTATCTCCGCTCACTCGTAAGGGAAGTTTCGTTCTCGGTGAATTTGCTTTTTTTCTCGACGTTTGAAGAAAAATAGGTTTAGTATGTGTGAAATCGTCGACAAATAGCATTTCTATAAAGTATTTGTACTTATTTTGGAAATAATTGATGAAATACTTCATTATAAAATTTGGAATTAAAAATAAATGGTAAACGTTGTGTCGCTTAGGGGAGGGCACCACTGTGTGAAGCCGAAAAAAGGTCGTTTCCGCCGATTTTTTTTTGTCTACTAGATTATTTATTCGGGACATGGAAAAAGCCATGTTATTAAACATATATTGATCTTATTTCGTGTAAGTGTTTGTGAAAAAAAAATAAAAAATTAACAACGTTATTGAGGTATAACAAAGCCTCTGTATAAAAAGTGTGGTACGACAGCCGAATTGATGACAATGTTTGGTCGGAAAAATATAAATAAAATAGTTCTATAGTCTACAAAATGAGGTTCTCAGTGAGCGTATCCGTTTTTCGAGAAAAAACTTCACGTAATAGGGGGGGTTCAAAAAAGTGCAATTTTGACGAAACTTTTGCTGATATTTGGTGGCTAAAAAATACTGAATGAAAAAAGGACCATGTACAACGATAGCCACTACAATTACGAAAAATTTGATTACTTTAAATTGAAAATCGGACAATTATAGCATAGTTATGATTACGGCCAGTTCGAGAAAAGAAAAGATCTTACCTCGGTCGATTTTCAATATTCAGGCTTAAATTCGTTTTCACATACTCTCAAATATATGCTTCGAAAAAATGCATAAAAATAATCGTTTTTTTTCACCCGTCACAGTGGTGTCTTGCCTTATATTTTGTGTCATCGGTTCAAATTTTTTTACGTAGGCAAACGAATGATCAAAGATTGGGAAAAAGCATAAAAATCGTATATTAATTAGTCTACAACTTAAAGTCGAATATTTTCCCGTCGTATGCATTAAAATATTATGAATGACATTTACTGACATTTATTTTCCATCTTTACCAGTGCGATTCGTGCACAGAACGAAACAGTTATAAAACGAAGAGCGTTATTTCGTGCAATTAAGCAAATAGCAATTAATCTCGGCAAATAAAGCGCCGGACCGATCAATACTGCGAAATTGATTAAACAATAGTTGATTAGCTTTGTCTTTCCGCGGGTACAGTAGCGCTGAATTGCTGTAGTACGAAGCATCCCGAACGGGAGACAATAACGCAGTCAGGGGGTGTTTATTTTGGATTTTCGTTTTAGGTACGCGAGCTCGCACAATAGTCTCGAGAACATAACGATTCACCGTGTTAACAATGGTCCAATGAGCCAGACTCCATACCTACCGATGCTTTTCCACTGATGCCTCATTTTTGCACTCAGCCCGCGACAGAAGAAAACATTTTTCGAATTTGTCGTTCACCTGCCTCGAAGGCTCCGAGAATAAAATTAGTTCCTCAATAATATCTTTCCACACTTTGACAATCAATTATACTCTTATACAAATAAGCTCGCGGAATTGGCATTTTCGAAATTCTACAAAATACAATCAACGCGGTTGCAATTACGCGTGTGTGTCACACCCTGGGGCGTGAGGCAGCAGACTGGTGAAGCGAAAATCGATATTGAGCTCGGAGCATTTGCGAGCACTGGAAAGCAACACTGTTCCGATTGGTTTTCAATCATCAAATTTCGGCAAACGCTGCTAATTTTTATCAAGTTTTGACTGGCACACGCCGTAGGCTTGACACGAGCTCCGGTGCGTTCACCATTGTGTCGATTGAGTGCACTTGTTATTTCAAACAAATTACGACCAACTTTTCCAGGATTTATTTGCCGTCGGATCCCGTGTCATCTTGCCGTAATGATTGATTGTGCTTGCCGATAACCGATCGGTCGGGCGCATTAAATGCTTCTCAATGGTGTACCCAAATATTTGTCATTAGAGGCATATTGCGGAGCGTCGCGTCCAATTCTCGTCCGATAATCCACCTCGGCCGGCTTGATAATTCCGTTCGACCTGACGTTATGTCTGTTCGACCGAACGTAACAGTGATTCCAACCGCATGAGCAGTAGCTCATCAAGTATCGTATGATTCGAACATTCTGAAAGGGACCTCGGGAAATCGAGTTAACGATTTGAGAAGCGTGATTGCGATCGTGTGGATTTTGGTTGCGGAGCGTCTTTCGGTACAATCGCTTCCGAAACGCAACATGCTTATCCGGTGACTGGAATTTTTTAGCGTACTTTTATATTTACGTGCATGGTGAAGAAACAGAGTTTTCAAAAAATATACCGTGTTTTTAAATAATAATAATAATAATAATATCAATAAAAAATAACGAATAAAAAAATAATAATCATAACTATAATTTATTTAAAGTTATATAATATAAATTATATTTTAATAAATCATTTTGATAGTTGTAATAAATAATTTTGACAATTATCATTGATCATTTTAATTATCGTAATTATTGATTTTATGATAATTATAATGATCAGTTCTGATAATTTTGATATTCATAATAAATAATTTTGGTAATTATAACTCATAATATTAATAATTATTATTCTTCATTTTTATCATTATAATTAATAATGTTGATAATCATCATTAATCATTTTGATAAATATAACTAACAATTCGCATAATTATAATTATAATGAATAGTTTTGATAATTAACGTGAGTATTTTTGATAATTGTAATAAAAAATTTTGATCCCAATAATTGATCATTTTAAGGCATTAGGCCACAGTAACGGGTATAAAATCGAGTGCGAATTTGACAATTTTTTTTGTATGAAAACGTGATTCACTCCTCAAATTAATTACACATCTATTTAGTATGAATACCAAGCTGTTAGAAAATATACAATTTTTTCGATGTACAAAATGACCGACTACTAATATTTTCTTTTGTTGTTTTTTTTTCAGGCGCTCCGCGGCGTGACAATTTCTGACCTAGAACAAAAAACAAAAATTCTCGTTAATCTACATTAGAATACCTAGACAAGTACGTAAGGAATTTAAAAAATATTGTTTTATTCAAAAGTTGTAGGTATTTGAATTTTCAGTGAAAAATTTCGTTATAACTGATCATAAAAAGAAAAGTTTTCGATTAATCAGGAATTCGGTACGTACTTTTCTGCGAAATGCAATCAGGAACATAATTTCAAAAATTGAAGTAAATCGAGTGAAAATTGTTCAAGTTATTGGTCACGTCAATTGGAAAATTGCTGTTTCGAGAAGTTTCGAGTAGTCGGCCATTTTGTACATCGAAAAAAATCATATTTTTTCTAACAGCTTGATATTCATACTAAATAGATGTGTAATTAATTTTATGAGTGAATCACATTTTCATACAAAAAAGAACAGCTAAATTCACATGTGATCTTATACCCGTTACTGTGGCCTAAGGCCTTAATAATCAACGTTAATAATTTTGACAATTATTACTTAATGTATATTAATTTTTATCAGTGATATACAGGGTGATGCACATAAAGTGTTACAGAGTTATAGCACTCAAACTATTGATCATATCCAAAAATTATTCAGACAAAAGTTTCAGTGTTCGAGAAGGCCGCCATACTGGACCACCCTATTTTTTTATCGGTGGAGGCAGTGAAGCTACGTCAAGGTCAAATCCACTTTTTCAAATGGAACCATGTATTTTTTTCGACGACATTATTGCCGATTTTAAGACGAATTCAGCGACCTACAACACAAGGTCATTCTAGTCAAATAATATCATCGAAAAAAATACATGGTTCCATTTAAAAAAGTGAAGTTTACCATTATGTAGCTTGAGCGCCTCCACCGATAAAAAAATAGGGTGGTCCAGTATGACGGCCTTCTCGAACACTGAAACTTTTGTCTGAAACATTTTTGGATATGATCAATAGTTTGATTATTATTGCTCTGTAACACTTTATGTGTCTCACCTTGTATATATATATATATTCACGTGTATATGTATTGAAGTATCTAAATTTCCTCTCGAAATTATGACTTTGAATCTGTCTTTTGTGGATATCACAGAAATGCCCTGCCGATCAGAGGCGCATCCGTTTTGGAGCTTTAATCATAGAGGGTGCGTTACACCCTCACTTTGAAAGCTCGCAATTTCGAAATAATTCAGGACAGTGCGGTAGGACTCGTCATCGCAAACTCGACCGCGCGTGCATGCCATCAAATAGAGCATTCACGTGCATGGTCCCAAACCGCTGAAGCACACGCTTGGGAATCAGACGATCAAGGTCAGTGACGCGGCAAACTCGACTGAGATGTGCACGCGACGATGTAATCTGGCCAAATAGGCAAAAGTCACTTTCGAGCGAGCAACCGAAAGAGTTCTTTCAATTAGCTTTTTCAATAAGTTCGGTAGAATATATTGACGTGCCAAATTTTGATGACTAACGATCAATGTGAGTCAAAAGTTGTCTTGATTTATTATCGATTACAAGTTTATGAAAAATTGAATTTATACAGCTTGGCATTATAATTGGAACTCGGGATCGATAACGTGGAAATGACAGGTGACAAACTTTGGCGTCGAGAAATTGAGGATGTTGAGTCCCTATGAAACATGTTAATGTTAATTGTTCAATAAATGGCTTCTTAATCGTCATGAAATTTTTATACGACCTCCTGAATACTTCATGTAAAAACATACCAAATTTTCAGAATTCTATCATCATTACTTCAACCTCCTTAAGGGTTGAAATAAAAAATGATAAGAAAATTCTGAAAATTTGGTACGTTTTTGTATGAAGTATTTAAGAGGTCGTGTTAAAATTTCACGACGATTAGGAAGCTCGTTATTAAAAAATTAACATTTTGTTAAGAACAATTTTTAAAAGAAATAAAAAAAAATTTATCAATAAACTTCGTTTTGTTTCCGTTGCTTTCAGTATATTGTAGATATTATAAAATTGAGAGGTCAAAAAAGAACTTATTGCAAAGTTACATCAGTTTCCATAAAACAACATTTAATTTGTGAATGTTAATTGTTCAATAACGCGCTTCCTAATTGTCGTGAAATTTTTACACGACCTCTGAAATACTTCATACAAAAACATACCAAATTTTCAGAATTTTATCATCATTTGCGATTTGGGACTCAACATCCTTAAGCGGGGGGGATACCTTTAGCCGAGGAAAAAAATAGATGATTTTCATGATTTTTTTTCAAAGGAAAGATTTTTCCACCATTTTTGAGACTGAGTTACTACTTTTGGCTGTTACATGGTATTTTTTTTATTTATCGTTAAAGATGGCGGCATTATGGTACAATCTTCTAAACGAGTTGCGGCGAATGTCGTCAGACGGCGTGACATGTACCGTTGGCGGTATTAATGTGCGAAAAACCAACGAAGATTGTTCTTTCATTAACACTCATACGCAGAATATGAACCGAGAAAAAGTGAAAGAAAAGAAATGTTGAAAATCGATGAAATTGTACGCTTTGAAACAAAGAGATCGAATTTTTCTCAAAAAATTATTACATTTTACGATAAAAAAGCCTTTTCTTATTTTAAATAACATTTAGGGTCATGTTTGAGGCAATAAGGTTAAGAAGTTTTATACCAAATTTCATCAGAATCGGTTTATTAGTTTTTTAGCTCTACGTCACGCCAATTTTGAAAATGCAGTTTAGAAGACCACGACCATTTTTAAAGATCAATAACATTTTTTAAAATACCATGCAATAACCAAAAGTAGTAACGAAACATACCCTATGTTTAAAAAATGGCAAAGAAGTCTTTTATTATAAAAAAAATCATGAAAATCAGCAAATTTATTTGTCCCCGCTTAATGAACTAAAAATTGGCTTGTTGGCATCTCCATTATTTCTTATAAAATTGAAATGCGCGCTCGGTTGAGAGACAATATACTAAATTCGAAATTGCTCTTGTCCTTTGAGTCGAGAGGACTTTCCTTCGAACTTTATTACTACCAACTCACGATACGCTTTTTGGAATTTACAATTTAAGCGTTTCAGAATAGTTCGCCAGAACTTTCCTGATACCCGATACATAAATATGCGAGAAATTGTTTAAAAAATACTTCGCCTCGGTTCGAAAACAGCGGGTTTCACGAGACGTGTCTCTGTTCCATCGGAGCTAAGACAAGCTGAAAAAGTTTTCACATTTCCTGCGAATAAGTCATGTTTCCTTGGAACACCTCGTACATAATGTAGCGCACTACCTGCCGAAGTAACAAAAGTTCACAATAAATCGTCGATATCTTCTCCTGACAAGCAATTCTTTACCGAATAAATCGCGTGCCCCTCGACAAAGCGCAATGGCCGAAGTCGACGACGTTAAACAATGTTGGAATAGCTTGTACCTTTTTTAAACATCACTCACATTGGCTCAACATTATTCACAATCAGTTTACACGAAGCTGCAAAAAAATGTTCCACACTTACGGAACGCTGTGGATAAACGCAAATGAAATTTGGCAGGGTCGAAAAATATTTCATTTCCGGTCGCACTTCCGGAAGTAATGGCGTTTTGAGAAAAATGAGGGAACTGACCAACGGGAAAAATATAATTTTTTGTATACTATCCTCGCTGTAAATAATTACTTTTAATTTTTTTTCTTCGTGGATCTCTCACAGACTTGTACGATCCCATCCCAAGGTAGAGCAAAGAAGGCAATTTCGAAAAAGAAAAGTTAAAAATCGATGAAATGGTACGCTTTGAAAGAAAAATATTGAAATCTTTCGAAAAAAATTACTACATTTTACAATTAAAAAATACTATTTTTTTCAAAAACATTGAGGGTCATCACAAGCTAGGGTCACTCCAAGTAGGGAAAAATGCAATTTAGATTTTTTTAAAAGTTCTAAAAGGATTCTACAATTTCTGAAAAATCGCAGCTTCTTATAGAACAGCGAATATTCTTTCAGAACCAGCACGTTCTACTGGTGACATTCTTTTCCATAATCTCAGATGATTACAGTCAATTCTCGAGTTTATCTTAATTATCGTCGAGTCCCCTGTAAGTTGCAAGTGAATATTTAACGCGGACAACTTTTTTCCCGTGAACGACGTCACGTTGAGATCTCGGGCTAGTGTGTGGGTGTGCTGAAATTTTTTTTCCACCAACTTCGCCAACTCCCTTCAATTTGATTATCCACGAATATCCAGGAGAGTACTCCCTGAGTACCTCGTAAATCTATAAGCGTCAACAACTTTTTGTACATGTGGGCATGCAAAAGTTAGTTCAGAATTTTACTGCTCGGCTATGCATTGAAAAAAGTCAATAATTCCGGAGCCATTAAAAGTATTGATTTTCCATAAGAATAACGTCAAAAAGTTATTGACAAATGTGTTGGAAGGATGGTGAATCTTCATATGACAGGCTTCAAGTTGTTACCTATTGTGAATTGTATTTAATGATTATTTTTTTTCGAATGTTTCGTTACGAAAGTTTTTTTATTTTGGAAAATAATAATTTCGACACGAAAAACACAAGTAATTGCTCGTCTGAACAAACGTATCGATGCGTGAAGCTCGTAGCAGTGGTTTAAAGTCTTTAGAAAGTTCTTAAAATAATAGATTTGGATTTATTCGATTTATAGGTCGAGGCGAATCACGTGCAAATCTGTGTCATTTATTGTTTTCGAGCGAGCACCAAAAAGTTATCGGTCCGGTGTGAAAAATTTGCATACGCCAAGCTGATTTATTGCACGAGAGCGCCGGACATGCAACGCCGATACGAGCCCGGCTAAAGGATCAAGTGTCCACAGAGCGAACGTGAGAAACTATATGTGCTGAAAATACTACAACGATTTCCTCGCATCGTGCTATCGTTATCTCTCCATTGACAAAATCGTATCTGCTCTGATAACGAATTTTGAAATAATACAAAAATAAATTAAAAATAACGTTAGTGGAAGATTTTTGGTTTTGGGGAAAATGACACATTCTAAGTTGATGGCTTTTCGGTTGTTGCCGGAATAACACTGCTTCTGAGACTAGACGTCATGTCCCCTACACGATGGTTTTTCGCATTTTTCTCGGCCAATTTTTCACCGATGCGAATGACACCAGCGTCAAAATGTGTGTTTCCACCATGGCTAGGTCGAGTTCGATTTGCGATCAACTCAACCAAAAGTTCACTCCAAACTCCAAATGAGCCTGGATTCTTTCGACTCGACTCCGGCATGTATATTCCTTTTCTTTGATCGTCGCATCTCGACTGTGAAAACTTCAAGTAATTCAGACCAGTCGGTAAAAAAGAAGATCCGAAAACTTTTGATGCATTGCTCTATCGTCGCTTATTCGATGAATGTTGAGGAATGGCGATTCTTTCTTACACTCAGCTATGGCCAATGAAAGTTCAACCTCGGCGTTTCCTCACTATAACGTTCTCCAGACAGAAGGATATTAAAATCCAAGCAATCCAGCACGGCTTCTCATAGAGATTCGTGAATTGCGGTGGACTTTTAACGTCGATGATCCCAGTTAATGAGTCTGCGAGAGATATTGACTACCTCTGAATTCACGTTTTTAAAAAATCAGAAACTCTGCTGAATTGCTGGGATCTCCATTCTTTTTGTTGAAAACGGCCCATCGAGATATGTGGGACGTTTGAAGAAAAAATATTATTATATGACGTCACCTAAAAAAATGCACTATTCTTCAGCATCTATTTGTAGGCCGCTTGACTTTCCTTGAGAGAATAAAAAATTCACAATGTTTGCGAAAAACGTCGCATTTCTTTGAATCTTTATATATTATTGAGGCATATCTTTTTAAATAACAAACTGAAAATCAGGCACTCAAATTATCCCTTAACTTTATCAAATATTGTTAATAAGAGAAAAGGTAACTGTGCCTCAAAAAGATTATTGCTTAACTTTCTTATGGAAAAAAATGGTTTCCAAACAATGCTGAGGGAGGACATCACTGTGAGAGACCAAAAAAGGTCGTATTCTCCGATTTTTTTTGTCTGCTAGATCATTCATTTGGCATTTGGCAAAAAAAGCCTGTTGACAAGCACATGTTAAACTTATATCGCGTAAATTTTTATTTAAAAAAATTTAAAAATTGGTAACGTCGCTTACTTGTATTGGGGAGCTTAAAAAATACTAAATTTCAAACAGCAACAAGGCTACGTAAAATTTGGTATTTTTAAATTGAAAATCGGCGAATTAGAGCTAGACTTTTTCTAGAATTTTCTATATTTTTCTATAGATTTTTCAATATTTCAGCTTCAAAATTGATTCTCATACGCTTGAACATGGATAATTGGAAAAAAATGAAAAAAATCGATTTTTCCCCCTCCCAGTAGTGTCCTGCCTCAATTGTTTTCAATCCAAACAACATTCAATTGGAAAATGGAGACCCTTTCAAAAAATGTTGTTCCGTAACCTATTCCAAGAATATTGATTGAGAAATAAATATGTAAACTGTACCTGCTAATTAAAAAAAATGATGAAGATAGAATGGTTCAAGTGCGGTCGCTGTGCTGTGCAATTTAAATGCTAAATCTCCAATAGCCATAAACGGGTCCTTGCGTTGTTGCAACACCTGACATGAAGTATTCTTTTATATCGTTTTTCTTCAGTCCATTGCACCCACAGATCGATTCGTTCGCCTCTTTCGTCGAAAGTAGCGAAATATTCGAGGGGGAAGATATCGTAAATATTTTTCAATTGCGCTGCGGAAAAGCTCGAAGGCGAACGTGGACCTACGTACGAAGTGCGGAAACGAAAATTTCACGATAAATCGATGAACGGTGTGGAAAATGGTACAATTTTCACTGGTACGTCAGCAAGAAAGCTGAGAGACAAGCCGACAATGCGAGAATTCCCGCTGAGAGAAAACGTGGCTCCGACCGGCTGATTTTCCTTCCACCTCGTTCGGCGGAATTAGTAACAGTCTCTGGAAGACCGAGCGACGCTCCGTAAAGGGCTGCCGAGGGCTTGACGTATTTTACATTTCGCAATGTTATCACCAAAGATTGTAATGCCGGGGAAATATTCATCAAGATTAACCATGTAAAACGAGTCGGAGACGATTTTATTTTATTGATATGGTAGACCGCTCATACATGCCGGAGATTCGCCTAGTGTGGATCTCGCGAACGGATTTTTGGTATAGTATATACCAACTTTTTCAAGTTGGTAGTAACACGAAAGTATTTCTTATTTACGTAATGAAAATATAAAAATGCATAATTCTACACTTTGATTATATATTTTATTAAAAAATCGTATTTACAAAATAATTCTATATCTCGTATACATTTTTGTGAGGTTCATGGAAATAGAAGCGTACTCCTTGTTATTTATATCACTCGGCTCATTTTATGAGCAGGTGTCATTAAGGGATTACCGACACTTGCGATTTTGAAAAAATCGATTTTTTTTATTGCATTTTTTTGAAGTATAAGTATCTGAGAATATGTCCTGAAAATTTCAAGTCGATCCGAACAAAATTGACTGAGATATGAGCGTTGAAAGAGAAGAATCCGTGAATTGAAGAACTGAAATTGAAACTTTAAACGCGTTTTTCTCAAGATGGCATTTCTGAAGTCGGTGACCAAGATTACTCGAACACTAATGAACCGATCTTCTTGAAATTTTGCAGGCTTATTTAATACATAAAAATGTAGTCTTTAATGGTCCGATTTTTTTTCGTTAAAATCGAACCATTAACTTTGATTGTCCGCCATTTTGTGAAAAATGGATATTTTTTAAAATCCTTCCATTAAAGACTAGTTTATACTTATATTTGACTAAATCCATCCGCATTTTTTTTTTCAGATGATCCACTTCGCCGCAATGTTGGTCACCGCAAACCGTGTAAATAAAAACATTATTTCATTGACGGCCATTTGCCACTAAACAATGTAATATTTTTCAATAAAAAAATTACTGAAAGTTCTTCAAGATGTGTTCTTTAAGATGGTATATTGATCGATTAAAAAAGTTTTGTAGTTTTCTTTAAAAAAATTCATGAAAAAGGCCTTTTTTTGCGCTACAAGTGGGGGTAACGCCTTAAAATAACACCACTCTAGCGGCAGAAAATAAGGCCTAACTTTGAAAATTTATTTTGGGAGTATGAAAAAAGGAATTGGATTTCTTTTGAGACGGTTTATTTGACGCATATTAAAGTATTGCAAAAAAATTATTGTAATTTTCATACTCGATGAGGGCGACAGAGCCCATCTTGAAAAACGTTTTTTTTGCCAATAGCTTCACGGGAGGACGGTTTTTTCGTAAAGCATAAGATCCGGGAGAAAAATAAAAAAAATTATAATCTATAATATTATTAGCTATGGGAATACGTAGGGATTTTTTTTAATCAAATTTTGAAAAACACGGCGCCTTTTGAAAGAAATAAATCGATTTTTTGCCCAAAAATATGCAGAACATTGTTTATAAAGAAACGTTTTTATTTAATCAAAAAACGGTTACATAGAGAATGTAACTGTGAAGCTACTATCAACATTTAAAATCGATCCATGCAAAGGTGTTCCGAGTAATCTGTCCTCTCAGTTTCAAAAAAGCGGTTTCGAGAATAACGCGTTTAAAGTTGTACGACCACTCAGCGCGCGCTCCGAGTCGCTGGGGCAAAATCGATGATTGAACCTTAAAAAAAATTCGCTGTAGGACAAATTGCATATTGTTTTTATGGCCCCAAAGTATGTTTTAATAAAACAAAACGATTTTTCCAAAATCCTAGAGTGGTGTTGTCCCTTAAGGAGTTTGGGGACAACTGACAAAATATGACCATTTGATTTAAATTTATACAGATTATTATTATATACAATTTTCAAAACGATGGTCCACACCGTTTTCATAAAAATTTATAATTGAAAAAAATACTTTTCAACATCGGGAGATGCCTACGCTTATCGCTGAATGGAAGTTTTACGAATGAAAGGTGTGAAAAATGCTTAAGATGTTATGCACATACGCCAAATCACTCAGTACATTATAACAATTTTGTCATCAGTGTCATAATGTACTCCGTATGTTATCTGATCATCCCTCCCTATGCTATAAAGTGTTTTTCGGTTGTAAATTTTACAGAACCGGGGTAGTCGATCGATTTTAAATTTGAAAGGTGCATTCAGCATTTGACAAAGAATTTATTGTATGAATTTGTAGCTAATGGTAACATTTCTTCCGTTGTCCTGCAACTCCTTAAACAGTTTTCACAGACGCATTCAGAAATGTCTGTAGAACAATAAAATACAATTTGAAAAACAACCTTGTTTTTTCAAACTGCTAGACAACAATACTTAAATTAAGACTTAAGGGCAACAACAATACTTAAATTAAGTCTTAAGGGCGAATTTTGTTCCTTGCTGTGGGAAAAATAGAGCAAAAATGCGTCAATTCAATGAAATGCAAAAGAGAAGGAGAGAGAGAGAGAGAGAGAGAGAGAGAGAATCCGAAACCGGTAAATTTACTCAATTTCAACAAAGACCTTCGAGCCATTATCGAAAAAAAAAAAAAATTTGCAAGTAAACAGGAAATGCTCGTTCAAGCGTATTTCATTTGATTGATTGGTAGGGGTGACACTGGTGAGTGTGAATTTTGAAGCTGACTCGTCGACGACAGGTTTTCGATAATTCCACCAGCCGGGGTACAGTTAGCATAACCCCCAGCGAGCGAATGTTGATTCGACTGGTTTCCATTTGCAGAGTATGCGCAGTTGCAGCGGCGAGCAAAAATGGAAAATTTATGAATATGCGGCTTAACAAGTAACTCCGGATGCATTGGATTCTGAGCCCTTCTGGCCTCGTTGTACCTTTCGTAGATGTTGCATGAACAAACTTCGCAAAGGCACGGTCCAATAATCTAGCTCTAAATTCGGACTAATCCGCGATGCAGCTGCGGTTCCGTATGAGTTTGTTCGAAAAGTTTAAACAAGGAGTCACGTGGCCCCGGAATGGGGTGTGCAGGTTGGGGTCAAAAATGTTCGCCGTACCTGCAGGCGTTTTGCTCAAGGTGCATAAACTCGAAATTTCGAAAATATGATTTTCGATTGCAGAGTGTTTATAGCTTAGGATCTTAACTTCAATTTGCAACAAAGATTTTGTCAAAATTCCAACAATTAGCGGAGTTGTGACGATTTTTGTGAAGGGCCAGATCGCTTATTGCGATTCACCGTTTTTGCTTTTTTTTCTGTAAGCTACGATTTATAAAAAGGTTCAAAGTGTAGATCAAAACGGATTCGTCCGATTCACTTCAAATGCGGACAGAGTGTATAAAGTTTATAACATTTTATAGAATAGTTTATAAAATGTTCTATCGTATGACCGGATGATTAAAAAAATATGTTTATCTATTTGTTCATAACAAATCTATAAAGTCGTTTTTTGGTCGAGATTCGAACTTTTTGTTTTTTAAACAACTTGGCATTTTCGTAATTTTTAAAACTTCAAACAAGCGTCCGGTCAAACGAAAGTTTTATTCTTATACCGACAGTACAATTTTTTATTTTGCATTTCCGCTGACCCTAACTGCCAGAACCACCTACACCTATTGGCCATGCGGCGACGGCGACACTTTATTTCGAATAATGATAACTTCATTGTTTATGAATCCTTTTCTATAAAAAAAGCTTCAACCTTGGCAAGAGTATGCACGATTTGTGCGTAAAATTCTGACCTCGTCAATCCAATACGCTCACCAGGAAAAAATCTTGAAAACCCACCGGTTTGTTGGGCCCCAAGTTCATGCAGACCCTTCATGAAGGGCCGTATTTTGTGGGGGCATAAGCAGGTCCCTTCTGAATTATTGGTAAAAAAATATAAAAAATCCTGCAAACTTAATATATTTACACATTTTTCCATTTTCTTTAAAAAGTCATGGCTACGAAAATTCTTCTGCTAGTCACATCTTCAAAGTTTTATCATTAATGTTCGACCGCTCCGATTTTCCAAAAAAAAACGCTGAACAAAGTCGTTCTTCATTTTCGACAATGTTTTTTTTTTATCATGAGAAACAATGCTTTACACACCGTAAGATGCGTGTCATCTTAAACTACAAATTAAACGTGAATACAAATGCTTAAATCAAAACAAACTGAACATCGTTTTCCAATGAATAGTTGGTTCGTTGAATCTCTCGTCAAATCCTTTTTTTAAATTGTCCGTCAAATTCAAACGATATCAATTCGTTTTTCAATGAACCAGATAACGATGGTTCATTCGTTGGTCAAATTGCTCTTTCGTTAATTTATTCCGTCGGAACTGTGTTTGATGTCAAGTCTCTTGTTAGAAGACGAAACATCAAAAATCGAACCATGAAGGTAGCTATGTGGCTACTTTCATATCTCGATTTTGTATGTTTCGTTATCTGTCAAGAGAACTCACACAGAGAGGTAGAGTATGCCATGAAATAACAGCTATGAATGTGTCCTTATAGCGACTATTCGGTTATCTAAAATGTACATTTTCGAAACTACACATTTAAGTGCCAAATTCCATCATTGAATTCTAATATACTGTGATATTATAATTATAATTATAAAAATATTAGATTCTATTATGAAAAGTATTCTATGTGTTAATCCAAGTAATACTCTGCATGTGTGCGACATTTCATCATTGCATTCGATTTAACGCGAGTATTGTAATCAGAAAAATATTAGATGTTAGATTCGACATTAGTAACATATTTGATATTATATTAGGTGTAGTAAAAAGAAATCCATTATTTTTGCCTTCAATTTCATGCAAAAATAATGAATTCCTTTCTACTACGCTTAATATTCTAATCTACTTTAATTATATTTATTTCCCTTGTATTCTATAATAATTTGAGTTTCGTCATTACATTCTCTTTAACTCGAATATTATAATTAGAACGATATTAGATGTTAAATTATGTATGGTATAATATTTGATATTATGTATTATGTATTGGTATAATAATACATTATGTATTGGTATAATATTTGATATTATATTATAATTTATTTTAGTTATATTTATTTCGTTTGTATCTATAATAATTTGAATTTCATCATTATATTAGATTTGAGTATAATACTATAAATAGAAAAATATTAGATATCAGAATGAAAAGTATCGTATGTGTTAATCCAGATCATAAGCTATCTACATGTTAAATTTATTTTAAATCTGTCAAGCCGTTTTGACGTGATTGAGTAACAGACAGACATTCAGACTTTCAGATTTATAATATTAGTTAGGATGAATTATTTTGGAGAAATGTAGCCAGCGTGTCATGTCCATAAAGGGCCGTATGAATGAGTCGATTTTTTGAGTTGCGTTTTTTCGATAAAAGTTCGGTAACTTGGCTTAAAATTTGACAAAAATTGAAAAAGGTTCCGGAACGATTTTTCATGTCATGTTTTCGATAGTTGACATAAATGAATTCAATAAACGGCATTTTGAAGGGGAGGAATTCGCCTTCATTTCGCTTTATTTTTTACATGTTTACTATTCTTTTTACGACTAGTACCTTTTTTCGAAAACGACAACTTTTCGCCTTTTTTGTTCCTTTTCTGGTGGACCCCATTTACAGACAAACTTTGCTTAATGCATTTCTTTGACCGGAATCATAAAGAGGGAAGCTCAAGCATCGATTTTGTTCTTTTTTAAAGCTTCGTACGATTTTTTTTCTAAAGACATTCTGATTTTTTCGAAAAAAAGAGACAATTTGAAAAATAACGTTTTACGCGAAATCGAAAATGATTCAACGAGAACCTCAGGATAGTAAAAAGTTAAATCGTGTTTCGTTAAGTTCGCGAAAATTTTTTCAGATTTATTTTCAACATTTTTTTTCTCCTTTTTTCGGTAAAAAATCAGATGATTTAATTGCCGTAACTCGAGAACTAAGTGGTTTGTGGTAAAATTTCAGGCGAGGGAAAAATTGTATTTCTCTGTTTTCAGCGCAATCGAATCGGTTGAAATCAATCGATTGACGTGACTAGAAACTATACAACTTTAGCGGGGAGAAAAATGTCGAAAAAAATCTGAAACAATTCTATTGAAAACAGAAAGATTACAATTTTTTCCTCTCTCGAAATTTTACCACGAACGCCTTAGTCCTCGAGTTACGGTAGTTATATCATACGATATTTTATCGAAAATAGGCGAAAAAAAAATTTCGAACAAAAATCTGAAAAAATTCTCTCAAACTCAACGAAAACCGATCCAACTTTTTGCTTTCCTGAGGTTTTCTCTTGAATCCTTGTCGTTTTTGCGTTGCGCGTTATTTTCCAAATTGTCTCTTTTCGGAAAAATCAGAATATCTTCCGGAAAAAAAATCGTACGAAGCTTAAGAAAAACAAATTTGAAGCTTGAGCTCCCTGCTTCATGATTTTGGTAAAAAAAATGCATCAAACAATTTTTCTCTGTAACCGGGGTTCACCAAAAAAGGCACAAAAAAGGCGAAAAATAGTCGTTTTGGAAAAAGGGTACCAGTCGTAAAAAAAATAGTAAAAAAATGTTCCAAAACAGCGGAATGAAGGTGAATCCCTCCCTTTCAAAATGCCGTTTATTAAATTTATTGATGTCTACTATCGGCGAGACGGCATAAAAAATCGTTCCGGAACTTTGTTGAATTTTTGTCCGGAAACTTTTCGCCGTTAGTGTAGATTTTCGTGATTTTCGTGATGATTGCCTCCTGCCAGGTGTTTAGCCCAGTAGTCACCTACCCCAGTATTGGCCAACGCTGCTTGACACGAGAAAATGCCGCGTCGCACGCCAAACCCGTAGCCACCAGTCTCAGCGGTACAAACATCGAGTAATTCAATATTGCGGCCTCGCCCTGTCACTGGGAGAAAAGCTCTTTAAATCGCCCCTCGTCCCGTATCACGTGCGCCTGCTTTTCATGGCTACATATGCAGTTCGCACACCCATTTCGTTTGCCTTGTAAATGTAGGTAACAAGAAATTTGAATTCTCTCCTCCCTGTTTCGAAAGCACACAAACGCTATGAACTTCAGGCTTATGTACCGAATCGCGTGGTTCGCGTACTCAGCTCAGGCTCCGTCGGGATCGAAAGTGCAGAAGAAATCGTTTCCGTCGAATATCCTTACAAACTTTTCGCCGGGTCTTGTCTCTACGCCGGGCGTAAAAAAGTTGTTCCGAGAGCGCATAATATGCGGTAGTCGAGCTACCCACCTCCTCGACTTTGCAAACATGCCATAGATTTTCATTTGAAAGTAAATGCCTCCTTTTCCAAACGTTGCACCGAATATGCGGTGAAAAAAAAACGTCTCGCAGGTTAGAAACTACGACTGACAGTTAGCTGTCAGCTCGAGGATGTTTGGGTTGACGAAATGCCACAGGGCGATGAAAATTGGATGCATCGTTGTCTCGTTTGTTCCCAGCCTGTATGCAACATTTGCCAACGATCCACTGAACCGCTGTGAAATTTTGTTCGAAGTCTTCAATTTTTAGGTTTTCGTACCCAAAGGGCAAAACGAAACCTTGGACTGAAACTCAACTGAAATTTGGACAGTTTGTATAGAATATTGACCCAAAACCGAATATTGAATCAGAAATTCAATTAAATTATTTTTCATGTGGGTTTCTCATCCTGGCGTGTGGGATGTCATTTTTGGAAGGTCAGTAAGTAGATTAAAAAAATATTTTTTTTCTTTTTTACGTTCAAATATAAAGAAATGGGAGCTGTCGAAGGTGTCAGTTTTAGACAATTTTTGTTACGGGGTCTATCTCACAATCTTAAGGAGAGGGTAGGGTTTTGCACTTTTGAAAAATCGATTTTTTTTGTCTTTTCTTATAGTTAAACATTTCAAGAATATTGTCCCAAAATTCCAAGTCAATGAGAGCAAAACTCTCGAAGTTATTGACTATTTAGTTCCGCTCCTCTAACACTGTAGCTCGCGTTTCAAACTGTAGCTAATCCTTCAAACGCGTTTTTCTCGAAACCGCTTTATCAAAGTCCGTGTTCACTGCCATTTGAAAACTACATGACCGATTTATTTCAAACTTGGTACACCCTTTCTACATATAAAATACCTCCCCCCAACGGTTAGTTTGATTTTTTTCTTTACATTGAGAGGGTTTTCCACCCCCAAAATGGCGGAATTTTTCGTGAAAGCACTTTTCACTTTACATGACCACCAAAAATTTAGAAATGAAAAAAAAAATTATCAAAGACCGTTGGGGGGAGGATTTGACGATACTTTGACTAAATTTTAATGGTACGAGATGTCAGATAATTTCTAGCTGAGATACAGTGAACACCGCAAATCGTGTTTTTCCAAGGGCGTTCTTGGAAAAGCTTTGTCACCGGCTTGTTTGTGGATATTTTTGCGTACAAATTTCACGGAATGTTCTTGAAATGACACTTACCAATGTACAAAAGGTTTCAATAAATTTACTCTATCCATATAGATGAAAAAAATCGCAAAAAAGTGTTTTATTTCACGCTGAAACCCCTACCCTTTCCTTAACTACTTATAAATTTGGCATTTCTGTATACTATGTATCATATACTGTACTTAAACAACAAATACTGAAAACGCTGATTTATACTGTAGTATATATAATAATTTATTGTATACATAATACAAGGAATTTATAACGAAAATGGATAAAATGATTGTTATTTGAATATTTACAATACCAAATGGCTTATTTTTGGAGTCGGTGCCAGCCGAGAACGAGATTGACGTCACGGAAGAAACGCGATTGCAAATTAAAAAAGACTGTAGATCGTATATTTCATTTACTTTTCTTCGCCTCCTCTTTTCCTGCGAAAAATGTGGCGATATTGGCAATTGGCTGGTGCCAACTCCAAAAATAAGTAATTTGAAATTGTAAATATTTAAATAACAATAATTGTATATGTTTGCATTATTAGCTGACAGCAGGAGTATAAAAAGCTTTCTTTAGCTATCATCACCCCATATGGTTTCAGTTTAGTAATACCTAAGAACCAAGACAGAAAAAAAATATTACCTAATCAAATATCTAGTAAAAAAAAGTGAATTGCTCATATGTACGGAACCCTAATAGAGCGAGGCCCGACTCGCACTTGTTTTCCGTTCAGGCTACGAACATCACTCCAACATTTCGTAGGATCTTTGTTGATCATCGGAAAATCGAGGCTCCGTCAAAAGATTTCGAATTTTAGTCGTAAAGAGATAGTGAAATATAGAAAATTTTCGCTGCATTTCCACGGTGCAATTTTCAACACCTTGCATTTTTTTACCTCGAGTTAATATGCTGGCGAGATGGTTGAGAAGAAAAATATCCTCCAATGAGGATCTCGACCATTGCTTGGTTATCGTTTTATTTTTATCTCGGTGCTTCCTCCAGAGAACCGGTGGAATCTGATAACTGATATGAATATCCAGATAGGCCAATCGAATAATCTATTGGGGCAGCAGTGTATCGCATTCCCATAGACTTCCGGATAAATTGATACAGAGCAGCAATTTTCACTCCCCGTTGAACCAATTTAACTTACAAAAGAGGAACATCGTTGAAGTTTCCATCTTTTTTTCTTTAGTTGCTCACATTTTCCATCGCTAACTTAAGGTGCGGAAATCACCCGAATGATTTTTCCTATTTTCAGTAGAGATCTACGCCTACAATCTGAAAAAATTGGCTTACAATAAAAATTAATAAATGTAAAAAAAAAAATAAAACGTCCGTTGCATTACAACGATGAAAATTTTAACGCCATCAAGAGTATCTATTCCGAATCGTTACCCTAGTCTCAGTGAATATTCATCGACAAGATTCGGACAAAATGAAGATATCCACGAGAAAGCAAAGAAATAAATAAAAGTTTTTCTTATCACGAAACCCTCCATTGTACTCAATGTTTTCAACGCCACAAAAGTATTCGTCAAATATTCACATCCGGTTGATGGATCCGAAAAAAAATAATATCAAAACTTTAGCACTGGCATTTTTTTTCGCTTAATATCCACGACAATTTCAGTTTCATTGTTTACGTACGTAAATATTCAAAATGATTTAACGGTTAAAATAAAGTAATTTCAAATATAAGAAGTTGCGATAATATCTTGCAAGACATTTCGTTGGGCGCAAATTTTCGCCCCAATTTCACGGTTTAATGTAATAAGCGAGGTATACGCTTCTTATACGAGGTTGAGAAAGCGCCTGATGTAATCAGCGATTCGACGATGCATGTGCAATTATCGTGGTCGAGCTTTTTACCCAAGCCAATTGGCAAGCAGATCTCGCCGTAATTCCGCACTCTAACCCTCTATAAAATACAATTTCATTTCAATTCCGTTGAATTTCAAATCCTAGAGTTACAACGTTACTTACCTCCTTTCCCTATTAGTTTGTCAAATGGACACATTGCAAGGGCCAATTCTTCGTTAAGCGACCCAATTCAAATACAGGAAAATGCTCGGAACAATTCTCCCAGCCATATAATCATTCTAGCATAAAATGCCGCACTCTTTATCCGAATTGCTTTAAAAAAATTGGATCCACAGCGTTGTAGGGGATGGTTTCCCGCGGCGATTCTTCGCTCCCAGCGATAATATCAACATTCGGAGTTCATGTGCCAGCGCAGCATGGAATATCCTCACTCACGTTTATAATCACAAACCCTATCGCAGTTCCAATCTATGTAAATCTGTATGTACAAAATGAGCAACGCGTAAATGCCCACAATTATCCGTTTAACAAATTTAATTATGAATTTAAAGAATTAAAGGGAAATTTTATGTCCGACATTGACATTAACATGCGAGTCGAAATGTAAACAATGATTTTCGTTTTTCTTCTTCTTTTCCACCTTATCTTCGGATTAATAAGGTCTCATTTTCTGCAGTTTGATATTAAAATTATCACATGTGTCAAAATTCTTGTAAAAATCATCATACATACATTTAAATTTAACATAACATTTTATTAATTTTCTTATATTTTTTTTCGTACATCTACGTATTCTTTGTTTACTTATACGAATATCGATTTGTAATGATAAGAATCATGTGTCCATATATGTGTATATATATACTATTCGTTAATTAATTAGATATTAGATAAACGAATCAATTCTGCACAGTTTTCAATTTTTCTCGCATTCATTAATAATTTTACGTTATAATCACTTATATTTTATATTCACGTCGAAGTAGGTTTATAAAGGCAAATTATTTGTAGAAACATTGTACATTAAAATAGAAACATCACAGTATCATTTCGGCATAACAGAAAAAGCATTTTCTGTGCAAATATCAAAAGAAACTAATTTCTATCAAAAGTGTCCAGAATCAATTGCTCTAGGGTATTTATATATATAAATTTTATAATAAAAGATATAAACGGTGAAAAAAAACTATCGGGACACAGTATTTTTTTTTCGTACGTTCTGTGGAAATTTTCGTTAACATGCATTATTTATTATCACCGTTAACATGCAGCATAAATATTCAAAACAGGCTGTCGAGCCTCCGTGACAATATTACTTTCCTTCGACGAGCTTCTTCCAAAAAGCGGATATATGCAAACTGTTTTTGACCCATTGAATTTATAATCATTATCGTATGCTTCACGGAAAAAATGATTAACGTTTGTTTTAAAGCCTGCTCGTTTCGATCTCCGGCCGGTTAATTTGCCGAAGCCCAGTTCAGGTAAGGTTGTACGAAAAAAAACGACCCTCAAGCCCGACGGAATTCATCGAGCCTTGATTTTTCGATCCCCAATATTGACATATATTCGGTAGGTCAAAATCAAGACGAATAAGGGACAAAAAGCGAAGTGATCGACTGAGCAAATTGATAAGGATAATACTAGTTCCAAGGGGCTGAAACAGTCATTCTGTTTTCTCTCGAGACGCGCGAATCTCCGAAAAAACTTACCGCCGATAAGGGCCAGAAGATAGATAGCGGCTCTTCGTAATCTCCCGCTTTTACAATCCATTGCTCACACTGTATCTCTCTCTCTCTCTCTCTCTCTCTCTCTCTCTCTCTCTCTCTCTCCCTCACACACACCTTTCACAATTGTTCAGCCCAAAAATAACTGTCACAATAATGCACGAAATCACGATCACTCGTCGGTGCACTTGCCTCAGTATCACGTTTACAACAAAAGTCTCCAAATATATCAACAATTCCTCGCTCAAAGATCAGCGACACTTTTGTGCACAAGCAGCCCTCATCGAGGGTCTTTACAATACGAATTAAAAAAATCTCACGACTGTCAACTCGGGTGTTTGAATCTTCGTTACAACGGCCACTTAAGGGGGTTTAAACGGAAAAAAGTCGTTTGGACGGTAGAAACTATCGATACGATGTAAATAACGACGGGCCTTGAGAATTCGACGTTTTTGGTCGAAAAATTGTCTATAAAAAACACTGTCGCGGTTGCCGTCTTGGCCTGTGGCCGATGAACGAGAGTCGCACCGTTTGGATAAAAGCGCCGCGAGAGTAGACAGCGCGCGCGGGGGGGTGCGCTCGCTACACCCGGAGTGATACAACGATCAAAGAGTGAACGCGACAATATCTGAGTTGTAACTGACGGGGGATGCTGCACGGAGCGTTTGCGCCGGTTTCGCGCCCGCGCACACCATTTTCATATATACATATACATTTATGCACACAGACACATTTATATACATATATATATACATATATATATATATATATATATATATATATATATATATATATATATATATGTATATATTGCCCTCCAGAGCTTCCCCTCCTCGTCTTTCTCCGTCTTTCTTTCGCCGTTTGCTACCCTCGTATTTCCACCCCCGCCCGAAGGTTTTGTTAGGTACTACAGCAGGTCCATACCCACCCGAGTGCTCGAGGAGCGCTTGCTCGCGAGAGCCTCCCTTCCTTCCTTCCGTCGTCGTCGTCGTCGTCTTCGCGCGCTGCGCTTGCATCAACGTCTCCGAATTGAGAGGCTGAGTAAGCGAGACGTGTGCCTCGGGTACGGTGAACGCGGGACGAAGGACAAGGCAGTCGCGCAGACACGGCGAGAGAGATCGAAATGGTGAACGAAAAAGCGTAGGGGGTAGTTGGAGTAGAGTGAGAATGAAAAAGCTACGGTAGCCTCCCTTGGTATACACGCCAACCCCCTTTAGGAGATCGAGCGCTCAGGCTTCGACCAGAGAGAGAGAAAGGGAGAGAGAGAGAGAGAAAGAGGGAGGCGGATTTCGAGTTCACCGCCCTTATTTCAGTTTGTCTCACCCTCTACGCTCACCCACATCTCCGACTGTACCGCCGATTGCATAATATCCCCCAAACGCTAAAGACTTTCGTAGGAAATTGAATTGAATTTCCGGGGCCGCGTGGTTCCAGCTATATACACGGGTTCATGAAGGGGGATGCCCACGCGTGCACCCCTAACTGGACTCACCGACGAGCTGCAGGCCTGGAGAGAGAGAGAGGGGGGAGGGGGCTGAGCGCCAATTTATATGTTAACTCGAACGGGAGGTTGGACCTCCGGGGGGATAAATTGGTCGAAAGTCATGCATACATTGATAACGCACCGTTTGTACAATAACGCATGCAGTGTGTGCCTACGGAGCGAGCTGTAACGCATTCCATCTGATAAGCAAGCTGGCTTACGTTGTGCGTAACACTTGATATCGTACCGATATGCAAATCCGTAGTGAATTAGCTCATTGTTATTTATAACACGGCTCCCGTATATGCAGTCGGATGTTTTACTGCCAAACCCAAACCATCCTTCCTACACGATCTCCGTGATCTTTCGTCGGGGATTGCGCGAGCGACAAGGGGGCACTCGTCAATCAGGGGATGCATTTTCGGTCTTGCTTATCGCCCCAGCTTGGCGGGATCTCGAGGTTGTGTGGGAAGAGGAATGGGCGGGACTTTGGGATCTTTTGTGGTTGAGGGATTACGTGGGTTTGAAGATTTTTTTTTTAAATCCATTCTTTTTTCATTTTTTGTTATCTAATAGTACAATGTGTCTAGAATATTCTCACATAGTTCGGGAATTCCCTCTGGTGGGACCGGCTGGGAGCGACGCACGGTATATCGAATTTTTCTCAAAACACTATTTTTGAAGTCGGCGGACACGATTTCTCAAAAACTAGAAGCACCGATCTTATTGAAATATTGCACACTTTTTCGAAATAGCATTGACTCGTGATTGAACGAAGTTTTTTTTTCCTATTACAACTCATTTTACAAGGCTATATACGTAGTGTAAATTGGAACAAAAATTGAATTATTTTGCATACAACTCTGCCAACGATTCGAATCTCAATTTTTCTTTAAATCCTTCGTTTAATCACGAGCTGTACTTAGGGGCGTCTATACATTACGTAACGCAATTGGGGGGGTTCGGCCCTGCGTTACGGTCTGCGTACGTGAGGGGCGGGGTCGAGGTTTGCGTTACGTCACGATTTTAGAACTGTCAGAAATAGCAAAATTTCTGCATGTTCAAATTTTTGAATTTTTAAACTCATCGTTCAGAATAGATGAAGTGCAAGCTCTTATTATTTGGAGAAATATAATGAAGATTAAAAACCGTCATATCGCCTGCGACTTGATACTTTAATGTAAGTAAAAAATTGGGAAATTTTGCGTTACGTAATTTATGGACACCCTTTTATCTAGGACAAAAAAAGTCGGTTTTTTAAATTTCAGATGAGGCTATCATGAGTTATCTTGTTCACCATGAGGGCACGTTTTTTAGGGTTCTCCGGAAACCAGGTCTCACCGGCTCAATTTCCCAAATTTTTGGATAATTTTTTTTTTTAATATTGCTAAGATGTTGCTCTTTTATGTGCTTAACATTTTGAATAAAATAATTTATATACTATTTTTTTTAATGGGTAACATATGCTTCTTTTGGCTTGGAAACACACGTAACTCCTTAAGGAGTAAATGCACTCTTTGAAAAAGGCTGATACTAAGCGAGGAGACCACTAAAATTTGTGAAAAATCATTTTTTTTAACACTTTCAAAAGTCTTTAAAAGTGTTTCATCCTTTCAACCTTCAAAAATATTATGCATACTCGTTTATAGCTGAAAAAACAGTTTTAAAGGGGTTTTCGAGCTATTTTTTTAAGGGACTCCGCGCGCTGAAAAGTGCGTTCGGCGATGCCACGTCGGGGGACACAATTCTCAACTCTTGTGGGCTCATTATATTTGGAGAAAAATTTACCGACTAAAAATACTTTTATTTTCTACCAATATGCGGCATTAAATCACGGGGAAAAAAATTTCATAAGCTGTAGCGTATATGAAACTGTTGACTTCAAACACATTTTTCTCAAAACCATGTTTTTGAAATCGGCACGCAGCAGAACTTGAACCATTTTTGTCCAATCTACTTGAAATTTCAATTGTAGCTTCTTAGATTGCTTTAGCAGTCAAGTACGAGCGCTCTTTTCGATTAATTGAAAATTGTAAAAAATATATCACTTTTTATATGAAAATTATGGTCGAAAAACGAAATTTTTTTCAAATTCAGTTTGAATTTTTTTATTTTATTATTTTTTAATTTCTCCCGTACTTGACTGCTAAAACTAATATAATTAACTAAAACATTACACTCCAGGATTAAATTCACGACAGTTCTACTGCGTGCCGCAGAGAGGGTTGGCTGAAAACCAGTAGTGCCATAGCGATTCGCACGCTACCATTTTGTATTCTTTTGACAAATAATATTTTTTACATACTTCAATATATACCTAATAAAGTCTTCTTCTTTTCTAAAGTACTTCTTTTGACCATATATTTTATACATTTCTTTAAAAACAAAATCCAAAGAAAAACAGTCGATAATGGGCAGTTACATTTGGGTTCTCTCTTAAGATTTTTTTTTAACGAGTACAATGAAAGCAGAAGAAATTGAATTGGACAAGTTTATTATATATAGCTTCAAGGGTACCAGACATTTATCTTGTCATTAAAAAAAATTGAAAACGGCAGTATCAGAGCTTAAGGATGTTGAGTCCCTATGAAGCATGTTAATGTTAATTGTTCAATAAATAGCTTCTTAATCGTCATGAAATTTTTACACGACCTCCTGAATCCTTCATGTAAAAACACACCAAATTTTCAGAATTCTATCATCATTACTTCAACCTCCTTAAGGGTTGAAATAAAAAATGATAAGAAAATTCTCAAAATTTGGTATGTTTCTGTATGAAGTACTTAAGAGGTCGTGTTAAAATTTCACGACGATTAGGAAGCTCGTTATTAAGAAATTAACATTTTGTTAAGAACAATTTTTAAAAGAAATAAAAAAAAATTTATCAATAAACTTCGTTTTGTTTCCGTTGCTTTCAGTATATTTTATATATTATAAAATTGAGAGGTCAAAAAAAGAACTTATTGCAAAGTTACATCAGTTTCCATAAGACAACATTTAATTTGTGAATGTTAATTGTTCAATAACGAGCTTCCTAATTGTCGTGAAATTTTTACACGACCTCTGAAATACTGTATACAAAAACATACCAATTTTTCAGAATTTTATCATCATATGCGATTTGGGACTCAACATCCTTAAAATCGCAGAGTTGTAGTTTTCTCTTGTAGTTTTCCACCTAAAACAGAAAAGCAAAAGAAATCTTGAAATACATATAAAAAACTGTAGAACTGTGGACGGAAATGGGAAAATACGTTTATTTAAAGTTGTGCACCTTTGAATGCAAAGTTTCATTTTTGAGCGAAAAATCGGAAGAGTTATTATTTATGAAGAAGAAGTTCATAACCAATCGCAAATTCCATATGCAGGTCTATAGAGAATTCTTCTGAGAAGATACATTCGGAGTTTCAAGTGGATCAGTGCATATTTGGCTGAATTACGTTGCAGGCTAGTTTAGGGGTTACGTGGGTTCCCAAACAAAAAAAGCCTGTTTTCTTGATTTTCAAAAAATACAATCGATAAATTTATTTATTCAAAATGTCAAGCACATTAAAGAGCAACATTTCAACAATATTAAAAAATAAATTCATCCAAAAATTTGGGATATTCAGCCGGTGGGACCTGATTTCCGGAGACCCCTAAAAAAAAAGTGTCCTCGTCGTGGTCAGGATAACGCATGATAGCTTTATCTGAAATTGAAAAACCAAACTTTTTCTCTTAGTAGATAAGTATAGCTCGTGATAGAACGAAAGATTTTTAGAAAAATTGAAATTCCAATTTTTGGCCGAGCTGTATGCGAAATAGTTCCATTTTTGGTCCAATTTACACTACGTATAGCCTTGTAAAATTAGTTGCAATTTTAAAAAAAGGCCCCGTTGGTCAATGCTATTTTAAAAAAGTGGGCAAAATTCCAATAAGATCGGTGCATTACTTTGTGAGAAATCGTGTCCACCGACTTCAAAAATAGTGTTTTGAGAAAAATGTAATTATAGTTTTTGCTGCCGGCCGGTCTTTCCCAACGGGGCGAAGGGGGGGGGGGGTAGGCTCTTCCCAAAGGCTCCCTCTCCTGGACTTTTATTCTGGTGACTTAAAACTTCGGAAGAATATTCTAGACATATTGCACTATTAGATAATAAAATAAAAAAAAGGATTTTTCGAAATTTTCCAACTCACGTAACCCCTTAAGAAATATGGTTTCCAGAAAAATGCGTTTAAAGTTTAAACCGACAGTGAGCAATAAAAAAATTCAATTTACCTTTAATCTGCAGAAATCTTGAAACAGCACCATACCTTTGGCCCTCCAAACTAATATTTTGAGGGAACCCCAAATTAATCTCTTTCTTTACTTTTCTGAACATTTTAAATTCCGCGGGCGGCTTTACCCGTTAAAAAAATAAAAATCCGCTACAAGAACTTCATGGTACATGTGTCAAAGGGTGAAAAGGGATTTAAAAAACGTTTCCTGGTATAGTGGCCACGCTGGAGTAAGCATGTTCCTTTGCGCGAGCCGCTTGGGGATTTGCCACGTGAGGGCTGTAAATGTTTATTCCGAATGGAAAAACAAATTTTGTTATGATCTACACGATAGTAAGTAGAGAAATACCTAGGGAATTTCCGAAATATTGCTTTTCATGGAAGTGGCAATTAGGGACAGGTTTTATTTTTCGAAAAAAAAAAATACGTGGAAAATAGTTTATGACGAGAGAAGCTTTCAACCAATCGAAAAATTTGTTCATATAAGGCTACGAGCCATTTCCAAAAGTGTTGTATCGGCTGAAACGCCTCCAACGTTTAAGGTCACATTATTTAGAGTATTTAGAAAAGCAACTTTCTCTTGTTGTCCTATAGTATATTTTTTTTCGAAAAAGCATGATTCGAAGCGAAAAAATCGTTTTTTCGACCCTCTGGGCTGTGTTATTCCTCAAGGCGAAACGCGATACCGCTGATGAAGAAATCCATGAAGGGTTTTTGGGATTTTTCACAAAAACGGCAGGGCCGAATGATTTAAAAAATTTACCGTCGACGTTTGACTAACAACGGAAGGACCTAAACTACCGGAAAAAAAATGTCAACACTTCAGATAATTGCAAAACTTTCGAATACTAGATGATTGCCAAATAATATTAGAATGATATAATTAATTTCATTTATTATTTTATTCATTATTTTATTTATTATTTTATATAATCTCGTTTATTATTTTACGAAGATACTATATAGCTCTATATAAAGAATAATATTATTCTAATACAATTTTGCAATTATCTGAAGTGTCCGAAAACTTTTGGCCGGTAGTGCATATCTCCTGGATATGCATGATTTTTTAATACAAAAAATGAAGAGAGGGAATTGCACAACAAAATTTGAAATGATCGCTTTTCGGAGCGAACTTTACTTGAAAGGGTTTCGTACATGATCTACCGCTTGACAAAACATTGCATTCCATGTAAAATGAGTGCAGAAATATTCTAAAAACTGTCGATAAATGAGCTGAAATGTTTGACACTGTGACAAAACCACATACGCCTATAGAAAAGTAGAACAAATGTTGCAAGATGAACCTGACACCGCGTAGCCGCCGTCCTCTCCCCCTCGTAATCAACCGTGATGATTTCATTGACTCTTCTATTCCCCCGGACCCTAGCATGATTAATGGACGCCCCCTAATTTCTGGCTCAATCATTCGAATGATTCTCATTAACTAATTGATGGAATCTGTATGCCTTATTTGATAATTCATGAATTTGCATCTCATTAATTCATTTGTCATCATTTGCAGGTCGTAAATTAGCGTCCTCGTACATTTTTCAACGGCAATTAGAAGACTAATAGTGACGTTTTTAAAGTGGTTAATTTGCCCAATTTGCGATTGATCAATATATCGTAACTTTGCAGTTATAATCTTGTTAGTGAACAAAAAATGACGAGAAAAATCGTCCCATCGCGGCTATGTTGGGAGGGGACGTTTTTTCTTAATTTTTTGCATCCGAGGGGAAGATAACGATTGAGAGGGAAAGTTCTGATGTTAGGCAAAGTCTCACTGTCACTGAAATACGTTAAAATTGCTAACCTTCAATTTGCACGAACGTTCCTTAAAAAGCAATATATCGCAATAATTATTAGACATATTGGACATATTCAAGTCTAGAAAAAATATTGGTAATTGTTTACATAAGTGACTTTTCCGAAAAATGAGCCCAAATCTTTTTTTGCCATTTTCTGATTTATTGGGTTATAAATTATGAATTTCAGTCGGGGGAAGCTGATATTCACACCCCCTCCCATAAAAAGTTATGGTGTTTTGAAGTTCGCGAAAACAGGTGATATAATAGGGCACTTTTCACCATTTCGACGCCTATATTGGATTTGTTTGGGTTTTTGAAAAATTCCAAATTACTTCTAACGATTTTTTGCTCATAAAATATTTTTCATGAAAAATGTTCATCTTCTCCTGACAGAATATAATCATTTATGATCCAATAAATGAGAATATAACAAAACAATGTTTTCGAAAAAATCACTTACCTAAAGAATTACCAATATATCTCGTAACATTTGCTTCGAACTGGCCTTTTCTATTTTTTTTTCTCGAAATAACATCCTCTTCCTTGATGGAATTTTTGGAGTACGAATATTTTGAAGCAAAGAAACTTTCCATCAGACTCCACTCCCTTAAAGATATTTAAGGGTAGAAGGATGAAAAATGGAATCGTTGGACTTGCTCTCGAAACAAACTTCCGAATGTTCGTTCCGAATGCACTACCGCACTTTCCGGTTGTGCCAAAACATACGTGTTATCGATTTGCGCGCGTACCCGAGGTCCAATCTCTCAGCAAACGCATAAAATATACAATTCCACGGAAATATAATTCCACGTGTACATACACTACGGTAAATAATTTATTGATTTCTATATACGCAGGACAAACTGTCATCAGATATTTCGTCATGCTATTAGGACAGAAACTCTTACTGTACCCTCCATAGGCAAAGTGAACTTTGCTATACGAGGTCGAAACTTCTAGGTGCGCACGAGCCATTAGGGTAGTGCCCATGGGTCCACGGGCAACTAAGCCTATCGGGAACTCCCTCTGCACTTCTGCATAATCGTGTATAAAATATGATATTCGTAAACACTTAATGAAATTCACTCGTAGATCGATATTTACTGATTTAATTTACTAGGCTCTCAATTTATCGCAGGTAGAATACACCTAGGGTTATCAATTTTAATATGTTAATTTTCCTACATCAAAAATCTTATTGTTAGCATTAATTAGGGGGTTAGGTTACTGGCAACATTTGAAAAAAATCGATAGTTGGTTGAGGCAACTCAAGTTGAAGCGGAAGGTCCAACACATGGTGCAGGAATCGCAGATTGAAGGTAAACTTATGAATACAACGATGGGACTGCTGATGAAACTTTAAACGCATTTTTCTCGAAACTAATTTTTCAAAGCGGTGTACACGATTTCTCCACATTTAATCAACGGATTGACTTGAAATTGAATACACTTATTCAGTGTAATAGTAGTTTAGTCTTGACCGACGTTTTTCGTCTTGACACTTGTTTTTCATTAGGTATTTACAATAATGATGTCATTTTCCTTGAAAAATCAAAAACAAAATTCAAACTTTTTTTTTGGTTGATTGAAATACGATAACAAAAAAAAGTTCGTTCAAGTCTTAGCCAATATTATGTATTTTAAGCGAAAATTCGTTTTTTCATTTCAGATCAACGGGGTAGCCAAAAACAAGTACACCGTTGAGCCCCTCATGTTCAAACGTCCTTCACGAAAACGTTTATAACTTCTTGAATAATCAATATTTTTCAAAGAAATTTACTACACAACTTCATTAACGCATGTATACGAATAAATGTGCAAACGATTTTTCAATCAACTTATTTATTCCGTCAAAATGATTTTGCAAATATAAACCTGATTTTCGTATCGTCACAGTAGCCCCTTAATAACTTAACCCCTTAATAAAGATCGTTTCGGCTTAAAGTGAAAATGCAATAATAAGAAAATGTAATAGTGAGAACAGTCGAGATCCTTTCGCAGCTTTCATATTTTCCTTAACGAAGTATCCCTCTGGAAGCCCAATTTGGAGGGTCAGAATGATAAATTTTTTCCTAGTAACACACTGGTTGGAATAAATTAATTATTTCCCAGCATGCTGTACACATGTTTGTGTTTATAATGTAATTTTTTCGGAAGAAAATTGTTCAAAGTGTTCGTGGTGCTGCAGTTGGCGTTGCAGTCCTCCAGCGGCGAGGCTCGAAACGGCGAGATCTCTCCAGGCTAAAATATAATCTAAAACAAAAAGATTTCTTCAAATATATCCAACTGGCTATGGGTTCACGACCCACTTTTCGAAATCGCGAAAAATACGAAAAAGGACAGTTTCGCCAAAGAAAACCTCATTTTTCTCTTGAAAAACAGCATGCTGAAGTCATTGTTATTAACAAATGATTCATCCAATTAAAAAATGCACACGTGAACCGAAAATGACTACTGTTTGAACGCTAACTGTGCAAATACAAGTTAATAGTCTGAAGATAAGTTACTCCAGATATCAATCCCGCTGTGTCAAGGTAAGTAGTTTCGAGATAATCGCGTTCAAACTCGACGGATCGCGGCAAACCCGACGCACCCTGTTCCACTAAAATAGGTGTAACCTCGTCAGTTTTTAGAATTTCAGGGTCCGGTTGGTCTTCAAATGTTCTTAAAAGCTCACACTATAACAATATGCAAAAAAATGATTTTTCAAAGTTTCCAGAGGCGCATACTCCCTTAACTGTTTTATTGACGATTATTAATATTTACCCAGCAATTTTTCAACCGTGACACACTGTTTATTATATTTTGCGCTTTTCGAGGATTTTTCGAAAATAATAAGAGTACAATCAGAATAAAAAAAACACATTTGCTACAATGGTGCTCGTTGGGATCCGCGAAAGTAGTCCCTTTTCTCGCGATGACCCGGAATTTCTCGCTGGCGAGTCCTGGCCTCGTCCCTAGCCTCGAGAATAAACAAGCCCCTCAGTGTTCTTCGCCTATTCAGCAAACGCACGTCGTTGCGGCTTGTTAGCCCTCGTCGGAATCTCTCGTTGCACAAAGAAAAAGAGACGGGAGATGTTTCCCTTCAATTTTCCCTTGTTACACTGAGACTATTGTACGCAGTCGAAATACACGGGCCGTGGCGTTTATGGCGTGAAAACGCGATTCCAGGGCGCGAGTAATTAGGTTGGCCAGAGGCATGCATCGTGGATTTAGACGCGGCGTAAACAACGTTAATGATCTAGCGAGAAAACGTTGTGTCGTGATGTCCTGCAATCTTAAGGGACTATGCCAGTGGGACACTTTCAAAAATCGATATTTTTTGGCTTTTTTCGACAGCTTATCCTTTCAAGAATATCCTGTCAAAATTTCAAGGCCGTATCTCTAATACTCCCAGAATGGCAGCTTTCTAAAGAGCAACCGCTCGTAAGTATAAAATATCCCAGTTAACGCGTTACGCCCACTTGTAGCGCAAAAAAGGCCTTTTTCATCAATTTTTTCAAAGAAAACTACAAAACTTTTTTAATCGATCAATATACCATCTTAAAGAACACATCTTGAAGAACTTTGAGTAATTTTTTTATTGAAAAATATTACATTGTTTAGTGGCAAATGGCCGTCAATCAAATAATGTTTTTATATATACGGTTTGCGGTGACCAACATTGCGGCGAAGTGGATCATCCGAAAAAAAAATGCGGATGGATTTAGTCAAATATAAGTATAAACTAGTCTTCAATCGAAGGATTTTAAAAAATATTCATTTTTCACAAAATGGCGGACAGTCAAAATTAATGGTTCGATTTTAACGAAAAAAACGGCCGTTTTTTGGATATAAAACAGCCATTTTTTTTCGAAAAAAAAAATCGAACGATTAAAGACTACATTTTTATGTATTAGATAAGCCTGCAAAATTTCAAGAAGATCGGTTCATTAGTGTTCGAGTAATCTTGGTCACCGACTTCAGAAATGCCATTTTGAGAAAAAGGCGTTTAAAGTTTCAATTTCAGTTCTTCAATTCGGATTCATTTTGTTCGGATCGACTTGAAATTTTCAGGACATATTCTCAGATACTTAAACTTCAAAAAAATGCAATAAAAAAAATCGATATTTTTCAAAATCGCAAGTGGGGGTAACCCCTTAAATCTTCAAACATGTTTTTCTCGAAATGTGATTTTTCAAATTTGCTGGCATGAATTTGAACTGAGTACTCTTGAGTATATATTTACTCTACAATGACGTAGGATATTTTTGATTGGATGAAAATTAACAATTTGGCATTGAAAAAAACGACCATTTTATAGGCAAGAAAACGGACTTTTTTTCATAACTACGCCTTTTTGTTGAATATTGATATTTTTCAAAAATCCTACGCCATTGTACAGGAAATACTTTCCAGTTCAACGACATTTTTTCCTTTTTCGGTTTCGGCGACTCAATCGGCCGGAATCATTTTAGCAGTGGAGGAACTTTTTTTTGGCGCCTCCGAAGGCAGCGCATAAGTCGCTTGGATATCAATATTTTTCTATGAAAAAAATATGTTGTATAGTTCAAATATAGCCGAATATATTCTCAATTTTCCGAAACATATAATTGTGTACTTTTCTTCAAAAAAATTCCCGAAAATCATCCAAATTTTCAGCGTTCACACTGTTATAGCCCCCTCAACGAGCTTTGATTACTTCGCAATACCCGTCAGAAGTACCCGATCGATCATTATCTTCGTTAGATTTTGCGGAAGGTGTCAAAATAGAGCGAAGTGGCTCTCGTTTTGGGCACGAAATTGATCAATTAAGTTTACTTTCGGTCGGTGTGCAATGTTTTTACGTCGGAGCGCGTAATCACCATCAACTACACGCAAATTTGGTGTTCCGCGTCATCAATTTCCGCATTTGGATCACGAGATGCATCGCTGCGTCGCTCATTCCAGCACGTGTACGCTCGGAACCCGTAAATATCCAAAGCTCACCCGAATAATCGTACTTCTCGCATGTAACGCGTTTCTTTGTCGGGCGATTGCAAAAATTCACGAGATTGAAATAACGTAACTGCGCCTGAATCCCACTTCCCAATTTCATTTCGAATTTATGCGCGTGTGCGCGCTTATTTGTGTATCCTGTAATCTCCTGGAGAATCTGCTGCACATTTGTCACAGTCGCGGATACTATACATCGGTACAAAAGTTTTTCGTAGACATCGCGCCCTCCTATTACTATCCCGTGTGACTTCGGATACTGCCGGCGTCAAACTTGCACGTGTGTATGGTCGCAAGAATGGTATACGGCCCGTACGTACGTATACGTGCGTTGCGTGATGTATGCGCCGCCGAGAGCACAAGATTTTTCACGACGGCTGCACTGGACTGTGACAACGGGAATTGAAATTTTTCCACCACAATAACCGAAGAGCCGCGGTGTGAGTTTGGAAAAATGACGGCGCGGAACTCTTGATAGCGCTCCCACGATATCGTGCACCGTAGGTGTGTGTGTGTTTGCACGTGTCTGTGCACACGAAGATGAAGCGGAAGAGCTCGAAAATACGCGATCTCCGGCGCCAGGAAAGCGCGATGACGATAAGCAGATAAATAAAGCAAAGCCGTTTCGGCGAATGCCCGCGAGATTGGGAAGAAGCAAGGACAGCGCCAAGAAGCGGAAAAACAGGAAAAACGAAAGAAAAAAGGAGGAGTATGCATAAGGTGGATGGGAACAGGAGCATAACGCGCTGGTGATCGAATTGCGATCGCATTTGCCGTCGTGTACACTCCAAGGCTTCCGCCGCTTTTCTGCTGCTTCATCAGAAACATATTTGCTAACGGATGCCTGGAGCTGCCACGGATATATATGGACAATTCAAGAACAGAATGAAAAAAAAAAATGATCATAGCGTTGGCCTGAGCCGTTGGCTGACCGGTCAAGCGCGCATGGGCCTGCCGCCCGACTACTGAGCACTGTGGACTCAGTAGTCGGGCGGCCTCCTACTGCCTCCATCACAGAGTCAGTAGTAGGCCGGCTGGCGATTTTACTCACTTTTCGTTAGTGAACTGCAAGGGAGTGAAAAATGAAGATTCAACCTTCTCCGAACCTCCATTGTATCGTATTCGAGAAACTAAAAAACATCGCTTAAATTGCAATTATGCATAACGGCTCCTTGTCATATTATTTCACTTACAAAGTTTCCTCTAAGAGGAAGTGATTTTTTGCACTCCTCCCTTCTTTATACATGTTTCAAAAATGGAATTAAATTACACTTCGTCGGATTTTTTTACAGCCCGTTTTTACGTAACCTTTCATTTATGATGATTACGATATTTATGATGATGCGAAGATGACACGTAGGTAATTTAGCAGATTTTTCATCACTTTATTTTTATTCGGTTAGTTACGATCGATTCGAAAATGGAGATTTTATCATATTTCTTCTATTCCACGTGGTTTTCGAGGGCTACCCGAAGCCTTTATTTGTTCATTTCGTTCATTTGTTCAACTGTGATTGTAACAGCATTCTCAGCCTATCGAGTTTCGCCGATCACAGTCCGGAGTTACGTGTTTTATCGAGCTTTAATTAAATTCCATGACCTCTCCATACCCTTTATCGGATGTATTGCACAGTTTGGCTAGCATTAAAACGTTCAACGTTCGCTCGAGGAGTTGACACCGCCATCAATACATGTCCAATCGAACGACGACGACGACGTTCCGCGCAGAGTCGTTAAATGTTCCAGACGTAAAAGCAGTACTCCGATGATTCATTATTCCTTTCGGTTAGACGTGTGGACGCGAAACTATATACACAGCGAAATGTTTTATGGTTTCATCAGAAGGCGATTTACTTTTAACATTTTTAAATAAATTTTGCAAAATCGCCGGGTCACAGAGTCCGCAATAAATATTTACTAGCCTTTCCGCGGCATCTTTTCGAATAGGACATTCGAAATGTGGTCGACCATTGAAGGTCTTAGACTATGGTTCTTATCTTTCGTTGCTTTTAGCTTTGCAGGCCGCGCTGAGGAAAATCCAGAGCACTCAGACTTACTTTATGTTTACGTTCCGAGCCAAAACTGGAGCTTTCGTGAAAATTTTAAGTACCTCGCGGCTGGATAAACATCTACGTAAATTAACTACACCAAGTACAAAAAAATACAGCTTACGAGAAAGTAATTTGTCGATGGAGCTGACATTTTGAATTGGCGACCTTCGTATTTATCAAAATGCATACGGTATCGAAACCGAACAAATATTCAACTTTTTTTTACACATAGCACATGCTTTGTTTCCTCGTACAGAGCTTTCCGGAAAAATGCCTCTCAATAATGACTTTCCTCCGAATAATATTTGACTACCGAACGAAATAATTTGCCCACAGATAGTTTTGGATTGAATTAATTAGCAGAGATGATCGACACAGGAAGCTGACGTTCCCATCCCCCAAGAACGGAAAAATACATTTCGACGACGAATTAAAAAAAATCGATTCATATAATACTGATGATTATTTTCTACGAAAGGATTGTAAATCCAATAATTTGTTTTGCAAATTCACATGTTAATCCAGTAAAAATTCGTTTTAAATTGGAATTCATTTTAAACATCCGTTTCGAGATGGTAGCTATTAATATTGACTGAGTTTTCTCGTACAAAGTCGTCATAAACGTAAAAATCACGAACGTTCGTATATGGGTTATAAAACCCTTTTGCCTCGTAATAAATCTCGAAATATGAAGAAAATTCAATTTTTTTTTATTTCACGTGTCGCCTATACTTTATTCCCGACATACAATATTTTTTTGCAAGAGAAAAAAAGACTTCAGTAACTCTGTTGCAGAGTGAGCGGTACTTTTCACTCGCTGCCCTACATATTCTCCATTAAATAACTTGACGTTGAACTTGTATATACCGGAGCAATCGTGGGACGAAAAAAAAAAGAAAAATTCCATCATATCGCAGGTTATGTGTGAAAAGTTGAATATAATCTCGGCGCTCGGCCTCAAAAACTGCATTCGGTTCCGAATCAATTGCTTTTTTTGTTAACGGGATTACCGCCGAAACGTGATGAGCTCGTATCACAGCACAATGCGTATCAAATTTTGCACCGAGCGTGTTATCGAGGGTCGTGCGAAGTCATTCTTTTTTTTTTTGACAGTGCCTTCCATACGTCGTAATGTATGCAACCGCGCTGCGATAAAAAGTTGTTTCCTTCTTAAAGCGACCACAAGGGAACTACAATATTGCGAGTGTAGAAGATTCAGAAATAAAGTGGTGAAAGTAAGTGTATAAGCGCAGGATACGAATCGATGTAGTTGCCGGTCTGAGAGATGCGGGATGTTTGATGTATGACGGGAATCAAAAACAGATGCGATATTCTCATCGCTTCTGCTGATACCATGCTCGTTCATGTGATATCAAGGAAGACTTATTTCTTTTCGCGTTAAAAAAAATTATGTACAGGGTGTTTGGCGCATGGATCGACACAATTTTTTGGCGGATTGGGGGGGGGGGGGGCATTTGCTATTTTTTCACCCTAGGACCTCATATCCTAAGTGTCACGGTAATTAAGATATGATTTTTTTTGCATTTTTTTTTAATTACCGAAGTTTCGCCTTCAAGTCGTCATAACTTTTTTTGTGGTTTCTAATAGCACGAAATAACTTTGCTTGTATTCTGAAATATATGTTCATTATAAATAAATCATTATTTGATCCATTTGCTTTCAAGAAAATGACTCATGAGCTTCCAAAGTCTTAAAAATCCGTAAATGTCTGAAAAATGTCTACTTCTAAATGCATTATAAAAAAAACTAAAAGCTTTTTTGAACTTAGCTTCGTTTTAAAAAGTTCTGTAGTTTATGCCCTTTTCAACGGTATGCTACATGTCACAGAAATAATTCATTATGTGCTTAAAATAAAGAGAATACGTTTTTTTATCATGAATTACGGAGTTGAAATTTTTCGTATATTTGCACTTTTTAAGACTGGAAACTGAAGAGTCATTCTCTTGAAACCAATTGGATCGAATAATAATTCTTTCATTTATAATAAACATACATTGCTGAGTAGAACAACACTTATTTTGTGCTATCACAACCACAAATAAAAAAGTCGTGATGATTTCAGGGCGAAATTTCGGGAATTAGAAAAAAAACCAAAAACAATCATATCTCAGTTGTCGTGGCACTTAGGACAAAATATAGCAAATGTGTCGGTCCATACGCCAAACACCCTGTATATACAGGGCGGGCTATTTAACGTGACGACCCTAAACATCTCCGTTGCCTTTACAGTGACGAAAACAAAACCCAAACAAACCCAACAAACCAAACATATTTTAGTGGAAAATCATTTCAACGTCATCATATCATAGGTCGTTGGATTCGTCTAAATATCAGCTACAACGTGCTAATAAAAAAAAACATGTTCCCATTTAAAAAACCATCGATGACCTTGAGAACGAAAAAACCATGACCTTGACAAAGATTAATTTTTCACCGCTGTATCAGCTCTTCGAAATCAATCAAATTACCTCGTGACATTTTTTCCGTCACTCTAAAGGCAACGGAGGTATTTGGGGTGGTCACGTTAAATGGTCCACCCTGTACATCCATGGAGACAAAATTTCAGAAAATATACGTCGAGTGCTACACGAGAAACCGTTACTCGTTGAAATTAAAATGTCATCGGGATATACATTTTTTGTCGTTCCCGAGCAGGTTGTAGCACAACTCGTTGATGGATGTATAAGACCCTCGTGCAGCTTATCGTTTAACCCAAATTGCAATCGCGGCATTCGTGCTGTCCCTCAGGGGTCGCGAGAAAGGAGCATATTCGGCCGATGATTCGAAGTCGTTAATGTAATTGAATCCGCTTAAGGGGGAAGATACCTTTAGGCGAGGAAAAAATTGCCGATTTGCATGATTCTTTTTTTAATGGAAGACTTCTTTACTATTTTTTTAGATTTAGGGTATGCTTTATTACTACATTCGTCTGTTAAATGGTATTTGCATTTTTCTTATTGAACTTTTAAAATGGCGGAGGTATGGCACGGTGTGACATGTAGCGTCGGCGGGAAGTAATCTGAAAAAAAGCCAACTAATATTTTTCTTTCATTGACACTCATACGCAGTATATGAACCAAGAAAAATTGAGTAACGTTGAAAATCGATTAAATGGTTTGCTTTGAAATCAAAAGATTAAATTTTCCGAAAAAAGACTATATTTTGCGACGAAAAATACTCTTTTTTTTCAATTTTCAGTGATATTTAGAATCGTGTTTTTGATAATAGGATTAGAAAGGTTTTTCTCAATTTTCATCAATCGATAAATTTTATGTAACAGCAAATAGTAGTTTTTTCTTTCATTGACACTCATACGCAGAATAGGAACCAAGAAAAATCGAGAAACGTTGAAAATCGATTAAATGGTTTGCTTTGAAATAAAAAGATTACATTTTCTGAAAAAAGGCTATATTTTGCGACAAAAAATACATTTTTTTTCAATTTTCGGTGCTATTTAGAATCGTGTTTTAGATAATAAGGTTAGAAAGATTTTTCTCAATTTTTATCAATCGATCAATTTTATGTAACAGCCAATAGTAGCAATAGAGTAATAGTAATAGAGTACATTTCCCTAAGTCTGGAAAATGTTGAAAAAATCCTCCCTTTTTAAAAAAATCATAAAATCATCACATTTTTCCCTCGCCTGAAGGTATCTCCCCCCGAAAGTGAAGGTGAAATACCACACGACTCCGTCGGTAAAGAAATCCAGGAGGAATTTTCGGTCACTTTCTCAAAAAACGGCTGAACCGAATGACTCGAAATTTTCACAGTTGACGCCTGCCTACGAAATGAGGGGCCTATGACTCCCAGATGTTCGTGTTTTTGAAAAAAAGTTATGATCCGTCCCCCAGGCGAAAATGTAATTGAGGAAGGTTAGAAAACGATATTTCGGTGTAGTTAATCGTAAATCGGAGATATTCTCGACCTAGCTATTGAAGAAACACGCATTTTGATACTCAAAATGTTGCAATCTGCCAAAAAAAATTGCTCAGAAAAATTGTAAAAACTATCGTGCAGGTATTTGTTGATAATTCTGACAAAACGTGGGTGTGTGTCACTCACGTAGCCTAAGTCAGTAGAAACCAGTGGACACTGCCTTTTGAAAATTCTTTCTTGTGCGACGTTGCCTTAAGGGTGCACACTGCAGCACCGCCCCAAAAAATTGGTGAAAATTTCGCACATTTACGGCAAGAAAAATACTTTTATTTTTCGTACGCGATTAATGTGCATACGAACAAAGGTATCTGTAAAATTTAAAAGAAAAATGATGAACAATTATAAAAGTTGCCTCGCATCTCACGACGACGTGAGTGTCAAACTCTCAGCAGAGAACTTCCCTGAACAGTCAATCAGTCCAATATTTTTAATCGTATCGCAAATCCGAAATAAAAATTACGAGCCCGAAAATAATGCGATCTTCGGTGAAATTGCGAAAATGGTATACGAAAGTAGTGACGAGTTCGACTTGGAAGAGCGTCGAGGGAGAAAGGGAAAACAGGAAATTACTAAAGCAACGGTTTCATAGCTGCAGTGAACTCGCTGACGTTATGATGATAATGAAACTCAATAAAGCGATCAATGCGCGTATAAGCTGATAAACACATAGGCATTCCAATGCTTTATATATTTCCACGCATGGGTTATACGATTTCCATTGCGGATATATGAAGAGAAGTATTGAATTCCGAGCGAAACTCCTCTGCATTGGCACCGATAGTCTCATCTATCATTTTGTCGTGCCATCGGCAAATTCGATATCGCGGATTACTCAGAAAATAATTCATACGAAGTGCCGTTGATGAATGAACAAAAAAAAAAGAGGAAACAGTTTCGCGTGCGTGTCGGACTGCGACCTACCGTAGCTCGTTAGGTATGCGCACAATTGTAATATTGATTTAAAATTCAATTGCTTCCGCAAAGTTTGCCAATCAATCTGTCGTTCACTAAATAACAGTATTTCGCAAACATCGATTATTATGAATATTTGGGGGGAAAAATGGCAAATTGCACATTGTCGAATTGTAAACCAACAAAAAAAATCCCCCAAAGGGAGAATACTCGCTATGGGCGCAAATGTGCAGTTGGTGATGACATCAAGAATTGGCAGGCCCGTTAAAGGGCTATACCAGTGTGAACGCTGAAAATTTGGGTGATTTTCGGAAATTTTTTGGAAGAAAAGTACTCAATTAAGTGTTTCGGAAAATTAAGAATATATTCGACTATATTTGACCTATATTACATAATTTTTCCATAGAAAAGTATTGAGATCCAAGCGACTTATGCGTTGCCTTCGGAGGCGCCCAAAAAAAAGTTCCTCCACTGCTGACATGATTCCGGCCGATTGAGTAGCTGAGAGTTAGATCAAAATCTAACAAAATGGCGTAGTTATGAAAAAAGTCTGTTTACTTGCCTATAAAATGGTCGTGTTTTTCAATGCCAAATCGTCAATTTTCATCCGATCAAAAATATCCTACGTCATTTTAGAGTAAATATATTCATGAGTACTCAGTTAAAATTGCAAGTCAATCGGATAATTGCTCTTTGAGTTACAATGTCAGCAAATTTGAAAAATCTCATTTCGAGAAAAACGCGTAAAGATTTAACTGGGGCATTTTATACCTACGAGCGGTTGCTCTTTAGAAGGCTGTCATTCGGGGAATATTATAGATACGGCCTTGACATTTTTACAGGATATTCTTGAAAGTATGAACCGTCGAAAAAGGCAAAAAAATCGTTTTTTTTAAGTGTCACACTGGTATAGTCCCTTAACGAATCCACGTAAGTACGTGGATTCGTACATGTGAGATGAGTGAGATGCATGAGAAAAATAGAACAGTGTCAGGATGAAGCGGACAAAGGGAGGAATACGAACGAACGTGAGGAAGTGGCGAAACGGGGAATGAGGAAGTGCAAAAAGGGGGTTGTCTCGCTCCCTCATCGAGATCGAGAAAACGTGAAAAGATGCGGCACGTAACGAGATGCTGGTAATTGGGGAAACACGGGCTAGTTATGATTGGCAAGTTTGAATGTAGACGGTGGGATGTTAATTAGAGGAAAGCCCACGGATTCTATTGAGCTCGCGGCTCCTCGTGTTTTTTTGAATTTTGCTCGCTGTAGGCTGGTCCAGGGCCTGCACACAAAACCGAATAAAGGAGATACACGCTGATGGAGAAGGATGAATCGCCAACTCCTGAAAGAACCCTCGTTGTATCATTCCACTGGTGTTGTGAAGCACGTAACTTCGGTATGTGAAGGGGCGCAAGTAAAAAGAAAACGATCTCTATATACCGGAGCACCAAGGCCGTAATCTTTAACTCTTCGTCGTCTTCTGTGCTCGTGGATTTCCCGTACGGATACTTGGAGTACCGGATAGTTGGAATTTTTGCCAAAACAAATTTCGCTCGATTTTTCGTCATTTTTCGCAATTACCGGTGCAGCAATCGTCGGAGGGATCCAATTGGATTCCCATACTCGTTCCTGATTCCTGCACTGCAAATCCAAGTGTGTTATTTGTTACACGCAAGGTATGTAATTTTAGGAATTAAGGATGTTGAGTCCCTATGAAACATGTTAATGTTAATTGTTCAATAAATAGCTTCTTCATCATCATGAAATTTCTACACGACCTCCTGAATACTTCATGTAAAAACATACCAAATTTTCAGAATTCTATCATCATTACTTCAACCTCCTTAAGGGTTGAAATAAAAAATGATAAGAAAATTCTGAAAATTTGGTATGTTTTTGTATGAAGTATTTAAGAGGTCGTGTTAAAATTTCACGATGATTAAGAAGCTCGTTATTAAAAAATTAACATTTTGTTAAGAACAATTTTTAAAAGAAATGAAACAAAATTTATCAATAAACTTCGTTTTGTTTCCGTTGCTTTCAGTATTTTGTAGATATTATAAAATTGAGAGGTCAAAAAAAAACCTATTGCAAAGTTACATCAGTTTCCATAAAACAACATTTAATTTGTGAATGTTAATTGTTCAATGACGAGCTTCCTAATTGTTGTGAAATGTTTACACGACCTCTGAAATACTTCATACAAAAACATACCAAATTTTCAGAATTTTATCATCATTTGCGATTTGGGACTCAGCATCCCTAACATAACATCCTCAACATCCTTAAATGCCATAGACAACGTAAAACAACGCAGTTTTGTGTGTTACAGCAAATTCATACGTATTTGATGTGTATTCTTAAACACTTGAACCGCATTAAATTTCAACCTATTATTGATGTCTTATTCGAAACGTGCAATGAGTCTAATTGCAGATATTTACACGTTTAGATATCAAATGTGTCTTAAATAATTCGTTTACGTGTGTTACTGTAAAGTTTAACACATTTTATACGTATGTGTGAACAGTTGATCCGAATTAAGTATCTTAAAATTTACATATATATATATATATATATATATAATTTCTCTAACCGCCCTCTCCGTTTCACGTAAAAAAGTTGCAGTCGATTACATGTGTAGGCGAAATATTTTTTTTGAAATAAATCATGTCAGGAGGAAGAGGAATGAAGAATCATGATATAAAATCATTGAGGTTGAACTCCAAATTGAGTACTTCATTTAATTTTGGATTTATGAAATATTTTATGTATTCAGTAAACGGACTGTTATGCTTTCATCCAACATCCATGCAGAGTATAAAAGGAAATAAAATAACACACGCAATACGCATGGAAATACCCTTAAGTGTGTAATATAAAGCACATTAAGCGAATCCCGAAATTACACACTCGGAAATGTGTAAAAAGTGACCACCATATTTAACACATGTAACTGTGTTAAAGCAATACACTTGGATTTACAGAGTAGGAACTTCGTTTCCGCCCCTACCTTTCAAAAATCATTCAGAGACAACCTTAAACAAAATATATAGATCACACGAAATAAGTAGAACGAAAAAAATGATGAATTTTACATTGGAAATTATAAATCGCTTAATAAGGATATCCCAAAAATAGACTTGGGTAAATATTCGAAAGTGGGGCTCCCGCTAGAATCAGGTTAATTTTTGTTTGGGTTTGTTTGAACCCTTGAAGAAAATTAGCCTGATTCTAGCAGAAGCCCCAGTTCCGAATATTTACCTAGACTTGAATCACAGCACTTAAAATCCATTGTAATTATCATTTATTTATTTCGCTACCCTTTGACATGATATCACCGCACACGTAGACGCTTACGAAGCGTGCAGGTTATGTTTCAACACGCCGACTTTCTTCTCCTGTCTTTTCACATATTTTCGATTCGAACGTGGTAAGAATTCTCAAACGGCGTTCATCGGGGAACAGTGTAGAATCCAATTCGATCTCAAAGAGGACTCCCTATGTGCGGTGTCTCTGGCAAATCCCTATAGAGATGCGAGTGCATCTTAGGACTACCCGACAAATTTGTGCACGGGATCACGAAAGGATATTTTAGCATTGAAAATGCTTTTAAACTGTATATGTATGTTGAGTCAGGCTGGGTATACTGCCGTCATATGGAAGAAGGCGGCATCTACAAAAACACCGAAAATGCGTTTTCGGTACTGTTGCTGGAATCAGTACGAAATTTCTCATCGTTCTGTGTGGTAAAATGCATTTCCGATTTCTTGTAGATGCCCCTGTCTTCCATATGACGGCAGCATGGGAGCCTGAGTTAGCTGGATGTCATACGAAACTAACATTACCCCCACTCCACTGCCACTCTGTTTTAGTAAAGTGGGGGGAGCTGAGACATGCCGAATGCCTGTGATTGGTTGAAAATGTCCTCTCCCCACCTGATTCTGATCTCGTCATTAATCCAAAAATGAATAACTTTGAAGAATGTTTAAATCCAAATGAACCAAACAACCCCAATTATATACCTCAAGGTATCATTATTTTTTTAAAATAATAAAAACAAACTCATATTATTTCCATGTACCTGATTTTTATTACCCGAAAAGTCTGTCTACATTTTCAATGCCATAAAATAGTTGCACTTTGTGTAATATGTGTAGATTTTTCTTTGGCGATCCAATCGATTCATAAATTCAATATATTGAAATTGAGAATTTAGAAAATAGCTAGAATAGAATTTAGAGATAGAAAAGAATTTAAAATAGAAAATTTAGAAATTTAGATACTAAATTGAGAAAATAGCGCGGAATTCACTTAAATTCCGATATGGACTCCCTACGTGCTGTGTCGTTATCAAATCCCTATAGGGATGTGGTAGGATCTAGGGACTTGAAAACAAATTTCTGCTCGGATATTTATTTGTTTCGCGGCCGCGGCGTCACCCATCCGAGTATCGGTCCAGGCCACCGCTGTCCCACGTGGAATGTCAATAACGGCGAAAAATATTCGCGGCGACGTTAACGAGGCAGCATGACTGACGTCTCGACGAGTAATCGCGCCAATCGCCGTCGAAATTCACTTCGGGAAGAAAAAAAACGGGAAGATGCTGGGCGATGATGACGCGAGATCGATATCTCGTGGATGGAGCGTCGGATCTCGTTCGCTCGAGTTTTCCGCTCCATAAACAATGGCGCGAGCAAGCTCATGGCGAGGCAGTTAAGTGTGTGACACTTGCACTTGCGCATGCTGATGTTCGAATCTCGTAGATGTGGCGAGACGAGGGCACGTGGACCACTCACTCGAGTGGTGAACCTCTCGTTCGTGCTGCCAATACAATCTCGCTGACGGCGATGACGCCGCGTCACCGTTATCGACGAGCACGCTTCATACACGTGGACAATGGTAAAATAATACATAGTGACCTGAACAGACGATGGTCATTTAACAGTTCGCCCTGTTGGGTCACCGGAGAGTCACTCGACGCGAGAAGAGAGCCCACTTGTGCTACCACGTCACGAGGGATGATTCCACCTCGTTACACTTTGCGCTCATTCGATCGCGGAACAATGTTAACGCCGGTGCATTGAAATTCGATCGGTTCTGGAGATTTTAGAGACTTTACGAAAAACTGAGAACATCATCTGCGTACCTTTGAAACGGAGGGTACCATCGGGTACCATCGAACGAGCAACTCTCGCTTTGTCAATTGTATCTCAAAAATGAACCTGGCAATTTTTCTGAAGTGGGGTGAATGCGGTTGACACTTCAAATACGATTTTTGCAGGGTTTGGTAGCCTAGAGTCTTGAGAGGGGAGATGACCTTCAGGGTACGAAAAATTTGGCTGATATTTAATGATAAGACATACCAAACTCCAACTTTCGATGTTTAATATTCTTAGCATGTAAAATTGGTGAAAAATCGAACATTTTTTGGCCAAACAAAGTAGGAACCTCTCTTAAAAAACAATACGAAAACTCGGCAAGACTATGTATCATCAGTGTGTCAGATTCCAACCTCATCATCCCAATCCACTCATCAGAAAAAATCTCGAAAATGGCCGTGCTTTTGGGTCCCAAACTTACTCGCAAGGATCATCACTCAACGTAATCCATCGATCTCAGTAAAACAAAAACGAAAGTTCTCATACAAAGCGATAAAAATCCACTAACGAAGTGTTGAAAACAAATTAAATTAAGGGGTGACACGCCTTTCATTGAAGGTCCTCCCCCTTAAAGCCGTTTTTCCGCCGATAAAAAAAAATACGTGTTTAATAATTTTCAATGCTTCATCAAGTATATGAGTTTCAAAAAAATCGAAGGCGGACACTCAAGTGATGTTCCTTGTCAGACCCCGGTAATATTTTATAATAAATTTTCTCGAAGCGACGAAGCGAAAGTCAATTTGAAAAAATGTCAAACCTCCCTAGCTCTCCACAGATGAATACAATTTCATTCGGTGGTGACTTCAATACTGCCTTGTATATGCTCCACTCAAAGATGTTCAACGAACTTAACGATGTCCCACAATATTTTTACGGTACACCGGACCCGCGAACTTGTGCACTCGTCCGGTTGAGAGACCGTTGAAAGTTCGCGACAGTATTTATATCGATTTGATCTTTGACTATGCCAAATCAGCCGTACGTTACAGAAAGTATTGTGAGGGTGGATCGCGATACTCGTCGATACACCATAGGCTTCCACCCTCTCTTCTTGCCCTCTCCTTCTGTCTCAAGACGTCTCGACCGCAGCATTACCGCTAAACTGAAACTGCTCTCGCACTGCATTAAAGTTTACCTCTTCGAAGTTCTTTCTTATCATAATCGCATTTGGGGATAATGGAGCAAGGATAATTTGTTATCGCGGCATGTCATGGAGCAGAAACTTTTTAAATTACACTTCGTTTTTCGCTGAAGAAAACTTTATTTCATCCAGCTCCGTTTCCACTGCCACCACCATTGCGGCCCTCCCGAAAAATATGAGGATAGTTGGACACTCGCGGTATATATGAAAACCGGCATAATATTTTTCTAACCATTATTCTTTTGCTCTCAGATTGCGTGCGCTCTCTCTCTTTCTCTTTCTCCCCCCCCCCCCCTCTCTCTCTCTCTATCGTTTAACCCGGAAGAGATCAGATAGGGTATGGCTGTCTACTTTAGGAATGTCTGACGCCTGGAATGTCCCACCTCTTTGGTTTTCCTGTTCGGTCTTATATCATGCCTGTGAGACTCCGGTCGGAGGGTGTACGTGGCCCGTGCAACCCCTTTATGCTCCCTGTACTGTTTTGAATGCTCCGAATGTTTCGGAAACTTAGCATCTTTTTTTTCCACGTTCCTCCATCCTCGTGTTTTCAGCAAATAACATCGTCTCGTTTCCGCAAATAACATATTGTCTTATTTTCTTACCCGGGATTTTCGTTGTTTCGCAGTTGCCTTTTATATTTTCACAGTGTCTCACGATGGCTTCCCATCTTTGGTTCTCAATTGTTTCGGCATGTTTGTGGGATATGATTGAATGTCGGTATTTTGAATATAGGTACACTTTATTTTTTACGTACGCCGATATTTATTATTATTATTATTATTAGTATATATTAGGGTATAATAAATTTAAAAATTGGGTTTGTTTGTGGGATATTTATGTTTTTTTTCAATCCTTACCCGTCCAAATAATTTAACCAGGTATAAAAAAAATGTATGCTGAATTCGAGACCTCTAACTCAAGCCAGGATAATCTTTTTGCCCATTTGATTTACACGAAAATTTCCCTCTCTACAAGCGGCGGTTCAAGGAAGTCGTATTGACCACCTGGGCTTACCAATGACATAAATTTACGACTATCTCCTGCAACAGGTACGCGGCAGAAAACGTTCTTTAAATCGAGATTTGCGGAGTCTCAAGTATCCTGGTAAGCACCGATACAATCTTCAATCAATGGCAGGGGAGTTGCTCCGGTCGAGAGGATACTCTACAGTGACATCCCCAAAATCGCCGGAAATTTTCGGCAATTGGGGACAAACTGCTCACGCGGTTTACTCTATTTTGTGAATCGATAAAATGCGAAATTTCGATTGAAAAATTCGGTTCTAGCACGAACAAATTTTATTCGATGTGCTTCAAACTCTTGCGGAATTTCGTGAACTAAATTCGCCAAAAATTCACGAGGATCGCTCGATTTATAAATTCGATGGTTACAATTTTTCAACATTCTTTTTCTGACCAAAATGAAACCTCCCATTGCAATGCTTGTCATCCGTAATAGAAAAAAAATCTTTTTCAAACATCCTACGTCTTCCATTATCATGCTGATTTCGTAAAAAATTGGTTTTGTGCCCAAGGTCGACATTTGCGGCACCTTGCAGAGAAATTTTATTTCCTCGAGATTTTCTGATTCGTTTCTCCGCGGACTGTTTGCTGTCACCAGAATAGTGCATTATGTATTTCCCAGTCTTTGATTCTAAACGAGTGTCTCCTTTGCGAATATATTTTCCGCGTCATAATCAAATGACTATTTCGAAGACATTCCACCAGCTCGCTCCGCGCGACATCGTTAATCATCGACACTTTTTGCCCCTCTGTGTTGCATTTCATCCGTTCTCATCGCTGGTATTTTTTCCTCAGGTTACCGCCTTTTTCAACACTCGTTCCTTTCATTTCCGTCTTTCTTCCGGCGACGCTTTCCACTATCGTTTAATCGATGTTTTCGGCGACGATTCTGCATCCATATCAGCCGGAATTTCTGTCTGCATTTCCTGGCTCAAACTATCGCGTGTCCACTTCTTTTCTCTGTGCTAGATAGCAACGTAATTGCGGAGCTTTCATAATGTTCAACTCATCCGCAAACGATTTGATACAAATTCAATATCACGATTTTAAATATACACTTATGCATTTTCTCGCACTTCGATGTTGCTGTTGTCGTTGTCATTATTATTTATATATTGGGGTATGATAAATGTAAAAGTAAATCAGAACTTTCCTTCCCGGAACTTTGAAGGTTCAACCGTGTTTATTAAATCCTGCCTCTGTGCAGTTTCATTCTGCCAGGTACAAATGGATCCTAGAACGGAATACGCAGGACCAGAGAACGCACATGCACATATTTCGGTAACAGATGAAGGTTCTGCATAACATTGTGATATGAATTTCCTAACTATCACTCTGCTAGACTCAACAGAAGGGCGGTGCCACGTTTAACCCAGTAATCAGCAGCTTCAGGACCGGATTTCAGGTCAACTGCCACGACGAATGATGGACGTCCTTCACTGCCAGCCCGCACAGGATAATAATAGCACGGACAGTTGTACATTCCTGGAATAATCGTTTCAACGAACATACATTTTACGGTTTCTCCTTCTCATTTATAAAATCTACGGGAAAAAAAAATCTTCTCCATTTCCGCTGATGGAGTGTACCTCTCGTCTTCTTTTTCAACAGCTCCATGGGCCGAAAATTAATAACGGGCATGGTGGTGACGAGCTGCATTGGTAATGGTTCAACGAGACAACTCGACTGCTTATCCCATCCAGCTCCCTCTAGGAAAATCGATCTTACGTATACTCCATCCTGTTGAACGAATGCAAGGACACATCACAGTACTCTTGAGGCGTCGAGAATCAAGATTTTCTAGATTTGTGGATTCTGCTATGAAACATGTCATTAGTCCTGTTCTACGATTCTAGGCTCTTCATCAGATGCAACTACACGCACAGGAGATGACGAGACTAATGGAAGGTGGTGGTTGAGAGTCATGGACATCGGCATACGTTACTAGGGCTGATCAAGATTTTCATTTCTTAAAAATCTAATAGCAATTGCGTCTCTGGAAAACAAGAGGTATGGAGATGTGTCAGGACGGTGTTTCAGTATTTGTAGTTTTTGGCTACAAGCCGCCACAAACTGCCGCAAGATGTAGCAGCAGTAGTCTGCTACTCACTCTATTGCAAAGAGCGGAAGCCCAATAGACGACGGTTGCTGCAAGTCTGTGTTTGATGTCGTCGATGATATTTTTAACTTCGCTGGTACATTTTTGCTAGTTTTATGTTAAAAACTCCAAATCCCAATTTCTCCATCATTTTTCCATAAAAGCAGCAGTAACGGTCTCGAAATATGCATCAATTTGGTGCATCAGTTAGTAATTCACAATCCATCCTATGATAACTACTATCTGTAGTCTTCTTTTCTTAAATTTGCAAAAATGTTGATCATCAGGCATCATAATATCGCACGTACACGATGAATTTCATCTCAATTGATCGTACAGTTTGGTCGAAATTGAAGTTCAACATTTCGAAGCAGTCGGAGCTTATCATACATGTCCTTAAGGGATTCTTGCATCGTTGCTGCAAGACTTTCACGATCTTGCTACGCATCAATGAAATTTACATCGCCATACCTGATGTGCCAACCTGGCTGTCGAAACGTCAGAATGCAACCTGCAATATCGCAACGTTTCTGCAGGTGAATTGCAATTTGTGTTTTGGCTAGACATTTCTACCACTTAATCTCACTGAAAATGTATCACCCACGGGGAAGCCACCGGGAGATGATGTTCCCGTAAAGGAGTCTTGGCGATCCAATTCGGGTTATCAGGAAGCACACGCAAGTTTCTAACATCCTCGATTTTTAGACATACACGGGCCAACTAGCTGCTCCCTTAGCGAAATAGCTCCGCTCGATTCACCGAGCGAAGGAAGTTCTGAAGGAAAATAAGGGAGGATAAAAAGCGAAAGTACCGTAGGCGCTTCGGTGATGGCACTCTCCGCGATTGTCGTAACTTCGAAGTCCCACGACAGTGAATCAATGGAGACGTTCCAGCGTCTCGCAAAGATCTGCAGTATCGCTGTGAGAAAACCCGTGGGAAAGGTGTACGCGGAGAGCCAAAAGAGGACAGGCGGGTGAGTAGTTTGAGCCCAATTTGTAAAGTGTTCAATCCGACTTATAAAATCGCGGGTCCAAGATCCAAGAGGTTTCAGGGAAGGATAGGCAGTGAGCCATGCAGCGGGAACTCGCCCTTCGTGCATGCACGTGAAGATCTCTTCCAGTTCGGCTGTCATAAGGACCAAGCCTTTTATGGCACGCTCCAGGTCCGACAAACTGACCTGCGTCTTCCTCAGCAGCGCGTTGTAACAGCTTATCTCCTGCAGCAGGACCACGTCGAGCGGACTCTTATTCGGACCCATCAGCTTCTCAGTGCTTTCGTAATCAATGCAACTTGGGATCTTTGATGCTATGTCGATCGCCAGCTGAACTATCTGCAATTGAAACGTTACGGCATTGAACGTCATGTCGAGTGTACGTGCAGACGCGACAAATTTACAAGTATGCGCCAATTGCTTCATTCATGATATTTCATCGCATCATCATGAATCGTTTCATGATGTAACATCGTACCTTGTCGTTTAATGATGCAACATCGTTTCATGATGTAACATCGTTTCATGATGTAACATCGTTTCATGATGTAACATCGATTCATGATGTAACATCGTTTCATGATGTAACATCGTTTCATTATGTGACATCGTTTCATTATGTAACATCGGTTCATGATGTAACATCGTTTCATGATGTAACATCGTTTCATGACGTAACATCGGTTTATGATGTAACATCTTTTCATGCCGTAATATCGTTTAATGATGTAATGTCGTTTCATGATGTAACATCGTTTGTAACATGGTGTAACATGATGTAACATCGTTTCATGTCGTAATATCGGTTCATGATGTAACATCGTTTCATGATGTAACATCGTTTCATGACGTAACATCGGTTCATGATGTAACATCGTTTCATGCCGTAATATCGTTTAATGATGTAATGTCGTTTCATGATGTAACATCGGTCGTAACATGGTGTAACATGATGTAACATCGTTTCATGACGTAATATCGTTTCATGATGTAATGTCGTTTCATGATGTAGCATCGTTTGTAACATGATGTAACATCGTTTCACGATGTAACATCGTACCTTGTCGCCTTTGCCCGATTCTTCATCGCCAGTGTGAACTTCCATCTGCAGACTCATGAGGTTCTTGAACATTATTTTAGTCTCGATAATGAGCGATGTTATGTCGGCGTTTGCGTGTTGACCAAATACTTCGGGTTTGTCGGTACTCGGCAGCATCGTTATAAAATCTCTATACGATTCCAACGAACCGTCTCGAGGCACGTAGTATGTGGCCAACAATGAAAGCCGGTAATACGCCGTGTTGAGAACTTCCTCGTTGAAATAGTGTTGAACATAAGCGAGCAGCAGTCGACGATCCCAACTGTCTGTTACGTGTCCTCCGTAACACACTTCCGCTATCATATACTTTAAGGATTCCCATGGTGTCTCGGCGTACTCGTCCAGATACACTTGCAGTAAATTTTCCGACACCTGCGATTTACAAATTGTCCATGTGCCACATTTTTGCGAGTATCTTGCAATTGTGGAGTTAAATTCTATATTTTACGTTGACATCATTTGTGGTTGATTACTTCAGATTTGTTTGATGTTAAGATTGTCCGAGAATAAAATCATTTTCACTAATTTGGACTCTACCAAACTCAGTGTGAATTTCTTCAATGATTCTCTTCGATTTTTTAACAAAGTCATTTGAGCACAATTGCAACCAGTTACACGATAGTTTTAGGAACTTCGCTTAACTGTTTTTTCACAGATTGCAATGGTTCGAGTACCAAAATGGGTGTTACCAACGGGGCTAGGATGAGAGATTCTTCGATTTGCCACAAACTCAACTGGAATATCAGTTTCTAACCTTTATCGACGTGGGAACCTTTATCATCCTTATTCACGTGGCTAATTGATGGGTATTTTTTGGTTCACGCGATCAGTTGAGAGAAGTAAACCAAGAACAAGTAAATATATCTCGGAAAAGGTAAACATATAATCGGAAAATTTATTTACCTCAAAATCGGAGTCGTTGAAACTGTAAACGACGTTCCAGCCTAGCTGGCGAAATTTCTTACGCTCCAGTAGAATGGAGTGAAAGAAAACGAGATTGAATAACAATTTCTTGTATTTCGCCTTTGCCTGACACACGTCGAATAAATTCTCCGTTATTAATCCGTAAAGACGCTTCATATTCGCCTTGAGCCCCTTCGGTGGCTCCGTCGTCATTTTTATTCCCGCCTGGAGGATCGATATCGGAAACTCCGGTGTAGGACTCGAGCTTAACCATAATCTGGAATTTCACAAAAAGAAAGAAAACCAATTGATTTACACTATCGATTCCTTGCACACACAAATGGCTGTGCACGAGGAAGTATCGGCTTTGGATTATTTCCACCGCAGTATTTAAAAAAAATCTTGTTCAGAAGATATTGCTGACTAAGGATATACCGACCGTAGGAGTAGTACCTGAATTCTGGATGAAGATTTTTACTCGTTCCCAGAACATCGACAATTTTGTCGAGTTTTGGCATCCAGCTCAGCGATAGATGACAATTCGCCAGGAACACCCAAGATCCTTCCTTCGCTCCGATTTGTATCATTCTGACACGAAAGATTACCAAGTGAAGACTTTTTCGTATTCGTAAAGAATTACTTCTTTAAAAATAGTTCCCATAGGCCACAACAAGTTTAAGCAGCATCACAGCCACGTTGTACGATCGCATGATTTATTGACAAGCAGCAAGATTTCCGTAAGAATTTACGCGTACTTGGTTGCAATAGGGGCCTGCCCTTGACCGAGGGAAAGAGACATGAAACGTTGGCGCATGTTTTGGCTTTCCGCAAGTTGCATCAGTGCATTGGTTGGATCAACGCCGGGTGACAAAACGAATATCAAAGGTGACTGGGGCACCGAAATATCCAAGACTTCCTTGATGTCCAGCACAGGTGGCTCGACGAATCTGCGCCCGAGGTTATGAATGATAAAGGTCGTCATGCAGGAAGATATTCGGTCCAATCTGCAGCTCCGGATGAAGAGCATCTTTTGAAATTCGTTACAGTTCTCTTCCCATTCGCCGACCAATGGCCTCGTCTCCGGCTCCGTGTTCAAATACCTATACGAATATTTCGTGGGAAAATTGACGTGTTAAGATGCGCGCATAGATTGGAACTTCCAAAAAGAGTAGATTTTCAGTCGCGTCAAGATCCGCAATTTGCTATCGATTGTCCACGCTGAAAAAGGCTGGGAAATGAGCTTCCGGTAGGCGTGATCGCGAATCGAAGAGATACTCGACCTGGCTATGGGAGAAGCCCACATTTCGATGCTTGGCCCATTGCGATCTTTGGAAAAATAGCTGAAAAAAGTTTCGAAAACGAGCGCCTGGATAAATGTGGCAAACTGGATATGTTGCGCACCCCCAGAGAGTAGATTTTACGTTCGTACATTGACGTGTGTAATTTCCCCTGAAAGGGGAAATCATTGATAAATAAACAGAACAGGAATTGACTGCTGGGACAAGCGGTGCAAAGTGGAGCACGGGAGAAGGATCCTCGAGAGATTGAAAACTCGCGGAAGCATCGGCCACTAACTATAAGAATATCGCGACGTTATACCATAATGTCTACAAGAAAAACGGGAACATGAAGGTCCATAAAACTTTTCGAAATTCCAACCCACTGCTACGTTGAAGTGCCTCCTTTGGAATGTTCGTTCAACTATTTGAAGTAGAAATGAAGAGTAGAAGTGTAAGAACGAACCAGGCATGCCAATCCCGTGGATACTGCTCGAAGGAGGGCACGAGTCCGTGAAAACCGGCAAGTTTATCCAATTCGGTAATGTTGTCCCAGGCTTCGTCGGGCAGCCAGCTACGAGCTGGATTATCCGTTTGATTCTCGCGATCCAATACAATTCCGCCTTTCAGCAAAAAGTTGTATTCGCTCGGGTTTATTTTCTTCTGATCCTCAAGTATTTTGATGCACGTGTGAAAAGAGAACAGGAGCTTGTGCTGCTCGAACAGCCCTCGGCAAGTATTTCTACGATCAAGGGTACATTACCAACGTTTGCAACGGTCCTCGATTGCTTCCGTGTTGGATTCGTATAATTGCTATACAGTATGGCATTTTTCCTGATCTTCACGATCCCATCCCTCTCGCTTCAACCCTTGTCAAACTTCGCGATATACTCTCACTGCCCCGTTTGCTTTTTCTACACTTTTTGGGCTTTCATTCCACTCTCATTTACCGCTAATTCCCTCTCTTCGTTAGCTTCATATATTTTCAGGCTGGCGCGAAAATGTTTGCTTCATTGCTTTTTTCGCGTCTCGGTGAAAGGTCTTTTTTGCAAGAAAAAAAAACATTTTGTTTTCATATTTTCCGTCTTTTTCACTTGAGCATGACCGACGGTTCGGTGCTCGGAGTGTTCAGAGCGAGTCGGGCTTTCAGGAACGCATTCAAAATACGCGGTGGTCCTCGTTGCTCCTCATTAGGTTACATTCATATGGTAAAATCGGTTTTTCCCCGATTCGCGTTTTTCTTACCAATTTGTATCCTACTGCTGCATAATACTGGGGCTTTCATTATTATTATTATTACTAATATTCTTATTATTATTGCTACTGTTACTATTGTGACTTCTTCTATTGCTACTGCTGCTATTATTACTAATATATCATTTGTTAATAAACTTTTTTTAAAGTTCTTGTTGGTTGGACTCATTATCATAGGAGGGATAATTTACTTGACATCAAGATTCTCTTCCGACCCCGAATTAAGGAGGTACGATCATTACTGCGGATCCAACTTTCGTATTTGAAATTTTTATATGATTTTGACGAATACTTTATTCCCCCATTTGCAAAATTTGACCTATTTTGACCGTTTAGTTTTTTCGCAATGAAACTGTAAAGTCGAGCACTTTGAGTTACCGAAGCACGTCGTCTTATGGAGACGGTCAACCGGAAGTGCGGTGATCGTGGTTTTTCTGCTCACGTATCCCACTAAACCCGTTGTAAAACTGAAATTCGATAGATTAGATATAATAGATATCGTGAAAAATAAGAAAATCAATCTACACCGTGTAGTTAAAGCGCTTCATTACAAGAAAGTTTCAATTTCCGGTTGAAAATGGGCAGAACAACGAAATAGCACCCACAGACTTAGCAACGTCGCGAGTAACAGCTGATGCATTTGGCGAACATAACCCAGCTTTGTTTTGAAATTAATTTGAATAAAAGCCGCCACAAAATATGCAAACAACAAGGTATGGAGTTTTATCATTTATCACATAACAATAATATGTATAATTATATCCTGCCTATCGTGTTAATTCCGCTGAGGTACTTTATGCCAATTTTAATAGGTTTTCGGCTGATTTTTTTTGCCCTTTTAGTCCGTTTTTATGGTGTATATGTTAATATTATTATTACGAAGATTACTACCGAGTCGTTGACAATCTAATTTTTTAGTTTTTATTTGTTCACGTGCAATAAATTCATTATTTACCAAACATTTGACACCCTATAATCGATAATACGAATAATCAACATAAGTAAACATCAATCAGAGCAACTGTGGGTAAAATAAATTTGGACACTTTTTTGACCCCGTGGAAGTGATCGTACCTCCTTAAGAAACATCTAAAAGTAGGTCCCTAACTAGTCGCGAATGACAGCTGTCAAAAAGTGGACGGCTGTCGAAATGGATTAAATGGACTAAAAATGGTCACATGACTCGACGAGACTCACTGGTAAATTGCATAAGTATGATACTCGTTGAGGGCGTTAATTCGGTCATCAAGATTGAGAATCTTCGGGCTCTTCTCGATCGACGTGACGAAAATGTTGATGTAGTAATCGAGCGAAAACTGATACATCGGGTCGATGAAATTCATGTCGTTTAGGACGAAAAACAGTATGGCTGCACGGTTGGAGCAGGGTCGATAGGCTTCCCGAGCTTGATCTATCTCTTTCTCCATGCTTTCCGTTATTGCCAGCGATTCTTGAACCGATATGCACGTCGCTTTGGATGTTTGCAAGGTGTTGAGCAAATCCAGGTCGTCGAGAAGCGAGCCAGATGTGGCACCTAACAAACTGCATCGAGCGATGGTACAGAAATGTTACTCGTTCAATCTTTTTTTTTTAGACCTTACACAAATATCCTTCACGCCGAAATAGTCAAAATGTGGATATTTATGGAAAGGTGGTAAGGAAAAGAATGCAGTTTGAGGCCTTATATGCCTTTGGAAAAGACCGTATTTGTATTTTTTTTTCAATTGAATTAAATGGTGTATAAACATTCCGAAAATGGTGATTGGGATGTATAAACATCTCAAGAATGATCTGGTCCGAAGAAAGGGGGTTTGAACATTTTTAAGAGGTTTTTCTTGAAAACTTGTTTTCAAAATCGGGCGGACCCGTAGCTAGTACAATTTTCAACCGATTGACTTTAAATTTTAACTATAGCTTCTTGGGTAGATTTTTTAGCGAAGTACACACGCTTTTTACGATCTATTGACGATTACGATTTTAATAAACGGATAAAGACCGTTTATTAGTCGATATTCTAACTTTTTGTTGAAAATAGTGCCAATTTTGAAAAAATCAATACCTTGCAATAATCGTCTGTACTTCACTGGCAAAACTCATGTGAATTGAGAAAAAAAATTATACTTCGTTCTAGGTACTCCTGTACGTATCCAACGAGTCCGTCCCTGAGGTCCCAAAAAAAACTCGTTCCCTTTTCACCGGCCACTGATCCAACATTTTATTTCTTTTTTGGAAAACAAAAGTTTATGGCAGTATCTACACATATTTAGAATAAGCCCTCCAAACCTCATTTTGATTGCTTCAATTGAATATTTTTCAATCCGAATAAGCCTTGTTCTCTGATCATCCAAAGGTATATAAAGCTTAGGCGATAATTGAGAAGAAAAGAAAACATTTCGATCTAAAAATCAACTTTTTAAACAAAGCACAATGCTCACTAAAGAATTTTATCTTCGAGATCTTTGAGGGTCTTCTTGCCTTTGGCAATTGAAAGGACCAGATTGTCTTTCTGTTCTTCGAGTTGTGGCTTCTCTTTTCTCACGACGATGGCCAGAAGTTGAGCTTCGAGGCCTGGAAAAAAATCGCAAAATATTCCGTGATGTTTAACTGCCCGGTGACAATTTTTCTTGGGGTCGTGACAGTCGTTCTCGATTCAAGTAGTTATCAGAAGAACGTATTTGTCGAGTTATGTGCACTGCCAGATGATTAGGAGCAATGAGTCGAAGGTGGAAGTGTGTTGTGAATTAGTGGCTTAAGGGGGAAGATAGCTTTCGGTGAGGAAAAAATTTGCGGATTTTTACGATTTTTTTTTAGATAGACAGATTCCTTTACGCTTTTTGAGATTTAGGGTGTGTTTTCATTACTACTTTTGGCTGTTACATGGTATTCTTTTGTTACATCTTTAAAAATTCTGAAGATATGGCACGATCTTCTAAACTGCATTTTCTAAACTGGCGTGGCGTGTAGCTAAAAAACGAATCGACCGATTCTGATAAAATTTGGTATAAATCTTTCTAACTGTATTGTCTAAACCATAAATGTTTTTAGAAATAAAAAAACTTCTTTTTTTATTGCGAAATGTAGCATTTTTTTCAGAAATTTTAATCTTTCCGTTTGAAAGCGTACCATTTCATCGATTCCCAACATTTCTAACTTTTTCTTGGTTCATATTCTGCGTATGTGTGTTAATGGAAGAAAAATCTTCGTTTGTTTTTTTTCAGTTTAATTCCGCCGACGCTACGTGTCACGCCGTTTGACAATATCCGCCGCAACCCGTTTAAAAGATCGTGCCATACCTCCGCCATTTTTAAAAACGAATGAAAAATAAATATAAAACCATATAACAGCCAAAAGTAGTAATGAAACATACCCTAAGTGTAAAAACTGGCGAAGAATTTTTTTCTTAAAAAAAAATCATGAAAAGCAGCAATTTTTGTGAACAAAGGAGCTAGAATTGAACGGTAATGAACGAGCATATTTTTGTAGACCCGTCATTTTTATTTTTCAATTGAATTCCTGTCACTTTTTTATGCAATTGAAAGAGCCTCGACTTTCGGAGGATTAATTTGAGGGGAGCTTCCCCAGCGTCACCATGGGGCGTGAAAAATTTGAAATTTTTTTTTATGTATCTTCAATAAACAACGAACGAAACAAAAAAAATTTTTTCGAATATCTCTTTTTTTTCCCACAAAAAAAAATTCTTGAAAAATAGCAAAAAAACAGGGGGTCACAGTGGTGTTGTCCGTTAAGTAATCAGCCTACTTTCTGCGAACTAATAGTCTACTAATAATAAAGTGGTATTGTTTCTGATTCTTCTTATAGTCTCAATCTCGGTAGTTTGGCTCCGTGTTACAATCTTTGGATACCATATGGCAATATGTAAAATTTGTTATACCCTCGGGTCTCTTTGCCGTGGATCGCGCGGTCTTCCAGATACTAATTAATAACGAGCAATCGATGGTGAGCCAGATTCTCTAGAGCTCGACGATAAACCGCTCCACGCAAAATAGGGTCGTGGTCCACAGTAAACTACTAAAGTAGATCACCTTTGATCATCGTTGAGGTTGTCTCCAGCGTGGACGATGGAAATTATGGACAAACAAATTCTGGACCTTTTTCAACGTTTTTTTTATATATAAAACGTTTACATATAAAAAGCGAAACATTATTGGCACAATTACGTTGAGATATAATGTTTTTGAAAAAAAAACGTGTGTCAGATGCTAGCCGATAGATATCATTTTATAATTTTCATATCAACAAGTTATGAGGTTTTTTGTAGGCATTGGTAATTATACCCATAAATGTGCGTATGCAGCATCGACATCAGCTGCGGTACTTTTGATTTATTTGCTTCCAGCCCGAGGAATTTTAAATGCCCATATGATAGGGTCTAATTACACTCCATTTTTCACATGGCGTGTAAGTGCACCCCAACATTTTTATCTGGCTAATAATTATTAGTCAGATAAAAATAAATAATGTTGTTTACCTTTACCGTTCATATTCCAAAAGTATACAATAAAGTTTATTTGTGTATCTATATTAATATTCATAGGAATGTTCATTTATTTTCTTTGCTCTACTTTAACGTTATTTAAGGGCTTAGGCCACAGTAACGGGTATAAAATCATGTGCGAATTTAACAATCTTTTTTCGAATGAGAAAGAGATTTACTCCTAAAGTTAATTACACATCCATTTAGTATGAATATAAAGCTGTTAGATTTTTTTTTTTTCGATGCACAAGATGACTGACTACTATTTTCTTTTATCTTTTTTTTAGGCGCTTCGCGGCGTGACATTTAGCGTCCACAATTTTTTACCTAGAACAAAAAACAAAAATTCTGGTCAATGTACATTAGAATACATAGATTCATACATACATACTATAGAAGTACATACGGAATTCAAAAAATATTGTTTTATGCAAAAGTTGCAGGTATTTGAACTTGAGAAATGAATTTTCAGTGCAAAATTTCGTTATAATTGCTCATAAAATGAAAAGTTTTCGATTAATCAGAAATTCCGCACGTACTTCTCTGCGAAATGCAATTAGGAACATAACTTTTAAATTTGAAGTAAATCGAGTGAAAATTGTTGAAGTTATTTGTCACGCCAATTGGAAAAAAGCTGTTTCGAGAAGTTTCGAGTAGTCGGCCATTTTATGCAACGAAAAAAAAAATCCACCAGCTTGATATTCATACTAAATAGATGTGTAATTAATTTTATGAGTGAATCACGTTTTCATACGAAAAAAAGTTGTTAAATTCGCACATGATTTTATACCTGTTACTGTGTCCTGAGGCCTTAAAAAAATTAACAATTGTTTGTATTTACGTTTAGATTAATAAATATTGTTTTTTTTCATTTAGGTTTTTTTTTACGAATCGACAATGAACAGCACTATTTATTTCATTATTCTCATACTCCACGATCTTGCCTAACATGACGTTGTCAAATTCAAGCCACTGTCGTGAAAATTAATCGGCATAGAATGGTTATTGCTTTGCTCAATAATAATTAGATTTCTTTTAGCCCAGAAGTAAATACTGTCGGAAGTATCCAGCGGAGGAAAATACCACATTAATATGTCTCTCGGTCCTTAGTGATTTGCGGATACCGGAGAAGCTCAGTCGAAGAATTCTGGGATACTGATCAAACAGGAAACAATCTCAAAGCTCGGTAGAATTTCGTCGAGGAGCAGTCACGTCCGCAACTCGACTGTTTCCCGACGTAGAAGTCGAGGAACAATTGGGCTCAAGAACAGGAATACTCCGCCGCAGCTCAGTGACGGGAGCAAAAGTGGAAGTTATCGCGGCCAACTTTGGCAAACTCCGCGGTGAGTTTCAAACGATATCGAAGGATGAGCGCGTGTCCCCGTAGTTGCGTCGGAGGATACGAAATTTATGTCGATCATGGTTTTTCACGAACAAAAAAATCATGCTGCCGTTGCCAGTATGCACACTCGGGGCGATGGGCGAGAGTCACTTGGGAACTTCGACCGAGTGCAGTTAGAACAAGTCAAAATTGTAAAACATCCTAGCCACGTGCACTGGACACTCGAGCCAGCTAGGTCGGCAACAATTTGGCAGCTGTTTTTCAGCATTTTCCTCCCGAACCGTGGCACCTCGATATGTCACAACAATTGTTTCCCGAAAATAAAACTATTATTTTGACAATGACTCGAATTCGACAACGTCAAGTTAGGCGAGATCGTGGAGTACAAACAGTCAAAATGAATAGTGGTGCTCATTGTTGATTTGGGAAAAAACTTTATTGAAAAAAAATGAACAATATTTGGGAGTCTTAACATAAAAATACACAATTGCTTTTTTTTTAATTTAAGAAAATATTTTTTAATAAATAAGTGTTTTTTTTTAATAAAAAAAGATTATTTATCAATATTCTTTTAGGAAAATAATTTTTTTGTAAGAATAATAACTAAATAAATAAACATTTTTCGAAAAATTAATATAGATGCAGCAGTAAACTATATTGAATGCTTTTATTTTTTAATGCAAACGGTAAAGCTAAACAACAATATTTATTTTTATCTGACTGTACTTATACCCCATATAAAAATGGGGTATTACAACCCACCATATCGGTACTTAAAATTGTTCGGGCCGGAAACCAATAAATTAAAAGTACCACTGACGTCGTTGCATATGCACATTTATGTGCTCAGTATTGTGTCAATGCTGTTTATTAGTATTTTCCTCCTAATTTATGGGACATCGATATCTCATAAAAATTGTCGCCCAACAGCAAACAGAATGAAGAATTTTGAGTATCCACCCAAGTAATTATTACATACCCATTTTACATCACAACAGATTGTTTGGGTTTGTCGAGGGTTCTGAGAATATTTATTGAATTCACTAAGGCCTTAGGCTAAAATCATGTGCGAATTAATCAATTTTTTTTCGTATGAAAAAGTGACTCACTCACAAAATAATTACACATCTATTTAGTATGAATATCAAGCTGTTAGAATTTTTTTTCGATTTACAAAATGGCCGTCTACTCGAAACTTCTCGAAACAGCTTTTTTCCACTTGGCATGACAAATAACTTCAACAATTTTCACTCGATTTACTTCAAATTTAAAAGTTATGTTCCTAATTGCATTTCGCAGAGAAGTACATGCGGAATTTCTGATTGATCAAACACTTTTCATTTTATGAGCAGTTAATGAGCAGTTATAACGAAATTTTGCACTGAAAATTCATTTCTCAAGTTCAAACACCTACAATTTCTGAATAAAACAATATTTTTGTAATTCCGTACGTACTTCTCTTAGTATTCTAATGTAGATTGACGAGAATTTTTGTTTTTTGTTTTAGGTCAAAAATTGTGGATGCTAAATGTCACGCCGCAGAGCGCCTAAAAAAAGATAACAAAAAAAAGTATTAGTAGTCGGTTATTTTGTACATCGAAAAAAATATATATATATTTTCTAATAGCTTGATGTTCATACTAAATAGATGTGTAATTAATTTTATGAGTGAATCACTTTTTCATAGGAAAACAAAATTCTTCAATGCGGACATGATTTTATACCCGTTACTGTGGCCTAAGGCCTTAATCAAAGGTTACACACGTTGGTTCCAGGCTGAATTTAAGGGGCAACATCTATCTAGGACCCGAATGAAACGACCAAATTCCGATTTTTTTCTGGGAAATAGTTGGTGAAAAAGAAACGCATTTTTTTCACCCAAAGCTACATATATTGAGAGCCTTTGAAAAAAATCATCAAAAATACAGAAAAACAACACAAAAAATGGCCGTCGGCAGATGATGAAATTGGTTTTCGCGACGTTTCGCTGTGGACACTTCCCAGCTCAAACGGTCCATCCGAAATCTAAAAACCTAAAAGCTTAATTAAAATTAACAATAAATACGAGTCGTTGACGATCATCGATATTGAAAATCATACTTTTTAACAACGTGGCAACGAATCAGAAACTCGAGCATACAAAATTTATGAAGAAAAGTTCTCATCTTTACGTAAGTTTAAAAAAATGGTGAACCATTTTTAAAAAGTGGGACGTCAACGACCTTAAAATGGTTTTCGTCGTATCTCCGGTAAATTTGGAAACAATCCATCGAGTGGTTCTGTGGTTGGAAGCTGTAGTTCCTTCAATTTTAGGAATCTTTCGAATATCAAATAAAAATATTTTTGAAAAATGCAATTTTTTGACCCACTTAGGTGGATGTAATCCGTCAAATAACGGCCCTCAAATTCTTTCAAGAGAGACAAGCATCACTCGCAGAAAAAAAGAATCGGGGAAGAGAAAGATGAATTATTCAAACGGGGGTCGATCGCGTCGACACTTCGAAAATATGCAACAACTCTAACTCTCCGCAGTTCTTACGGAAAATAACGGCTTAAACATTGTGGACCTATAAATTGCAGATAGTCGATAGTAGGAGGTTCGGACGAGGAAAGCACTTTACTTTATTGACCTGTGACAGGATGGGAAAGCGAAGCTTTTGCTGTTTGCGCTGCGTCTGGTGCGTATACAATAAAACGATTAAGATAAGCTTGTGTTTTTATGGTACCTCAGCCACTGGGAACTCTTATAATTCCTCCATATTAGTCTGTCACAACCCCGTCCCCAACCCGCTCTATTGTTGTTACCCTTTTTGCTAAAAATGTGACATACTCAGACGTTGAATAAGTTCTCGCTGTTTTCCAACAGATGGCGTTACCTGCGTGCGTGTAGTTTAAGGGGTTACCCCCACTTGCGATTTTGAAAAAATCTTTTTTTTTATTTCATTTTTTTGAAGTATAAATATCTGAGAATATGTCCTGAAAATTTCAATTCGATCCGAACAAAATTGACTGAGATATGAGCGTTGAAAGAGAAGAATCCGTTAACTAAAGAACTGAAACTGAAACTTTAAGGGAGCTTTCCAGTGTGAAATTTTCAAAAAATCGATTTTTTTTTGCTTTATCGAATAGTATACACTCTTCCCAATATTCCCTGAAATTTTCATGCCGAAATTCAGATTATTTCGGTTACTGTACAGCATTTCTTGGAAGAAGGCAACGGAGCGCTACAGCTACAGCGAAACTTTGAACGCGTTTTTCTCGAAACAGCATTTTTCAAAACGGTGTCCAACTTGGAGGGCAGAGTTTTAAAGCTATCGAGTTGAATTTTTTACACAATATTCTTAACGTCATTGTTTATCGTGCTATGGAAGCTTTTTTTTTTTTGACATCTTCCTATTTTTTTGTAAAAAAAACTGCCAAAAAAATGCTAAAATCGATACTTTTTGTTCAAACCGGCGCCATTTTTGCAAAAAAAAAAAAAAAAGCCTCCATAGCACGAAAGCCAATTATATACCGATCAATAATCTTTTTGTGTTTTTTGTTTCAGATCAAAATTGTGACCCCCAACGTGGACACCACATCCAAGTGCATTTTCTGCAACAATTGTTTCATCATTTTTATAGATATTAATTAATAAATAAATCGATCTTTAAAAAATTGTTTTGTATTCTTCAATACCCAATTAATATACAAAAAAAAACCAGACCGATTAGATTATTTTTTCTTTAAAAAAAAAAATCGCGAAAAACAGCGATTTTTCGGGCTGTCACACTGGAAAGCTTCCTTAAACGCGTTTTTCTCAAAATGGCATTTCTGAAGTCGGTGACCAAGATTACTCGAACACTAATGAACCGATCTTCTTGAAATTTTGCAGGCTTATTTAATACATAAAAATGTAGTCTTTAATCGTTCGATTTTTTTTCGTTAAAATCGAACCATTAACTTTGACTGTCCGCCATTTTGTGAAAAATGAATATTTTTTAAAATCCTTCGATTAAAGACTGGTTTATACTTATATTTGACTAAATCCATCCGCATTTTTTTTTCAGATGATCCACTTCGCCGCAATGTTGGTCACCGCAAACCGTGTATATAAAAACATTATTTCATTGACGGCCATTTGCCACTAAACAATGCAATATTTTTCAATAAAAAAATGACTGAAAGTTCTTCAAGATGTGTTCTTTAAGATGGTATATTGATCGATTAAAAAAGTTTTGCAGTTTTCTTTAAAAAAATTCATGAAAAAGGCCTTTTTTTGCGCTACAAGTGGGGGTAACGCCTTAAGGGAGGTTTCAACTTTGCTGAGCCAAAAAATTTTTGATTTTCCACCATTTTTGTATCGTCATTTTTGGAAACACCGTCCGGTGAGTACTTTCGAGTAAAATTCATTTTCGGTTAATGTGAAATGATTAGTTTCGCAGTGAAAGAAAAAAAAAAGATTGTCAACACAGTTATCGACCGTGGCACTCAGTTGTCGGAATTTTTCTCAGCCATTTTTTCACAGACTGCAATGGTTCAAGTGTCAAAATGTGCGTTCCTAGGCTAGCTAGGTCGAGTGACTCTTGTATTTGCGATCACCCCAACCGGAAGATCATTCCAACCTTCCCCAACTACAGTTTCGCGTGGAAAATTCATCTGTAATGTTTTTTTAAATAAAAAATCGAATATCAGGACGCCGTAGGTCCTTCTCCCACCAGTCGGACGTCGACTGTGAAAATTTCTAGTCATTCCCTTCAGTCGTTTTTGCGAAAAATTCCGAGAACTTTTGTCGCGTTTCTTTAGCGTCGGAATCGAGTGTCGTTCTGCTTTGATGCACGCTCCAACTCGCGTTTGGCCTCCTTTTCACTTGTCGTACGTTCTCCGGAAAAGCCGTTTACCTAACGGGCTCTCATTCGAGGAAAAAAAACATGCGGATAGTGCATTCGAATAAATTATTCACCGCTTTTCGACGTGTACGTCCAAACGCGAATAAAATGAATAAAAAAAGAAGCCGAGAGGACGAAAAAGTTTAAAGTCGTGCGAAGGATCGACAATAGCATTGGAGCATTGGAGATGTGAGTAGCACGCTAGCAGGACCATTCAATATCCTCGCGCGAATATAGTCGCCAGACGTATCTGCCAGTAGTGCCAGTACGTATCGTAAATGCTTCAAGCGTCCTGTCAAAAAATACCTACGTCGCAAGCGCGACAAAAAACGGAAGATTCGGGGGCTGGCGATGGGAAACGAAATTTCGGCTTTATCCCGGTATCGATTTGTTCGCTATAAGAGTCGAGCAGTACGAAATGTCTGAGATATGACTCTTGGCACCGTCGTAGCCCGAGAGAGCAATAGGAGTTGACGCTTCAACGTAACCGCGGAATAATCACGTTTTCCATTCCCGTTGATCGTGAGAATGTTCCGCGAAACGTTATTTCTACAAATGGAGCGTGTAATATTGCCGCGGTCCCCCTGATTGGCCGGCGCCGCGTTCTTCATTCTCTTACCGCGTCTTTATTCGACTCCATAACCTGGAATCGTCTTATTAGATTTTTACCATTAGATGACTCACTTCTATATCACTTTGCGGATCTCCGGTCGCCGTATCCGGCGACGAGCTTTCGGTATGTGCCATCGCGGAATATACCAAATACGGGAGAAAAAAGTTTTCCCGAATTTATGGCACGCACGGAGTTACTCCGAGGCAGCGTCGAGCCAGTGCCGAGCACCTTGTTGACTGCTTAGGGGTTAGACTACTGTGAAAATGACGAGCACTCGTTCTCCGCTTGAGGAAAATTAAAGAGGAAAGTCCAACGTATGGTGCAGGAATCGCAGATTAGAAGGCAAACTCTTCATTGGAACGATAAAACTGATAGTCAAACTTTCAAAGGCTTTTTTTTTTCTTGAAAATATGTTTTTCAAAGCAGTGTACACGATGTCTGTCATTTGATGTCATTTGATGTTATTTGATGACATTTGATGTCATTTGATGTTATTTGATGACATTTCATGTCATTTGATGTAATTTGAGGTCATTTGATGTCATTTGATGTAATTTGAGGTCATTTGATGTCATTTGATGCCTTTGATGTCATTTGATGTCATTTGATGCCTTTGATGTCATTTGATATCATTTGATGCCATTTGATGTCATTTGATATCATTTGATGTCATTTGATGTTATTTTCCGATGATTTTTTCGACAGTTTACTTTATTTGATGTCATTGGGTGTTATTTTTAAATTGTTTTTTCGACCGCTTACGTTATTTGATGTCATTCGATGTTATTTTTCAATTGTTTTTTCGACAGTTTACGTTATTTGATGTCATTGGATGTTATTTTTCAATTGTTTTTTCGACAGTTTACGTTATTTGATGTCATTGGATGTTATTTTTCGATTGTTTTTTCGACATTTTACATTATTTGATGTCATTGGATGTCATTTTTCGATTGTTTTTTCGACAGTTTACGTTATTTGATGTCATTTGATGTCATTGGCTGTTATTTTTCGATTGTTTTTTCGACAGTTTACGTTATTTCATGTCATTTGATGTCATTGGATGTTATTTCTCGATTGTTTTTTCGATATTTTACGTTATTTCATGCCATTTGATGCCATTGGATGTTATTTCTCGATTGTTTCTTCGACATTTTACGTTATTTGATATCATTGGATGTTATTTTCCAATTTTTTTTTCGACATCTTACGTTATTTGATGTCATTGGATGTTATGTCGAAGAATCGAAAAAAAATCAAACTTGTTTTGATAATCGCAACACGACAATAAAAAAGTCCTCGTCAATTTTATTTCAATAGGACAAATATTTAGAATTAATGTTTTTCTTTTTATTGTATAAATATATTTATTTTTCGATATTGAAATAAATAAATTTTTTACATAATGAACTTGAATAAGTATATGTCTATATGCCAATCTTATCTATTTAAAAAAACTCATTTCAGATCAAACGAGTGGCCAAAATCAATTACACTGTTGACCCCTCACGTTCAAAGATCCTTCACGAGATTGTTTATAACTTCTTTACATGCTAATATTTTTCAATGATTTTTGGCGCACAACTTTGTTAATGTACATTGAAAAATATGTTTTAACGATTTTCCAATCTTACTGATGCCTTGAAAATTAATTTTTTTAAGGAATTCCGATATTCGGTTCGTCACAGTAGCCTAATCCCTTAAATCGCTGGTTAATCTTTTTTTATACGCTACGGATAAGGCACGCAGGCGCGAGTGTTCCGACTGCTTGGCCTAAATTAAAACTTCGACTTTGGGAGAACTAGCATGGTTGCTCGTGGAAAAGGCGTCGAGGATTAAAATGGTATGGGAAAAAAGTTGTTAAAAAGCGGTCCTCGAATTCATAGTCGATGGGGAAATTACAGCAACAAATTTGCTCCGTATCGATACTTTTTGCAGTTAACGTTCACGTGGCAAATTATTGCTGCCACTCGTTCAACATGACTCGAAACTGGTTCAGCTTCAATATTCTACAGATAAAAAAGCATGGGAACGAGTATTCTATGCAGGTATTGGGTTATACTATGCCATATTACGATTTTTGTTATTGGCGGAGGGCTATTTTTAATGCTTTCGTCGTGAAAGTTTTTTTTCCGTTACCGTGGATAGACCTTAAACAACAATAGCTCGCCCGAGTTGAGGATGCACTCTGCCAAGAGGACTTGGAGCTATAAAACTCAGAAACGGGCAGTCGATTTGATGAGAAGCAAACGTAACGATGCCGGGTCATCTTACAGGTCGAGATACTACGAGATCTACGGTTATTCGTCTCCTTTCTACGTTCGGGGTAAAAAGGTAAAAGGGACACGATTGTCGATCACCGTTTTACGGAGCTTTTCGGGAAACGGCTTTAGGGATATAGATTGTTGAGACATTGCGTGGAAGACAAAGTGACGCTCGGTAGAGTGATCGCTGTGTTCTTCTATTTTAATTAAACTTAACATTTTTAATCAAAAGCGAAATTTAAATTGAAATTGTAATAGAAATTAAAATGCAAGCAAAAATTGAAATTGAAATTGAAATTCAAGTAAACATGGAAATTTAAGTAAAAATTGAAATTTAAATTGAAATTCAAGTAAAAATTGAAAATTAAATTGAAATTCAAGTAAAAATTGAAATTGAAATTGAAATTCAAGTAAAAATTGAAATTCAAGTAAAAGTTGAAATTTAACTTGAAATTCAAGTAAAAACTGAAATTGAAATTAAAATTCAATCTAAAACTGAAATTGAAATTGAAATTCAAGTAAAAATTGATATTGAAATTGAAATGCAAGTAAAAATTGATATTGACATTGAAATTCAAGTAAAAATTGATATTCAAATGGGAATTGGAGTAAAAATTGATATTGAAATTGAAATTCAAATTGAAATTGAAGTTTAAATAAAAGTTGGAAATTAAATAAAAAATGTCAATTGTAATAAGCATCTTAAATAATAAATATTTCCAATAACAATCGAAATTTGAAATCAAGATACAATGAACATGAAAATTTGTACTTTGAATAGAAATAATTGTTTTTAATCAGTACTTTGATTAGAAATAATTTTCTTTACATCAGGGTACAAATTTGCAATAAAAATGAAAGTTGGTATTTTTTATCATAATCATTTTTTCAATTAAAACGAGAATCAAAATAACCATTTCAAACAAGATTAATTCTTTTTGATAAAAATAAAACCAGAAATTTCTTTTTTAATAATAGTAACTTATGATGTTGCAAATGATAATTACTCACCTTGTTCTTTGATGGCAAAATTACATAGCGTTGTGTTGCTAGAAATCTCTGGAGCGTAGTGGGGATTGGGAAGTTTCGTCGTGATGAACAATCGAAATTTGTCATTGTAGCTTACCATCTTGTCGTTAAATTTAATCATGACGAGATCGCCTGAAAATTCAGTACACATAACTTCGCAAAATTGGAATATTTCGATAAGGCGTGTGGTAAGAATCTTTTTCACGAAAATCATTCGCGCACGGAAAGAATTTTTAAGTAATTTTTACTGTGAAATCACAGTAATTCGGTGACAAATGTGCAATTCTTCAGGTTTTTACGAAATAAATTATAAATTTTCATGGAAATGAATCAAAATTTACTTTTGCGTAACAGAAATTAAAAATATTTTCCAGAATTTTTACTGAAATTAATAGTAAAATTTCATGAAACGTAAAGATTACGACAATAAGTTAAAAAAGTGCTAATATAAATGAAATTTTTCAGTGGAACATTGAGAAATTTGCGTGTTTTCCATAAAAATTTAAAAAAGGAAGCCGAAATTTTCCGTGCGTCCACCGGAATTTTACGTTCTTTATAGTAAAATCAGTTAGGGCTAGGTCGCCTGACCGTACGCGTGAGCTCTGTGTGCGAGCGTGCGTATACGTGAACGCAAGCTGGAGAGTGGGCTTGTGTATGACGCAGTATGACGAGCACGAACGACGCCGTCCCGCGTTGCTTAGCAACAGCGGTACCGCGCATGCGCATTATGGTACGAAGCATGGGCCAAGAAAGCCTCGTGGTCTCGTGCAGTCTAACGTGTTTTACGCAGTTCTACGCAAGAAAACAAAAAAACGTGAAAAGAAACTTCGATAAAGGACGTCTACAATAGTACGGAAAGATGATATGCTAAAATAAGTACCAATCAAGAACACAAATGTGCAGAAACGCCGATGAAAAAAGTATTTATTTAATCATAGGGAATTCATTTTTCGCTAGGGATTTTAGAAATTTCAAGTTTGTCCAGGTTATTTTTACTGTAGAAACTTGGAATTTTTGAGGCAGCCCATTGTTAAAATTCTACATGAGAATGTGTCAGAATTTTTACTGAAAGAAATGTAAAAAATTATGCTACTTGCTTAAATTTTTACAAGAATGAAAGCAAAATATTAAAAGCTAGTGTCAATTTTTGACTATGTGCACATTTGTCACCGGTTTCAAATTTTTAATGTAATTTTTACGGAGATTTCACCGTAAAAAATACTTAAAAATTCTCTCCGTGTGAGATGCTATTAATTCCCAAATTCAAAAAAATATCGACAGAAATAAGGAGAAATATCAAAGCAGGATATATATTTTCAAATTATGTTTATCCAGAAGAATACTAAAAAATTATCGTTAATATGAAACAATTTAAATCATTTCTCATCATTGCGATTGGAAATCATTAGATAAAAAAATATATTGGTCGCTTTTCAATCAATTTCGCTGGTTCATGAAAGAATTAAGAAAATGTTGCATTCTTGCAGCACGCTCCATTAGCAGCTTTGAAAAATAGCTCGTGTGCGGTGAAAATTATCAAGCGGATGACGCGTTGAATATTAATGGGAGCGAAAAACATCGGTAATATTAAAACGTTGAAAGTGTTATTGAAAAAAATATAATATTCTTTTAAATCCGACCTTCATTATTTTTGTTCACTTCTCGGGGGTTGATAACACTCTCCGATTTAATCAGTATATCGTTTTGAAGTATTGATATAAAAAGTCCCGGTCTCTACGACGGGTTCGTAGTATTCAGGCTTGTACTGCTTTCTGGTAAAAAGCTTTTTCACATTTGATTTGGGTGCAATTTTCATGCAATATGTATACCAGGCGAACACCCGATGAGTGAAAAATGCGTTCAATTTATTTTTGACGTGACGTGTGTGACGTGACGCAGGCCCGATAAAGCAATGTGCCAGATCGGTTGTATTGCATGGATCTATGGCCTAACGACATTTGGGAAATAATCCAATGGACTTATATCTGAAGAGCTGGCGAAGAAAACTAGACTTGTCCACACTACGTCAATTTTTTTTCGTGTGTTTCACCTTAATTAGACCTTAATTAGCTCCCGAAATATTTTGAATCCAATCCGGCTTTAAACACCTCAATATTTGTGAAAAACTGCCTTTTTTAAGCAAAATTACAGTTTTTAGGCACGAAAATAAGTAAAAATAAAAATAAAATTTGACGTAGAGTGGACAAGTCAGGTTTTGTTCGCCAGCTCCTCATCTGGAAATTAGCAGTGAACGAAACGAAAAAATGCTCTCAAGGCCTTCGGATGCCGTCCGAGAGTTGCGAAATTTGATATAAATATAAAACATATAGATAATGAGATATATAGATGATATACAGATAATGCAAAAATATATAGAAAATATATAGAGCTGCGAAATTTGATAAAAATATATAGATATAAATATAAAATAATATAGATTCAAAAAAGCTACATAGTGCAATGCCACAAAGTCGTAGTCACAAACCAGACCGCAGAACGTTCTGACTAACGAGCGATTGTACGTTAGTGTAGATGGAAATTTAGCGAAATGTCAAATGAACGAAAAAGCCATAAAGCAAAGAATATTTTAGGCGATACACGACGGAAGACTTCAAAAAACTGTCTTATGAATGGATTTTTTTTGTCGCTGAAATATTTTCTTCTACCGATTCGGGTTATGAAAATCATTCCCACTTTGTTTACGTATGCTTATTGGACGCTTACGAGGTCGATCTGAAAAAAATGTTTGGAAAATAATTAAAAAAAAAAATGATGGAAAATAAAATTGTTTCGCTCAAACGATGCAAAGTTTAATGTCGATATTATCTTCCATATTGCCCCATGTGTACACGTAAATATTATGGGGGGAGATTCCCTTAGGCGAGGAAAAAAATTCGCTGATTTTCACCTTTTTTTTAAACGAACGATTTTTTTCGCGATTTTTGAGACTCAGGGTATGTTTTATTACTATTTTTGATTGTTACGTGGTATTTTTTCATTGACCTTGAAAACTGGTGTGACGTATAGCTAAAAAACTAGTCGACCGATTCTCATGAAATTTGGTACAAATCTTTTTATCCTCATCGTCTATAACATGATCCTAAAGGTTTTGAAAATTAGAAAATAAAAGTATTTTTTTTCATCGCAGAATGTGGCCATTTTTTTCGGAAAATTCAATCGTTTTTCAAAGCTTACCACTTAATCGATTTTCAACATTTGTCCCTTTTTCTTGGTTCATATTCTACGTATGAGAAGAATTACGTTAATGAGAGAAAATGTCCATTGTTTTTTTTTCATACATAACTTGCCGACGCCAAGTGTCACGCCGCCTGAAAACATCCGCTGCAACCCGTTACGAAAACCGTGCCACACCTCCGTCATTTCGAAAGATTAAGGGGTTACCCCCACTTGCGATTTTGAAAAAATCGTTTTTTTTTTATTGCATTTTTTTTAAGTATAAGTATCTCAGAATATGTCCTGAAAATTTCAAGTCGATCCGAACAAAATTGACTGAGATATGAGCGTTGAAAGAGAAGAATCCGTTGTGTAAACGACCGGCTAATTGAAACTTTAAACGCGTTTTTCTCAAAATGGCATTTCTGAAGTCGGTGACCAAGATTACTCGAACACTAATGAACCGATCTTCTTGAAATTTTGCAGGCTTATTTAATACATAAAAAAGTAGTCTTTAATCGTTCGATTTTTTTTTCGAAAAAAATGGCCGTTTTATAGCCAAAAAACGGCCGTTTTTTTTCGTTAAAATCGAACCATTAACTTTGACTGTCCGCCATTTTGTGAAAAATGAATATTTTTTAAAATCCTTCGATTAAAGACTAGTTTATACTTATATTTGACTAAATCCATCCGCATTTTTTTTTCAGATCATCCACTTCGCCGCAATGTTGGTCACCGCAAACCGTGTATATAAAAACATTATTCCATTGACGGCCATTTGCCACTAAACAATGTAATATTTTTCAATAAAAAAATTACTGAAAGTTCTTCAAGATGTGTTCTTTAAGATGGTATATTGATCGATTAAAAAAGTTTTGTAGTTTTCTTTAAAAAAATTCATGAAGAAGGCCTTTTTTGCGCTACAAGTGGGGGTAACGCCTTAATCAAAATAATACCATGCAACAATGTAAGCCAATAGTAGTGATGAAAATATACCCTAAGTCAAAAAAAGTGGCAAAGAAATCAATCCTCTAGAAAAATCATGAAAATCAATATTTTCTTCATTCCTCGCCTATCGTCCCCTTTGAAACTATAACGAACGGAAAGTGTCTATTACCCAGCTTGATAAAGGCTCGCTGCAATATCGGCTTCAGAACTGAATCCAGAGTTTCACCTACGTTCTTCAGTAAAACCGGCTTGCCCAGTTGAATAGCTTGGCCGAGTATTTGCGTGTAGTCGGGAAGTCCGAAATCAATGATCTTTAATCCCTGAATGCAGAAGAAAAGCAAAGGCTCGCATAAATAAGCCTTGAGCAAATAGAGCAAACAAAAAAAAGGAAAGTATTACACAATCATGGTTTTGGGCGTTTTGGAGCAGATTAAAAAAGTTTACTGACGTTGGAAGATTCCATATTCTTGATCCATTTAACAGCTTGGCACTGAGGATCAATGACGAGCGGCCACCGGGTGCTTCTCGTTATAATTATTCCATTTTCCGTACTGAAACCATCCGATGGTAATCCCTGAATGTTCCATTCTCGAATCGTTGCTGGATCGCCGAGAAATTCTTTATTGTCGAACTTGGGCGAGAGCGGAATATTCATAGCGTCGACCTTTTAGCGTTCAAATTTATACGGATTTAGCTTTGCGGGAAACATAATTCATACAAATAGCCGTGAGTACATTTCGAAGTGAAATTATTCCCCCTACTTTGATTCATTTCGCAAGACGAAATGAGAAAAATTGTTTGGACGTTGAAGTCTGCTGAACGGTCTGTTTGTTTTTTTTTTTTTTTTTTTTTTTTTTTTCGGAATGTGGATTATTGACCATCGCTGATAATATTTGTGAAATTGTTGCAAGTAACCAATTTGCGATTCAAGGTTAGTGCACAACCGAGAATATTTGACTTGGGCTGTATCTTTCATCAGCCGTGCAGACTCAAACAAATTGGATAATAAATTCCCCGTGGGAAGATAGGATTAAGCCCACCTCTTGATGCCAAATCTGAACCAATTCTTCGCGATAATTGGACACGAAGGGGCCGAGGTAACAAATGAATGCGGTTGATATTAAGCAGTCACCCGGAAGATAATCATAGTCGATGCCGAGAGACTCAACCGTCTGCTGCCAACGTATGCGCTCAGCCGACAACCCGTCCACCAGCAGAGCAGCTCTTTCCAACTTTAACTTGAGGTGTTCGGCCTGTCAAACGATAAGGGGACAATTAAGAAATAATTGGGTGACGAGTCGTTAGCGTGGAAAACTTTGCGAACCGTCTCCCTTCAACTTTGACGGGCTTTGGCTATATTAGTAGCCGTTCGTAAAATTAGAGCCACCTACTTTCACTTATCAGCTCTTGAGGCCATTTTCACCGCTGCAATCAACCCTGATATTGGGGGTATCAGAGGATCTCTATGAAAGTGGCCGGCATATTGAGGAATATTGAAAAAAAAACACATTTTCTCCGTTATTAAGGAAGTTCATCTGATGATCGAATTAACAAACACATATTGATTTTAAAAAATCGAGTTCACTTATGAGTATCTAAAAAGTCACCTGTTCAAATTTCAAACTCTCCGGATACCTTGTTTGTGAGAAATTAATAAATAAAATGTTTCTAAATTAACATGGTCTCTTATGGAATGCCGTGTTTTTCCCGTCTATAAACGTGAAATTTGCAAATATTGACAAACAGTTTCGAAAGAAACTTTTATAATGGATAAAAAAATATCTAAAGAACGTTTGGACAGCTTTCTAAAATCCATTAGATACTTGTGAACTTCAGAATAAACTAATTTGTCTCGAAAAATGCTGATTTTTTGGAGGTTAACCTCCATATTACTCCAGTCGCATATTATGATGGCAACGTCGCAACCGCGCGCTTTTTGAAATCAACACTAATACTTTCCGAACGACGCAATGTGCACTACACTTCTACAGCAAATTATACAGAAGTGACTGGAAATGTAATGACTAAATCGGCTTAAAGAATAAAATCAAATAAATTAATCGCAAATAAAATCATTGTAGTTATAAAAAAAGGATACGAAATAATAACACATAAAAAATTGATTTCGAGATTGATTGAGAAAAAATTTGATTTACGAAAATTGATTTTGTCTGCCTTTCCAGAAAAACGCTTTCTTTTTTGAATTTTCTTCCATGGTCGAAAAAGAGATCGACGATGAACCATGGACGCGAGTGAAAAATTTCTAGCACATGGCAGCTGTACAGGATACGCGGTCGCGCTTGGTTGCAGTGTTGCCAAACTTATTGAACGGACTACGCTAGTCGTAATAATTTTTCTTTTGACTAACTCGGTACCAGATGAACTTCCTTATGGGGTAGCGCTTAGTTGTAAAAATTGAAAAAATGGCTCGAAAAAGTTTTTGAGACGTGCTTCCCGGACTTTGGCTGTAAACGGATTATAATCAAATATTTTCATACGAAATAATTACAGAATGTGCTTCAGATGATACTTTTCAAAATACCTAATTTTTCGAGCAATCAATCGTCACGATTTTCTATGAAAAATCCCAAAAGTGAGCTGTTTTCGACTGATACAACTGGACATAATCCATTAAAGAAAATGTGATGTGCTAAAAGTTCACCACGATCACGATTGCGATAGAAATAAATTATTAATCATTTCCGACGCAGTAGAAATCAAACGAAAAGCGATGAATTTCGCGTTGTTTAAATTTTAACTTTATCTGGGGCATTTTCTTTTTTGTTACATCGACACGATGTTTCTCGATTTTCAAAACTGCTCCGGGACTGTTGTGACATGGCGTTTGTTATTTAAAGGGTTACGTAGGTTAGGAAATTTCAAAAAATCCATTTTTTACACTCTATTATCTCATAGTGCAATATGTCCAATATTTTATTATCTAACAGTACAGTATGTACAATATTCTCCCAAAGTTTTACGTCAATCGGCGTAAAAATCGAGGAGAGAGAGCTTTTAGGAATTCGCTCCGTTGGGAAAGACGAGCCAGGAGCGACGCAGGTGTATCGCACTTTTCTCAAAACACTATTTTTGAAGTCGGTGGACACGATTTCTCACAAACTCATGCACCGACCTTATTAAAATTTTGCACACTTCTTCAAAATAGCATTGACTAGTGGTTGAACGAAGGTTTCTTTTCTCATTACAACTAATGCTACGATGTAGTGTAAATTGTACCACAAATTGAACTGTTTGCATATAACTGTGCCAAAAATTCAAATTTCAATTTTTAAAAAATCCTTCGTTCAATCACGAGCTATACTTATCCACTAACAGATAAAATGTTTTTTTCAATTTCAGATAAAGCTATCATGAGTTATCCTGACCACCATGAGGACACTTTTTTCAGGGTTCTCCGCAAACCAGGTCCCATTGGCTGAATTTCCCAAATTTTTTGTTCAATTGTTTTTTAAATTTTTGTTGGAATGTTGCTCTTTTATGTGCTTAACATTTTGAATGAAATGATTTATATACTATATTTTAAAATAATAGAGAAAATATGCTTTTTTGGCTTCCCACAAAACCCATGTAACCCCTTGTGAAAGACACACGGTCATTTCCCCAATCATCAATGATTACACTACAGTTTTCGGAACTTTTTTCAATTATTTTTTCACACATTCGTTCACAAATCGAAATGTGTGTTTTTGCTATGGCTGGGTTGAGTATGCCGTCGATTTGCGATTGCCTCAACTCAAAGGTTTTTTTAACCTTTTTTTTATCGCAAATACAAAGATCCCGAAGATACAGGTGCTTTCTGCAGTACTCAGACGTCGATTGTGAAAGCTGCAAGTCACCTTGTCCTGTCGCATTTGAGAAAAATGCCGAAAACTTTTGACAGATCTTTTTATCGCCCTAGTCGTGAAATACTTAAAAAAAATGATCTCAAAAATGGACCTAGGGGTTTACGTGAAAATAGGTGGGCCACCGTTTCCAGGTGACGGAAATGGATCAAGTTGGGGCTCGACTCTGGAAAAACTCATTCAGGGGATAAGATGACTCAATGGATTTCTACCAACTGATAATCCACTTATAATCAAATTAATTGGTCTCCGATTCGTTTTTGTATTACGGATCTTCATGATTTTTTCTTGTCACCAAAAGCTCGGGAAATAGCGAAACTTTCATTAAAACGTCACTGTTTCGTATAAAAGGAATTACAAGAGCAGACATTTGGCTAGAATCGTAGTATTGTCGAGTTTCTCCCTTACGTCGTATCGCCTGTAGGCCCGTTTAACTACTCTACTAATTAGCATCTTTTCGGTGAGCCATTGAAGATAAGAAGTTGGTATCTATTGGAAAATCACGAGGAGGACTTATCGAGGGAAAGTTGGCCGACCCTGAGAAACCAGTGTACCCGATTGGAACTCCCGACGACTCTTGTATGGCGCAATCAAGAAAATGTATCGGAGGAACGCTCTCGTCACGTAATAGGGTTGAGTATTTACAAAAGTTGTACCTCTTCAGCGGTAGAATGAAATACGGCAGTGACGGAGTGAAAAGGGCTGCGTTAGGTCACAGCATTTTTTCAATTACATTTTGCGAATAGAAAAAAACCGCAACTGTACGAGATCTCGGTGTCTGCCGATTTATTTGCTTAAACACGAATTTCTCAAAGAGGAAACGGCATTTTGGAGAATTTTTTTCAAAGGGACAAACAAGTTTTCAATTCTGTCAGAAAGTGTCAAAACGTCAAAAAATGCCTGTACGTGAGTGTATACAAATTTTTCGTACGCGTGAAAATTTCTAGTTTTCGAAATACCTGACTGGATTTTCGGACAGCAGTAGTGTGTTCAAAATGAATACAGTGAAAATCGGTGGTACGCTTTAGATTTGAAAGATGTTCCTATTTTGAAAGAAAAAAAACAAAATTCCGATGTCGCAACTTTCTTATCTTTTCAGACGCCTGATAAAATTTTTGCATAGAAATTGAGTATTATACACGGTACACGGAGAGAATTTTTAAGTATTTTTTACGGTGAAATCTCCGTAAAAATTACATGAAAAATTTGAAACCGGTGACAAATGTGCACATAGTCAAAAATTGACACTAGGTTTTAATATTTTGCTTTCATTCATGTAAAAATTTAAGCAAGTAGCATAATTTTTTACATTTCTTTCAGTAAAAATTCTGACACATTCTCATGTAGAATTTTAACAATGGGCTGCCTCAAAAATTCCAAGTTTCTACAGTAAAAATAACCTGGACAAACTTGAAATTTCTAAAACCCCTAGCGAAAAATTAATTCCTTATGATTAAATAAATACTTTTTTCATCGGCGTTTCTGAACATTTGTGTTCTTGATTGCTACTTATTTTAGCATATCATCTTTCCGTACCATTGTAGACGTACTTTATCGAAGTTTCTTTTCACGTTTCTTTGTTTTCTTGCGTAGAACACGTTAGACTGCACGAGCCCACGAGGCTTTCTTGGCCCATGCTTCGTACTATAATGCGCATGCGCGGTACCGCTGTTGCTAAGCAACGCGGGTCGGCGTCGTTCGTGCTCGTCATACTGCGTCATACACAAGCCCACTCTCCAGCTTGCGTTCACGTATACGCACGCTCGCACACAGAGCTCACGCGTACGGTCAGGCGACCTAGCCCTAACTGATTTTACTATAAAGAACGTAAAATTTCGGTGGACGCACGGAAAATTTCGGCTTCCTTTTTTAAATTTTTATGGAAAACACGCAAATTTCTCAATGTTCCACTGAAAAATTTCATTTATATTAGCACTTTTTAAACTTATTGTCGTAATCTTTACGTTTCATGAAATTTTACTATTAATTTCAGTAAAAATTCTGGAAAATATTTTAAATTTCTGTTACGCAAAAGTAAATTTTGATTCATTTCCATGAAAACTTATAATGTATTTCCTAAAAACCTGAAGAATTGCATATTTGTCACCGAGTTACTGTGATTTCACAGTAAAAATTACTTAAAAATTCTCTCCGTGTATCTGGATCAAATTGTGCGGAAATAGGTAAAGGCGTATTCAGGGAGGGTGAATTTTGAAAAATATCGTTTTCACGCAGCAATCATCTAAAAAGTGAAGGATATCGAGATAAACTTTTGTACAGGAATCATACAGGATATATTCGTACACAATTTCGCGAGAATCGATAAAACATTTTAGATTTCAAGAAAAAAATCTCTCACGTTGTACTTTTTCCGAAATCATAAATACCTCGCTCACTGCAATTTGCTCACATTCCAATTGATTGTAGATCTCTGAAACATTTGTCGAATGACTGAGTGATACGAAAATATCCGAGGATTGAAAGGATGAGCTTTTGATGAACTTTGAATTTTCGGAAAATCGACTATTGGATTGAGAGCGAAGCCGTTGAAAATAAATAAAAATGCCAAACTATAAAGGATAGAAACTGAAGGCGTAATAAAGTATCAAAGTATACGAAGCGTTTCGCTTCGAAGGTACATTTAAATTAAGTGGATTCGCCCTTGTAAAGTTCCGGTGTGAGTTATTTTCGTCTCAGGATAAAACTACGTGCATCAATATTAAGTCCGCAGTAACGCACCAGCCTAATTAAGTCGTCCTTTTCCTTCATCTTCGCGTCGTACATTTGCTGCAGAAGCTCCAACTCTTCGTGCAACTTTTGTAATTGGGCTACAGCGTCTGCCAGCTCGTCCTCCTTCTGACGAAGTGATTTCAAAGCAGCTTCCAATTTCTCTCGCTTTGGAGCTACGATTCTGTACATAACGTGAAATCAGCAAGCTACGGATCGTTGCTTACACTTGTGTATCCTATTAATTAAGTAGATATTATTCGACTCGGGAATGGATTACATTTAATTGCTCATTTATGTGAAGTAGTCGTAATCAGCTTGGGTCTGAATGAATTTTTCGATGATACGCGCGTTATTTTGACCACGATTCAGCATTTTTGAGCATTTATTTTATTTTTTGAGAATTTATTTCATTTTTTTGAGAATTTATTTCATTTTTCAAGAATTTATTTTATTTTATGAGAATTTATTTCGTTTTTCACATAATTTAAAAAATAGATCGGATTAAATAATCCATGCGGGCCGTTTTTACTCATGGGCATTGATTGGAAATATCGGAGGGATCAGTAACGATGCAGTAATTATTAAAAGTAATGTTTATGTTCACTTATCACACTCTGGACTACTTATTTAATAGCTATACATGTCCTATTTCTAATTATGGTAGTTTGATAGTTTTGATGTCATCGATGTGTCATACCGGTAAAGTTTGCCATATTGTTCCATCGCTATGGCCCACATGCACAACGACTTTGCCGCTATGGACACCACACCAACTTTTACAGGATCAAAGTCCGGGTTCGTTGTATATTTTCTAATCGTCTTCAATGTCTTATCCGATATGTGATCCTTGTCGAAGTCTCGTAGCTGAAAGCCGACATAGGGTTCGCGAATGGATGATCGACGATGAGAGCACGTTTTTGGAATTTTTCTCAGCCGTTTCTTCACGGACTCCAATGATACAAGGATCGAAATGTGTGTTTTTACGATGGTTAGGCCCAGTACATCTCCGATTTGCGATTAACCCAGCCGAAAGATCATTTGTAAACTTTTTCATTACAACTTAGCGCAGCAAATGGACCTGCCATTTTGTTTTTCAAGAACTCGAATATCTGGTTAAGACGGGTCGTTTATTTAGCGGTCGGATGTCGACTGTGAAAATTTCACGTGATTCGGTCCAGCAGTTTTTGAGAAAAAATCCAAAAACACTTTACGGATTTTCCAATCGACCGAATTGTTCTTTGTCTTGATGTGTATAAGTAACCTCGCAACATTCATGACACATTTTCTACACGTATCACATTGAACATCAAACTCACCGTGTTGAGAAAATTGACATCGCCAAGCTGGCGCTTCGATTCGGCCCACGTGGGCTCCGCAGTTTTCAGTATCATCACCGCCTCCATTACCATTTCCACTTTTGCCGGAGGCCGCGTGAATGATTTTATTTCCGAGAGGTCTTTCTTGTTCAACGCGTCGAGAGCCTGATCACGGAGTGAAGAGAATCGTGAGGGCGAAACGTGAAAAAAGAGCGCGGAATGATCATCATATTTTCGATTTTTGATGATACGATGATAAGACCTAGAAGTAACGCAAACACGCTGAAAAGCTTTACTTAATTAATGAAATAGCACGTAGACGAAAGGAATACCTTCATAGCTTCGTCCAGTGCTGGTTCAACAGCTGCAAGATCAGCACGCGCAATTTCTTCCAGTTTTTTGCAATCCTTGGATTCCTCGGTGATGCGAACTGACTTGAGGCTTACCAATTTCTGTGTTTCATCCGCGTCGTGACGCTGAGTAACTATCGTCGCCAAAAACTCCTCGCACTCCCTCGTCGACTGAGTCACCTGCTGCTGCGTGGTAACCAGTTCCACACTCATCTCCTGCACCTTTTGACTCGTGTCGTCGATCTTCAGCAAGCCAATGCGTAGCTTGTTCGCTTGGCTCACCAATTCCTTTCTTTTCGTCGTCAGCATTCTATTTTTCAAAAAACACCGCTGTTCATGGGCAAAGCATTGACCAGGAAAGACTACTATTTACGGCCATGCAGAAGACATGTCCAACCGACTGCACTCCTGTATTCCGTTTTCACGCTAAACGTCACTTGGACATTGTCGAGTCGTTTGGCACGAAGTTGTGGGAAATAATACACTGACTTGTGTCTAGAATCTAACAGTGAGAAAATATGAAAATAACCCGTGATTATGCAGCTTTCAATACCGTCCGAGTGATGTGAAGTCAAAATGGATATACAACAGCTGCGTAATGCGATGCGAAACATTCCTGGTTAGCTTCTAGACGGAAGAAAGCTCTGACCAATAAGCTTTTGCTCGTTACTGTAGATTAATAATTAGCGAAATGTTACATGGCGGATAAATTCTCGGAAATTGCCGATAATTAGTTGCGCAAATGGCCGACATCCGTGCAGAAATCGTCGTACGGATCCAATTGGATTCCCCCACTTGTCCCCAGTTCCTGATAGGGATACCAAAACTTCAAGCTCGTACATTGAATTCCAAACGAGATCCCCCATTGGAATTTAATGTACGAATCCAATTTGAATCCTAAAGGATTCTCACATGATCGAATTGCATCCGATACGGTTCTTGATGGATCCGCATGCTTTATGTTGAATTTCCTAAACGAGATATGTGTATATACAAAATGAGTAGATCATAAAAATGTATAAATCTTATCTTGATAAAGTATATATTGCTTAAAGAAGTATATCTTGAAAATCTATTTGTATCACATCACTGAAAGTCCACTGTAATCATCGTTTTTTTTTATTTTACTGCACTTTGGCATAACGCGAGGTGTGCAGCTTATGGTTCAACCCGTCGAGTTTTTTCTCATGACTTTTCACATATTTTCGATTCGAACGTGGTAAGAATGGTCAAACGGCGTTCATCGGGGGGAACAGTGCAGAATCCAATTAGATCCCAATGAGGTCCGGTGTCCCTAGCAAATCCCCATAGAGATGTGGAGGCACCTTGGGACTCTAAAAAATGTGTGCCCGGGATCACGAAAGGTATTTTTTTTGGAATTCCAATAAATCCCGGTGAAGAATTTCAAATAAAAATTCAAAATAAAAATTCCAATGTGGACTTCCTACGTGTGACGTTCGTATCAAATCCCTACAGGGTTGTGGTAGGATCCCCAGCACATTTCTGCACAGGCATTAGTTCGTAAATGCTCTACTGGCGCTACTTGCTGAATTAGGTACGAGTTATTCCTCGCCCAGTTTTTTGTTGGGAAGCGATTTTGGAATTGAGACGAAAATATTGAAAAAAGCTGCCAAATTGTTACCAGCCTGGCTAACTCGTGTTTTCACGAGTCCCTTTCCATACCAACTTCATCAAAGTTTCTCCGTGACTTTCCCACCCCCTTAAGTTCGACTAAAGTGCGATTAATGGTGTACAAACGTGGCGTTGTAAGATTAATGGATTTCGAGATCGACAATGTGACCGCTTACTCTTTGTACCGCGTAACCAGCTCGAGGAAGTTCGTCGGGGTCACGTAATTGTATCGCTTCATTTCAATTGCCATTTTACGCGAATATTGTATCACGGAATCGTGAATCAGGGAGAAGGTCGAAGCGACGGCGTCGCGCATTCTCTCCGGAAGTGGTTGAATAGATCTCTCGGCAACGGAATCTCTGGTTTCCTTTGGGGTTAGTTCAAAATAGACGAGTGAATTGAATAACAGCGAGACTATGAATGGAAGAACAATAATGCGCGCGGGTTTAACGTCCTATCGTGTTCCAACCCTGACGATTAAGTCAGCCTTATCAGCAGGGGTAGCTTTTTATTTGACGAGCTACAACTACCTAGGTGGGTCAAAAAATGCATTTTCCAAAAATACTTTTGGTCGATGCTATCACCTTTTACCTATATGGTATATCACCAGCTATGGTATCACCTTTCAGCTATATTCTCTGAAAATTTCGTAAAAATATTCATAAAATTAAAAGGTCATTGACGATCGCACTTTTTCAAAATAGATCTCCATTTTTTCACAGTTATGTAAAAATTACGACTTTTTTATACATCTTGTCTGCTCGAGTTTCAATTCATCGCCACGTTGTTAAAAAAACTGATTTTAACAATCGACGATCGTCAACGACTCGTGTTTATTGTTAACTTGAATACCCCGTTTGGTTTTGAGTTTTCAGATGGATCGTTTAAGCTGCAGAGTGTTCACCGCTGTATCCTGTTTTTGTTGGTGGCTTTTTTCAAAGGCACTAAATATATGGTCTTGAAGTTTGCATCGTTGGAATGCAACGAAAGATACATCTTTTCAATTGTCAACGTTTTTTGGCTGTACTGTCACTCAAAGTTTTTCACGTATTCTTATTAGAGAATTACGGCCTCAATTTGTAAAAAAAAAAAATTTGTGTAAGGGTAATAATAAAGAAATGGAAAAAGCGACAAAAATCGTTGCATTCCAACGATGCAAACTTCTACGTCATCTCAATACATGTAGATTTGTGTTAAAAGAAATGCGTTTGTTTTCACCAGCCATATGCCAAAATAAAATTCGTAATTGAGCAATTGTTTCGGGCCTCTAGGTAGATGTAGCCACTTAAAAAGAGAACAGACACGTCTTGCATTGTAGCGCCGTTTTGTCAAAATGCTTTCCCTCAATTATTGGCCAATATCACAAAACGGTTCGATTGAATTTAGGTATCGAAAAAAGCGACCAGCAGGGGTAAAAAATCGACAGGCTCACCTCTCTATTTTCGCCGATGATTGTCAGAACGAGATTGAGATCCTTGAGAAATTTGTTGCCGACCTCGAGAAGAGCTTCCCGAGGCCAAGGTAGAAACCAATCAATTGTGGTACAATTGATAAGAGACGGATACTGGCGGAGTCGGTTTCTAAAAGCGCTGCCGATTGGACTCATACACAGCACGACGTGCATGTTGCTTCGGACTCTTTGAATTAGGAATAGATAAATTGCTTCCATTGTGGGCACTATTCCCGCCTTTGCTGCCTCCTTCGTGAGACGGTTCTTTATCTGCGATTGGTAATATCGGCCTTTGATACTTAAGCGTTAATTGCGACGAAAAATTATCGTATAAAGCAGCCCCGAGAATCTCTCATGACTGACTAAAATTAACATTTGAAACAAAGCGGGCCCGGGGCAATCTCTCAGATCCGCGGTTGGTATTTTTCGAACTTTTCGGGCGTTCTCGATCGTGTAATCCAAACCAGGCAACGCGAGGATATGAATATGCATGTATGATAATCAATCAATCAATTAGGGGGTCGGTATCTGTCGCGCGAAGGTAAGAAAAAAAGGAGTAAAAGGTATAGGAAAGCCCGCGAGAATACGAAGTAGCTTTGAAAATTTTACTGTACTAAAAATCCGACTGTAAAATTAAAAAAAAAAAAGTATTCACAAGGTCCGTGGCACTGGGATGGAATTTGCCATTGAATGCGAATTTCCATTACGATAACGCACTCGGCGTTCATTATTATTGAGCTCTATTACGATGACGTACCCGGCAATGTGCCTCCATTATGGAAAGAAAAAAAATTTCGTTACCTTCTCTTTTTACCACTTTAAATGGGAGGAAAAGGGGAAAGAATTGTGGGGCATGGCGGCGCAAATACCGGCGATACAGGATAGTCAGTTATTCATTCAATTATGTAAAACAATGAAGTACTCTATTTGCTCGTACAATAAAAACTTTTGGTCCCGTGCAAGTGACAGCTATGAACTCCACATGCTCCAGCCCGCTCGCGGTTCTACCCCCTTGGACAACGCCGTCCAACCCTTCCGTCTCTATCCTGCCGACTGTTGCGACAAGTGCGAGAGAGAGGGGTGGGAGAGAGAGAGAGAGAGAGAGAGAGAGAGAGAGAGAGAGAGAGAGAGAGAGAGAGACCGGAAGGTGCGGGGTGAGGAAAGGGGCTCTAGAGCACATAAGAGCCGGCAATAGGTGCTCATTGTGTGGGTGTGTCAGAGTGAGATTCCAGGCCTGGACTTCCACGTCCTATATACACAAAATCAATGCCCGCGCGCAAAGAACGCATATACCACGTTTATACACAGCCGATACGCCCTCATTCGAATGCCACAGGGATATCGCATAATATGCTAAGTTCACGAGGAAAATTCCTCACAATATGCATATGCAAATGATAAAAATGAAAAGCATCGTGTGGCGAAAGTATATGGTCGTATTTCGAAGACGCGCGGCTTAAAGTGACGTAACAAATTCAGAATTTAAAGCGCGGTGACATACGCGAAGAAATTTCGTTCGTGTACGTAATACACGGTAGGTCCAAGGGACCGAGAGACACACACACGTCGTCACAGTTGTCAACCAACTTGTTAAAAATTGCAGGACAGTTTTTCGCATTTTTCTCCGCCGTTTTTTCACGGATTGCGATGGTCCAAGGGTCAAAATGTATGTTACAGGGATGGCCAGGTCGAGTATCTCTTCGATTTGCGATTCGCTCAACCGGAAGTTCATATTTCAACGATTTTCGATTACTTTCGACATTGTATGGCGCGATAGAAATTGTACGATCGCGTGGCAAATTGAGCAGTGATTTTTCTCGCTAGCGCGAATAGGGACACTGCCGGTGCACGGCAGTCACCCATCCAAGTATTGGCCCAGGAGTGCGTGACTTGACACGAGAGATCGCCGAACACGGACCGAGCGTAGATTAATCGAAATTTCGTGGAAGAACTAGACCGTAGGTGAATCAACCTTGAACGAATCGTTCCGCAAATTTACATTCTTCTCCCTAATCACGAACTTTTCAATGGTGAAAAGTTGTGCCGCGGTTCGGGCAAATTGCGATTCATGGATTCAAAATATGGGCTTGGCGGTGGAACGGTGCAGACAAGCGGAGAGATACTTTCCCCAGGAGCAAGCTTTTTTTCGTCGTTTTTTTTTTGTTTTTGACGAAAAGAATAAGAAAATAAAAAGACTCACGTCTTCCATCTCTTCGGGCTTGTATAAATTGGCTACCTCGCCCGTGCTCAACATATTATTAACGATTTCGAGGAATTGCTCTTCAAGAACTTGCGTATCGTTCAACAAGAAACTCGTGGGTTTTACCTCCACTCCGGTAAGAGAGTAGAGAGTCTTGAGATCTTCGCGAAACTCCGGAACTCGATACTGTCTCGTAACTTCGATCTGGAATGTGCCAAGCTCACACATGTAAGCGGCAACTCTTGAGAGGGATTGCCGACCGCTTCCACCGATACCAATTAACAACATATTTCCGCGCGGCTGTTGAAACGAACAATTTCACACATTGTATTAGGGCTACAAGTAAGTTTTCCAGGTTTAACAAGAGAGGGCGTTACCAGTATTAAGGGGTTACCCCCACTTGCGATTTTGAAAAAATCGTTTTTTTATTGCATTTTTTTGAAGTATAAGTATCTGAGAATATGTCCTGGAAATTTCAAGTCGATCCGAACAAAATTGACTGAGATATGAGCGTTGAAAGAGAGGGATCCGTTCTTCGTGTAAACTGAAATTGAAACTTTAAACGCGCTTTTCTCAAAATGGCATTTCTGAAGTCGGTGACCAAGATTACTCGAACACTAATGAACCGATCTTCTTGAAATTTTGCAGGCTTATTTAATACATAAAAATGTAGTCGTCAATCGTTCGATTTTTTTTTCGAAAAAAAATGGCCGTTTTATAGCCAAAAAACGGCCGTTTTTTTTCGTTAAAATCGAACCATTAACTTTGACTGTCCGCCATTTTGTGAAAAATGAATATTTTTAAAAATCCTTCGATTAAAGACTAGTTTATACTTATATTTGACTAAATCCATCCGCATTTTTTTTTCAGATGATCCACTTCGCCGCAATGTTGGTCACCGCAAACCGTGTATATAAAAACATTATTTCATTGACGGCCATTTGCCACTAAACAATGTAATATTTTTCAACAAAAAAATGACAAAGTTCTTCAAGATGTGTTTTTTAAGATGGTATATTGATCGATTAAAAAAGTTTTGTAGTTTTCTTGAAAAAAATTAATGAAAAAGGCCTTTTTTTGCGCTACAAGTGGGGGTAACGCCTTAAGGAGTTGCGTGGGTTTCGAAGCCAAAAAAGCATATTTTCTCTATTTAAAAAAATATAATGTATAAATTATTTTATTCAAAATGTTGAGCACATAAAAGAGCAACATTTCAACAATATTTAAAAAAAAACTTCATCCAATGATTTGGGAAATTCAGCCGGTTGGACCTGGTTTCCGGAGACCCCTTAAAAAGTGTCCTCGTGGTGGTCAGGACAACTCATGATAGCTTTATCTGAAATTAAAAAACTATTTTTTCTTTTGTTAGTAGATAAGTATAGCTCGTGATTGAACGACGGATTTAAAAAAAAATTGTAATTTGAATTTTTCGCAGAGTTTTATGCAAAATAGTTCCATTTTTGGTACAATTTACACTACGTATAGCCTTGTAAAATTAGTTGTAATCGGAAAAAACCTTCGTACAATCACTAGTCAATGCTATTTTGAAGGAGTGTGCAAAATTTCAATAAGATCGGTGCATTCGTTTTCGAGAAATCGTGTCCACCGACTTCAAAAATAGTGTTTTGAGAAAAAATGTGATATACCTGCATCGCTCCTGGCCGGTCGTTTCCAACGGGGGGAATTCGCGAAGGCTTTTTTTCTTTTAGACTTTTACTCCAATTGACTTAAAACTTTGGGAGACTATTCGAGACATATTGTACTATGAGATAATAAAATTAAGAAATGTATTTTTTGAAACGTTCAAACCCACGTAACCTCTTAAATTGCATCGGACCGTAACCTAACCACCTTCATGTTGAAGCGTCATCATTAGGCTTTAGTTTTCATTACGTTTCATTTTTGACGAAGTGTACACCACGTGGTTTATTGAACTCCCAATACGTCGACTTCTGGGCCAACGAAACATAATTTGCGGGAAGCTTTACTTTTCGGCTTCTATTTGAAAAAACAGCAGCTGAAGGTCATTGATTGCTGTGTGAAGCTTATGGGGACCATGCTCTGTCAATCTCAACTTGTGAGTACTGGTTTAGGCGGTTCAAAAGTGGTGATCTTGACACAGAGAATAAGGCACGTGTAGGAAGGCCACTAATAATTGAATATGCAAAATTGGAGGCATTATCGAACAAAGAATCGTGTCAAACGCAAGAAGAACTTGCAGAATTGTTCGGAGCGACTCAACGAGCAATTTACTATTTTTCACAATAGAGCCTCAATGTTCACAACAAATCCTTTAAGGCCTTAGGCCACAGTAACGGGTATAAAATTATGTGCGAATTGGACAATTTTTTTTTCGTATGAAAAAGTGATTCACTCATAAAATGGATTACACATCTATTTAGTATGAATACCAAGCTGTTAGCAAACATATATATATTTTTTTTCGATGTACAAAATGGCCGACTACTCGAAACTTCTCGAAACAGCTTTTTCCAATTAGAGTGACAAATAACTTCAACAATTTGCACTCGATTTACTTCAAATTTAAAAGTTATGTTCCTAATTGCATTTCGCAGAGAAGTACGTACGGAATTTCGGATTGATCGAAAACTTTTCATTTTAGAGCAGTTTATGAGCAGTTGTAACGAAATTTTTCACTGAAAATTCTTTCTTAAGGCGTTACCCCCACTTGTAGCGCAAAAAGGGCCTTTTTCATGATTTTTTTAAAAGAAAACTACAAAACTTTTTTAATCGATCAATATACCATCTTAAAGAAAACATCTTGAAGAACTTTCAGTAATTTTTTTATTGAAAAATATTACATTGTTTAATGGCAAATGGCCGTCAATGAAATAATGTTTTTATATACACGGTTTGCGGTGACCAACATTGCGGCGAAGTGGATCATCTGAAAAAAAATGCGGATGGATTTAGTCAAATATAAGTATAAACTAGTCTTTAATCGAAGGATTTTAAAAAATATTCATTTTTCACAAAATGGCGGACAGTCAAAGTTAATGGTTCGATTTTAACGAAAAAAACGGGCGTTTTTTGGCTATAAAACGGCCATTTTTTTCGAAAAAAAAAGATCGAACGATTAGAGACTACATTTTTATGTATTAAATAAGCCTGCAAAATTTCAAGAAGATCGGTTCATTAGTGTTCAAGTAATCTTGGTCACCGACTTCAGAAATGCCATTTTGAGAAAAACGCGTTTAAAGTTTCAATTTCAGTTCTTCAATTCACGGAGTCTTCTCTTTCAACGCTCATATCTCAGTCAATTTTGTTCGGATCGACTTGAAATTTTCAGGACATATTCTCAGATACTTATACTTCAAAAAAATGCAATAAAAAAATCGATTTTTTCAAAATCGCAAGTGGGGGTTACCCCTTAAGTCCAAATACCTACAACTTTCCAATAAAACAATATGTTTTAAATTCCGTACGTAGTTCTCTAGGTTTTCTAATGTAGACGGACGAGAATGTTTGTTTTTTATTCTAGGTAAAAAACTGTGGATGCTAAATGTCACGCCGCGGAGCGCCTAAAAAAAAGATAAAAGAAAATATTAGTAGTCGGCCATTTTGTACATCGAAAAAAAAATATATATATTTTCTAACAGCTTGATATTCATACTGAATAGATGTTTCATTAATCTTATGAGTGAATCACTTTTTCATACGAAAACAAATTGTTAAATTCGCACATGATTTTATACACGTTACTGTGGCCTAAGGCATTAAAACTAACTTGTACCCCCAATAGCTAAGTTATTAAACAGTACGCGTGTAAAATAGTGAAGTCTGTTATCCTAGCCTGTTTCGGAGAGACCTAGACATTGTTTTCCCTTGTGTGTATGACATTTCGAGAGGGATTCGTTGACCTACGATATCGTTGACCTAGGCAAGGTCATACAACATCATTCAATCGCCTTTTCAATTCTCGCTCTTCCGAATATCAAGACTATCTTTATCTTCTGTATCCAATGACCTTGAGGACGAACAGGTTGGTTCAATCTGTCGCGCATACACGACCGTTTTGCTCCAGGTTGTTGTCGGGTAATTTATCAAGCTCACGGTCGAAACACCGAGGTCATGCGGTCGATCAAGTGATCAATAGTTCCAAAGTACATCCAAAGGCGAATGTCTGGGAGATTCTCGCCGGAGTCGATCAAGATACCGATACAATGGGGATTCACCCTGGGTTCACGGAGCTCTCGTAGAAGCTTACCTCCCCATGATTCGTGGAAAAGGGGACTGATAAGCCGGTGAACGAAGGTACGCAAACAGATACGAATACATTTCTGGCACCAGTACGAAAAAGAACGGTAATGATCATCCGAAGAGAAAGAAGTTCCAGCGAACAGCTGAGGCAGCTCAGCAGTCGTCGACATCCAGAGGATCGCCCGTGATGATCGATCCAGATCTTCCTGGCGAGAGGTGATTGGCTTACGTCGGATTTAAATTATCAACGAATGTCCCCAACAGGAACGTTGTCGACACACATCCACCGTCTGGGAATTGCGAGCTAACGACTTTCTGGAGAAGCTGCCAATGCTGCTGGGTTAGGAAGTATAAGCTCATCACGTTGCGGGAAGATGACGTGCCGAGAAATTACTACCTGCTGGTTTTTACCTCACATATTGCGGATGGTATTAGTATCAAAACGTGTGTTTCTACCATGACTAGATCGAGTGTGTCCTCGATTTGCGATTAACCCAATAGAGAGATCATTTTCAAAACTATCAATCGCTATTTCGCGTCGCGAGTTAATCGGCGATAGTTTTTTTTTTAATCCTAATTTGCCGGAGTTATCGGTCCTTCCCTTGGTAGTCAGCCGTCGAGTGTAAAAATTTCGAGGCGTTCGGTCGAGGCGTTTTTGAGATAAACGCGAAAAACGTTCCTACGATTTCTTTATCGCCGGAATCACGTGTCGCTGTGAGCGCTTGTCTATAGAGGTAGCGTTGCATAGTTTGCGCTATTTCGACAGGTTTCTTTCCAGCCTGTTTCACGTGCGTCTTCAGATCGTCTGTCCATTCATCAATCCCTCCATTCATCCGACCATCCATCAATTCACAAATCCATCCATTCATACGCTTATCCATCAGCACCTCGGCGGCCCAAATGGTCCGAAAGACCAAAATAAATATACGCTCAGGATTGCTCTACGAAGCACGGAAAAGAAATGTGTTGCCGACGAGCTCAAGGGATTTTCAGCATGCTAACGTACCTGCGAGATGACCCGAACGATTCGGCATACGTGCTCGATAGCGTCGCGAAAAAGGGTTAGGTCCACGTGGCATACATCCGGCGAGGCGTTGTACTCGTTTATCTGACGCTCGATGTAACGTCGGATGTTCCCAATGTCCAATAGGTCTTCGTACACGTTCCAGGGGTTCATGAAACTGCCTAACGAAGTGAAATGCAATGAAAATAAGATTGGATGACGAATGGACCGTAGAACGGAATGGAATGTCGTCAGTTCGGACATAGGTGTGACATGAAACGACAGCGTGGAGAACGGTTATCAGCCACTCTCTTCGTGACGAATACCGCTTTGCCCGAATAACTACGGAGACTTGAGGTTCGAGGGTGACTTACCGAAAATTGGCGACTGCTTCTCCGGGCAAAGATTATGGAAGGTTAGCTCGAAGTACTTGCCAAGCTGCTCACCCAGTTCGGAAACGAACCATTCCCGATCTCTGCAAAGTTCATTTGCAATCATGCAGTCGTATTTGCAGTCACCCTTCATGAGGAATGTATGGATGATGCATTGGTCTAAGAATGTTGGACCGTTGGGACATTGGAACTGATGGCAGCTCCGAAGTCATTGTTTCCTTAATAATTATACTACCTGCGCACAGCAACTGATTGTACGTACATTGCATACATAGTTTTCATACAATTCCTAAAACTGCCACACATTTCTAGGACCACAAGGACCTCGCTTCAACTTTTGTCAGTTGATACGGAGAGCCACACGGAACATTTATCACGGTTACAATCGATCACTTAGCCAACGACAGTTCATCATTCATGGACCTAAGTGCAATTCGTATGGATTTGATCGGCTCACTTGTCTTCGATCAGTCGATCGCTGAACACGCGAAACAGCTCGTGAATCCACAGCCTCAGGAAGGTGGGCTTCGAGTATTGATAGTCCTTGTGACTGCGGAGCAGGCCTTGGAATATCTGCGATAAGCAGAAATTAGTCATCGGGAATTACCCACACCTGTCATCTTGCACATCACACGCCTTGTAGCTCCCACGAAGACAACACTATACTTTGCTCACTTCCAACTTGTAATTTGTCAATCAATTGTTTCAACAGTATTCAAGTGTACCTTCGAAATGTCTCTCAAGTTGAACAAGTAGTGCATCTTGGCTGGAGTCGGCAGCATTTCCAATACCACGTTTTGGTAGATTTCGATGCTCGATGATGTCACATCCGTAGCTGACGGAGCAATGAGAGACATTGAAGGGTCGTAACCACGTTATTTTTTAATACTAGAGATTGTTCAACCGCTCAATATGTTTTGGTAGCTTTTCAGGTCCGCACACAATTGTAATAATAATAAAAATCTTAATTACTTAAACATAGTATTCGATTAAATCGACTCTTGAACTCGTTGAATCCCAAATCATATTCCTTATTGGGTGTAGTTGCGAAAAGCCCATACCTCTGATTAATTTGGAATTTCGTGTACCCATGTATTTTCACTCGCTGATTACGAGTATCATAGTGAAAATACCCGCAAATTTGATTTTCAAGGTCAACACTCGAAAAAACTGATTTTTTAACAGTTCTTTCTGTTTTATTCTAGTAAGTATTCATTTTAGGGAAAAATGTTTCCCATAAAAGTTGTAGCCCATGAAAATATTGATTTTTTATGTTCTACACAGTTTTTATCTAAAACCATCCCATTTCGAGAAAAATGGGATAATGGTTCAATAAGTGAAAATTGCTTAGCTCCATTAGTCTCGATATTATCTCCTTACGCACTTTGCCGCGCGAAGGTTGGAGTTTAGTCTTTAAAGTGCATGTTTTTTTTTGCTTTTTTGTTTTTTATTTTATTTTTTAATTATTTTCTTTTACTTTAGTTTCTTTTTGTATTATCTACTATTTTTGCATTTTTTGTTCGGGTTTGTTTGCGTTTGGTTTTTTTTGTTGGGCTTGCTTGCGCTTTTTATTCAATTTTGTTTTTTTTTTTACTTTGGGTTGTCCCGGCTTTTTTGTTTAGATTTGTGTTTGAATTTTTTTTGTTGGTTTTGTTTCAGTGTAAATTTGGTTCTTTTCTTGGGGTTTGTGTGGGCTAATGAATATTATATATATTCTTGCGGTTACCGATCCGTTACTATAGATAAGTAGATAATATCGAACCTAATGAAGCTATAAGCACCTTTCACTTATGGGACCATTATCCCATTTTTCTCGAAATCGAATGGTTTTAGACAAAAATTGTATGAAACATAAAATATCAATATTTTTATAGGCTATAACTTGTGTAGGAAATATTTTTCTCTAAAATAAATATTTACTAAAACAAAACAGAAAAACTGTAAAAAATCAGTTTTTGTGAGTGCAGACCTTGAAAATCGAATTCGCGGGTATTTTCAATATGATATTCGTGATCAACGAGTCAAAATACATAGGTACACGAAATTCCAAATTAATCAGAGGTATGAGCTTTTCGGAACTTCATCTTCATAAATTATGACAGATATTAAAATCAAAGGATTACAGGAATAGGAGTGAGGGGCGTGCCGCGGTGGTTACGGAATGTTGAAAACCGCTGCCGGCAAGCCTTTGATAGAACGACAGGAAATTCATGAGATTCACTATTACAAAAATTGTAAACCGAATTCGCCAGAACTGGCTGAGAGCTGGGAGTTCTCGACGAAAAGTCTTCATCAACCAAAGGACCACGAATGAGAAGCAAATTGTCGTACTCACAAATCCCTTTAACTTCTGGATGAAAATCGGACAGGTGTTGAGTCAACATCGTACCGTAGATGCGAGTTATTTGTTTTTCTGCTGGGAACGTCATGTTCAAAACATTGAACCGTGTCAATAAGCGTTCGGTTATTGTATGACGACCACCACCTGGTGGGCCCATGGCCGTTAATAATTGCATCCTCTGAATATATTTGCGGACTTGTTTTTGGCGATCGTACCTTCGATTATCCATAAACAATGAACAATAAATAACACATAAGCAACTATGAATATCAATAATACATAATAATCTTAATAGACATATCTATGCATGCACATATTGATACGAATGATTATTTATTATTGTTTATTATGTATCATTTACTGCTCATTATTTTCAACATTATAAAAAAAAGTCAGTATCTTTCAGCAAATTCCAGAAATACTTTCGATTCGTACGTATCGTAGGATATCTTGTAAAGAGAGGAAATACTTCGTCTCACCAAAATCCATAGCCGATCCACTGTCTTATCAATTCCAAGGGTGGTTGGGATCCGTAGGTTTCTTTCATCGGCATATTGAAATCGTCCATAAAAGTTATCATAGTTTTTCCGGAAATTGGAACGTAAGTTCCCTTCGTACGTTTCTCCATTCTGCTTTCTATGGCTTCCTGAAGTTTATTGTTCAAGGGAGCATACCATCGTGATTTTTTAGGAATTGATTATGAGAAAACTATTAATTCCATTCAGATAGGCTGAATCAATAAATAACTTTTGCGATTATTTATATTTCGTCTTCAAACTTTGTATATATCTTTTTCGATAACTATATGAATAATTTGCCAAAAATTGATCAAATCAGGTGGATAATTTTTTTACGATAAACACTGGCTACTGAATAATAAAGGGAAGGAGCCTTCGACCTTTATTTCATAACAAGTGGATGATTGTGCGCGCAAATAATTTTTTTCCATTCTTCGGTGCACCAACTCCGTCACATCTCGCCTGGAGGAAACAATTATCTGGGAAATAAGCTCTGATGGAATTTTTTTTTTTCGTTCACCTGAACGTTGTTGGACGTCGTTTGTGCTGACATGTTGATTATAAGAGGGCTATACTTGGTGCGATCAAGCCCCTCAAGCACCGATTGCGCCGTTGACGTTTTTCCCGTACCTACTGGGCCCACCATCAAAACCGGATGTCCGTTCGATAAAAGTACGCCGACCAAGTATTCGTAGCGGATGGTATCGACCGTTGGTACGATAATCTCATGAAAAGGGATACTGGAATGATCGTTCGAATATTCATCGAATTAATTGTACGTGCGAGTGTTATGCTTTGCAAAGATCAAGAATTGAAAATAAAGGTGCCACTTCAATTTCATTTGTTCAAATTTTTCAACAATTAATAATGTTTATGGCTAAAAAACCATTTTTTAATTAAAAAAATAGCTGTTAATATTTCTGACCATCGCCAAGACTTCATCGTCTACGTGAAATATCTAAAACAACGATAAAATGAGTTTTCCAGCTAGTCGTGCAAACCGCAGAGTTCAGTAATTTTTACGAAGCAGACGCTGACTGTCGAGACGTCTTGAAGAAGAGAAAAGAAATGTTTTTGTGCGACGGTTTTCTTCAGCCTTATGAAAAAGTAGTAGCCCAATGTGATATTTCTTACTTGACTTGAAACCTCCACGTTTGCGACAATTTTTCATCCCAAGAGACGAAACTGCGTTGCCGAGGTTCAACGTAATACTCATAGACGGTGTCTTTGAGGGGAAAGACCCCTTCCATTTCTCTGATAAAGTTGTCCATTTTCTGACGCCCCTCTTCGTCCACCGAGCCACCCAGAGACCATATCATGCTACGATTTGAGAGCATGACTCGAGCTTAATAAAACGAGCTTTCGAAAACACGAATATTCGGGAGATATAGGTCCGTCCTTCAGTAGTCAGACGTGGACTGTGAAAATTTCGAGCCATTCAGTCCAGTCGTTATCGAGAAAAATTCTAAAAACTTTTCACGAATTTCTTTATCGCCGGATAAAATGGTATGCGACCAATTTAATTTGATCGAAGTCAAGTTAATAAAAATTCCATTTAACGGGCGCGGTAAATGCAGAAACTCAGCGAAACCTCATTTGTCAAAGCTCGCCTCTGGGTTGGAGAGCTACCCCGGTGCTCGTGCGTTCTCGGGTTAATAATTTAACCGCTTCTTCGTTATCTTCCAGACGCAAGAAACTCAACACTGCGAAGGAAAAACCGTGCGAAAAGCAGTCAAATGTTCGATAGAACTCGTAACGACGACCGATTTACCTCAGCGGGTCGTTTGGACCATCGGTGCCGAAAACGTGCCAAAAATATCGAACTTTCATATGGTACATATGCATATATATATATTACACTGAAAAAAATAAAGTTGGCACTTTGATCTTTATTTCGCAATGTTCTATAGTTTATTTTTTTTCAATACTGCATAGCCAGGGTGTCCTGTTTTGAATGGATAATCCTGCACTATCGATAAGTCAAATCATATCCTACTATATGCTGGAATTTCAGTTTAGTGAAAGCCCCACGGTTTTCGAAATTTTGGGTTTTATGTTATTTTTTGAAAAAAATCATCCGCTTTTGGTGTTTCGCAACTTTTTTAAGTAATTGGTATGATATGCATAGTACATTTTTTTTACGCCACAGGCTATCAAAGTCAGATGTTCGAATTGGTTTGTATAAAAATTCTGCATAAGATCTTTTTTCATAAAGTTTCCTTAACGTGTAAGGGGCTCTACTAGTGTGACACTTTAAAAAAATCGATTTTTTTTGCCTTTTTCGAGAGTTTATACTTTCAAGAATATCCTGAAAAAATTTCAAGGCCGTGTCTCTAATACTCCCCGAATGACAGTCTTCTAAAGAGCAACCGCTCGTAGGTATACAATCGATAGTTAAATCTTTAAACGCGTTTTTCTCGAAATTCGATTTTTCAAATTTGCTAACATTGCAACTCAAAGAGCAATTATCCGATTTACTTGAAATTTGAACTGAGTACTCTTGAATAAATTTATTCTACAATGACGTAGGATATTTTTGATTGGATGAAAATTGACGATTTGGCATTGAAAAAAACGACCATTTTATAGGCAAGAAAACAGACTTTTTTCATAACTACGCTATTTTGTTGAATTTTGATATTTTTCGAAAATCGTACGTCATTGTACAGGAAATACCTTCCAGTTTAACGACATTTTCTTCCTTTTTCGGTTGCGGCTACTCAATCGGCCGGAATCATGTCAATAGTGGAGGAACTTTTTGGAATCTCAATATTTTTCTATGAAATAATTATGTAATATAGGTCAAATATAGCCAAATATATTCCTAATTTTCCGAAACATTCAATTGAGTACATTTTTTCCAAAAAATTCCCGAAAATAGCCCAAACTTTCAGCGTTCATACTGGTATAGCCCCTTAAGGATGTTGAGTCACAAATCGCAAATGATGTTAAAATTCTGAAAATTTGGTATGTTTTTGTATGAAGTATTTCAGAGGTCGTGTAAAAATTTCACGACAATTAGGAAGCTCGTTATTGAACAATTAACATTCACAAATTAAATGTTGTTTTATGGAAACTGATGTAACTTTGCAATAAGTTTTTTTTTTGACCTCTCAATTTTATAATATCTACAATATACTGAAAGCAACGGAAACAAAACGAAGTTTATTGATAAATTTTTTTTAATTTCTTTTAAAAATTGTTCTTAACAAAATGTTAATTTTTTAATAACGAGCTTCCTAATCGTCGTGAAATTTTAACACGACCTCTTAGATACTTCATACAAAAACATACCAAATTTTCCGAATTTTCTTATCATTTTTTATTTCAACCCTTAAGGAGGTTGAAGTAATGATGATAGAATTCTGAAAATTTGGTATGTTTTTACATGAAGTATTCAGGAGGTCGTGTAAAAATTTAATGACGATTGAGAAGCTATTTATTAAACAATTAACATTAACATGTTTCATAGGGACTCAACATCCTTAAGGTTAAGAAGAAGACTTTTCTAGATAATACAAATAACTAAGAGTATTTTTGTTTAATCGGGTGAAAAAAAGTTATTATTTGTAGAAATGGCATGCGAGAAACCAAAAGCAGATGATTTTTATCTGGAAAACCGTGGGACTTTTACTAAACTGAAATTTCAGCATATAGTAGGACATGATCTGACGTATCGACAGTTGCAGGATTATCCATTCATAACAGGACACCCTGTATATATATATATATATAATTGATATGTCCTTTGAAATTTAACCATTTTTCGTTGTTAATCAAGTTCTCGACCCGAAAGAAGTGACTGCGTCAAATTGTATACCGATGATATTCGTCCAATTATGTATTCAGGTGTATGAAACGAGAGACGGATGATGTCCGTAAAACGAAAATGGAAATTGCCACTTTAAACAGAAACATATACTCTTTTGTCGAATTTTTGACTTGCTGTGCGTTGGTGACGACCGATAAAGAGTACCGGGATTCGCTGCAAATGTTTTTGACGCGAGCGTCAAAACAGCCTCGAGCGACAGTGACGTGTCGATCACTTTGCCCGCTTGTACGCATTATATGCAGTATACACGTGCCTCTATTAAAATAAACATTGCATATACTATGTAAATCAACGACTATCAACCGTAGATAATACTGGCTCGAGAAGCGCTATTTTATGCATTCGATTTTCGCGAATTATATTTTGATCGTGTTGGTAGCTCTGGTATTTAAAATATAAATCTGCATATATGCAGGATTCGAGAAGCGAGAGGCCGGTTTATTATTTGGCCAAGAAGGATTCGTTGGATCGATATATAGATTGGATGATAATTGAATGTTGATGTGTGGTTAATTTATAATTAATAGCGTGGTTTGTTGATGTTGCTTTTTTAAAAATTACTCCTGATTGTTATTTGTATGCCATTATGGGGGTTTAAAGTTGTTTGGGAGACGCACCACCCATGCAGAAATTGTCGTAGGGATTCAATTGGATTCGTACACTTCTCCCTACTTCCTGGTAGAGATCGAATGAGCCATTGCATTGGATCCCTATACTTAAACGTCACACTCGTACAGAGCATTCTCATCGGGTTTCCCCATTCGAATGTACAAATCCAATCTGACTCCTAAAGGATTCCCACAGTATCGAACAGAATCCGCAACCATTCTTCATGTATTTTATCGAATTCGGTACGTTGAATTTTCTAGACAAAATATTTAAATATACAAAATGAGTGGATCTTAAAAAAGTATAAATTGCTTGAAAATGTATATCTTAAGGCCTTAGGCCACATTAACGGGTAATCATGTGCGAGTTTAACAATTTTTTTTCGTATTCATAAGTGATTCACTGATAACATTAATTACACATCTATTTAGTATGAATATCAAGCTGTTAGAAAATATATATTTTTTTCGATCTACAAAATGGCCGACTACTCGAAACTTCTCGAATCAGCTTTTTTCCAATTGGCGTGAAAAATAACTTCAACAATTTTCACTCGATTTAATTCAAATTTAAAAGTTATGTTCCTAATTGCATTTCGCAGAGAAGTACGTACGGAATTACTGATTAATCGACAACTTTTCATTTTATGAGCAGTTTATGAGAAGTTATAACGAAATTTTTCACTGAAAATTCATTTCTTAAGTTCAAATACCTACAATTTTTGAATGAAACAATATTTTTTTAATTCCTTACGTACTTCGCTAGGTATTCTAATGTAGATTGGCGAGAATTTTTGTTTTTCGTTCTAGGTAAAAAATTGTGGATGTTTAATGTCACGCCGCGGAGCGCCTAAAAAAAGATAACAAAAGAAAATATTAGTAGACGGCCATTTCGTACATCGTAAAAAAAAAAATATTTTATAACAGCTTGATATTCATACTAAATAGATGTGTAATTAATTTTATGGGTGAACCACTTTTTCATACGAAAAAAAAATTGTTAAATGCGCACATGATTGTTACCCGTTACAGTGGCCAAGGCCTTAAAACGGATGGAGCGTTAGCCAGAATCCGAAATAAAAATAATATGTTTTTGTCTAGACTATACTAAGTATACTGATAATAAATAAACTCGGTGTATAAATATAAATAGGCATAATTATAAATGCCACGAAATTTCATTCTGAGTTGCATTAAACCTTCACTGACGCAGTTTGTTCATAATAATCATGAAGAATGTTACATTTTTTCAAGACGATATCAATACAAATGTTTTGCCCATTCACGTAGTAAAAATATAGAAATGTATTTTGCGTTTCAATTATGGATTTTATGAGAAAAAAAATTCATAAAAGAATATTATTTTTTGGAGATCCTATGAATTTTGGTTGAGAATGTAAAAACATTCCTGAACGACGTCAATCGGGAAATAGCGCGGAACCCACTTGGATTCCAATGTGGACTCCCTACGTACGGGGTCTCTATCAAATCCCTACAGAGATGTGGTAGGGGATCTGGGAAATCCCCAACTAATTACTGCACGGGCAGTGTTCTTTTTTTTTGAACCCCTGACCCCGACTGAATGGCATACGGTTAATTCTTAATGACTTCAGGGGACGATAAACTATTTAGGTTAATCTTAGTAATTGATTTCTTATCGTGTCAATTCGCGTTTTGGATAACCCTTAAGGTTACCCAAGGGTGCTAACCTATCCCTCATACCCTGCCAATGATATATATCTTTCTGTTCGTGGTTGATGACACGTGGACGTCGCTTTGTGCACCTCTTTTTGCAGATTCGTGCCTTCCGAAGCGTTTCGAAAAACGTTCGGAATTTTACTGCAAGTTCTTATGGTGAACACTCGGGGCAATGTGAGACACGTTCCGTCGGTTAAAACTCTGTTCCCAACTTTTTCCCCAACGACTGTTGTTTCGAAGAAAAGAAAAGAACGATCCTGTGCAGCTTTTAATAGAGCGCCAGATCGTTTTTTCCTTTTTTTTCTCGAAACATTTAGCCGGCTGGCAAAAGAGTTGGGATACGCGAATTTTCGGCTCTCTCCCTCACGGTCGTTGTAGCTCGGTCGGTAATTCACGGGAAATGTTTTTACACATTCTTTGCGAAATCTTTATAGACTGAAAACACTTTTTCTTTACACTAGGAAGATAAAAAGAGTGCGTCGAGGACTTATCAATCGTTCGTTTGAATAGGGTTGCTCATGGCGACCTTTCAAAGGCGAAACACCACAAAACTCCGTCGGTAAAGAAATTCGTGACAAGTTTTTCGAATTTTTCTCAAAAATGGCAGGACCGAATGACTTAAAATTTTCACAGTCGACGTATGACTGCCAAACGAAGGACCTGCAACTCCCAGATTGTCGTGTTTTGGAAAAAAATACATATCTACTCGCCAGGTAAGGCTGTCGATAAACAAAAGTTAGGAAATGATTTTCCGCTTGAGTTAATCGCCAATCGTACGAGCCAGGTTTGACCTGCCGGTTGTTTTTGTACATCAACTAGTCCTTATGCGGCAACTTTTGTTTTCTAAACAAAGCGATGTCAATTCCAAAAAAAATCATCTGTTCACCCTCGTCACAAAGTGCACACAGTTCCAGGTGAATTGAAAAGTGAATTTACGATTGCTTTCGAGATTCGTCTAATCGATAGACCACCTTGTTGCCTGTCCAAAAATGAAGGACAACTTACCAAAAAAGAAACCAAAGTCTGCACATCAAGCTGAACGCATCTCTGTCTTCGCCCAGTTCAACACCATTTTGTCGTGTCGCAAATATCTCGAGAAGCTTGCAAAGTGACTGTACAGCATTCATTTCGGGGATCTTAACAACCTCCTCGCACTTTGATCGCTTGAATTCCAGAACCGTGTTGACGAATCGATCAAAGTACTGGTCCATCTTTATCGAAGCAGTACCGATTAATTTTTTCACCGGACTCCAACAAGGAACATCCCCCGGTGTCGTCCTTCACTTTTGATGAAACTTATGGACGTTATGAAGCATTGAAAACTAAGCGACGCGTATTTTTTTTATCGGCGGAAAAAACGTTTTAAGGGGTGAAACCAGCCCTCGAAGGAAGACCGATAACAATGAAACGAAAACGAAAATCTGCTAATTCGAAGCGATGAAAAATCCAACAGAGAGTTATCGCAATAAACAAAAGAATCAAGGGGTGAATCACCCCTATTCGAGGGCTGACTTCACCCCTTGAAACCGTTTTTCCACCGATAAAGAAAATACGTGTCGCTTAATTTTCAATGCTTCACAACATATATAAGTTCCAACATAATCGAAGCACGACACCTGAGGGATGTTTCTTATAAGATCGCGTCATTTTATTTCTCATTGCGGGATAAATGGAACGGGAAAACACAAACTCAATTTCTACAAATGATTTCGAACAATTGAATACTTAGAAACAATTGAATACTTAGAAAAAAATTGAATACTTAGAAACAATTGAATACTTAGAAACAATTGAATACTTAGAAAAAATTGAATACGTAGGAACAATTGAATACTTAGAAACAATTGAATACTTAGAAACAATTGAATACTTAGAAACAATTGAATACCTAGAAACAATTGAATATTTAGAAATATTTAGAATATTTAGAATAATACTTAGAATAATAAAATACTTAGAATACATAGAACAATTGAATACTTAGAAACATATCGGCGCGTTTTTTGAAGCTGACAATTCAAGAGCACCATTTGCTGTGTCTTTTATTTGATATTTATTACTTTTATGGATAGCTTAGTAGCTTATATTTTAATTATAAAAAATACTTAATTACTAAGCAAGCCACTCATTTACTCAATCACAATGAGTAATTGAACGAAATTAATAACTAAAGATAATTGGGATATCGATACTCCTTGGACGTATTAATTACTCATGAATTTATAAACTTTATATTTATTAATTATTGAAATAAAAATTAATATTAATATATATTCATTAATTATTAAGATAAAATTTTAATTGTAACATTTGTAGCATCGTCTGCTTGCACCGTACTCTATATATACGTTCATTGTCATCAGTTATTAATATATTTAACCATATTTTATTATTTTCTTCTATAGATATGTTAATTACTTATTTTTTTAAATCTAAAGACGTAAATGAGCAACTTATCGTCAACCGTGAAGAAAGTATACCTCTTCCAGAAATTCCGGCTGATCTTTGTAATTGTCCAACCAAGAATTGACGTGCGGACGCCAACCTAAGTCTTTGTAGTCGTTGTAAACCATTCCCGCTCGCGACACAGTCGCCGGAGAAGCTACAGCGAGATCTTCAACTTCAAAGAGCAACGACACTTGCTCCGGCATCGTGATACGATCGTTATTGATCAGAGTCAGTACCTTCGAGAGTTCCAAAAGACACGACATGCATTCGGCTTTACAACTTCATTATTGAAATTTTTTCATTTTTAATTGAATTTTTTTTAATATTCATTTTTCTCGTTCTATCGGAATTTATTATTAAAATTTTGTAATGTTTTATACGGAGTGTCTCCCCGTCCGGTTGTCGAACGCATAAACGTATGTTATTCATCCGGATAGCGGCTCAGTTCACGCCGTATTTCCGTAGGCGTACATATTATAGTGATTCGTGTAAGCTTGTATCCGGACGAATAACATATATATAATTGTCCGGATAGAATGTGTTACATTGTTAAACAAACTATCCGGAAGAATAATTTACACGTACTCGTCCGAAGAAAATCTTTATAATTTTGTTTGGGTTTGGGCTGGTTGGTTGTGTTTGGGTTTGGGTTGGTTAGTTGTGTTTGGGTTTGTTTGGTTTGGGTTAGTTTGTTTGGGTTTGGGTTTTTTGGGTGGTTTGTTTGCGTTTGTCATCTTGTGTTTTTATGTTTGGGTTTGGGTTCATTCGTTTGGGTTTGTGTGTTTAGTTTGGGTTGGGTTGGTTGTGTTTGGTTTGGGTTGGTTAGTTGTGTTTGGTTTGGGTTGGTTAGTTGTGTTTGGGTTTGGGTTTTTTTTTGGGTGGTTTGTTTGCGTTTGTCATTTTGGGTTTTTATGTTTGGGTTTGGGTTGATTCGTTTGGGTTTGTGTGTTTGGTTTGGGTTGGGTTGGTTGTGTTTGGTTTGGGTTGGGTTGGTTGGTTTTGTTTGGGTTTTTTTTCGTTTGTGTTGTTTGGGATTGTTTGCATTTGGGTTGGTTTGTTTGGTTGGTTGGTTTTGTTTGGGTTTGGGTTCTTCGGGTTTGGGTTTTTTGTGAGGTGGTTTGTTTACGTTTGTTCTTTGGGTTTGTATGTTTGGGTTTGGGTTGATTTGTTTGGGATTGTTTGTTTGGGGCGTTGTACAGCGTGAACCGCATGAAATTAGCCGCCGTCCGGACGAATAACATACGCTTATTCGTCCGATAACCGGACGGCTGGCCTCAGCGTTTTTTATATTCGTTTTCTCGTTTGATTGATTTTTCAAATGAAAATATCGTAATTTCAATAAACTCATGAAAAAAATTGGCAAATTTGCGGCGTAAACGAACTTTATTATCGTCCATCACGCTGTTCAAGTTTTCAATCCAGACGGCGTCAACCGGTCCGTCGAACAATATCCATTTTTCTTCCGCGGTGCTTTCTGAAACGCATGAAAAGCAATTGAATTCTGACGAGGAAAAAAAGTCGGCCGGACGTACGAGCTTGCAAGGTACCGCAGACTTTAAACGCAACGCGATACTCTGAAGAAACGACAAAAAGCATCAAAAGCCGCGAAGTTTACCAGCGCAAGCGTTTCGCATGATCGAAGATACAACACCGTCCAACCATTCGCCAGTTGACAAGTTGTATTCGCCGTAAAGTTCACCGAGGCTCAGAGCTTTGGGATTTATCGGATACTCGGATACTGAATTGTAACCCAATTTTCCATCCAGCTTCATAGCGCTCATTGTATTCTTGAGGATTGTCCACGTGACGGACTTTGCGGTGTTCGAACGGCCGACGATCATTGTCGAGTGTCTCGAGCTCTTTGTTTCGTGGAGCTGGATCACTTTTGTGATAATCATCGGTACCGGCTGTTGAGGAATTCACACACGGAGAGAATTTTTAAGTAATTTTTACTGTGAAATCACAGTAACTCGGTGACAAATGTGCAATTCTTCAGGTTTTTAGGAAATAAATGATAAATTTTCATGGGAATGAATGAAAATTTACTTTTGCGTACCAGAAATTTGAAATATTTTCCAGAATTTTTACTGAAATTAATAGTAAAATTTCATGAAACGTAAAGATTACGACAATAAGTTCATAAAGTGCTAATATAAATGAAATTTTTCAGTGGAACATTGAGAAGTTTGCGTGTTTTCCATAAAAATTTAAAAAAGGAAGCCGAAATTTTCCGTGCGTCCACCGGAATTTTACGTTCTTTATAGTAAAATCAGTTAGGGCTAGGTCGCCTGACCGTACGCGTGAGCTCTGTGTGCGAGCGTGCGTGTACGTGAACGCAAGCTGTGAGAGTGTGCTTGTGTATGACGCAGTATGACGAGCACGAACGACGCCGACCCGCGTTGCTTAGCAACAGCGGTACCGCGCATGCGCATTATAGTACGAAGCATGGGCCAAGAAAGCCTCGTGGTCTCGTGCAGTCTAACGTGTTCTACGCAGTTCTACGCAAGAAAACAAAGAAACGTGAAAAGAAACTTCGATAAAGGACGTCTACAATGGTACGGAAAGATGATATGCTAAAATAAGTAGCAATCAAGAACACAAATGTTCAGAAATACAGTATATAGAGTATTTATTTAATTATAGGGAATTAATTTTTCGCTAGGGATTTTAGAAATTTCAAGTTTGTCCAGGTTATTTTTACTGTAGAAACTTGGAATTTTTGAGGCAGCCCATTGTTAAAATTCTACATGAGAATGTGTCAGAATTTTTACTGAAAGAAATGTAAAAAATTATGCTACTTGCTTAAATTTTTACATGAATGAAAGCAAAATATTAAAAGCTAGTGTCAATTTTTGACTATGTGCACATTTGTCACCGGTTTCAAATTTTTAATGTAATTTTTACGGAGATTTCACCGTAAAAAATACTTAAAAATTCTCTCTGTGCAGTGTAAAATTTGCAAAAAATCGATTTTTTACAAATTATCCAATATTATAGACAATTATAAACATGGATCTGGAACCGCCGATGGATCGTAAGTCGACCATTTTTGTGAAAATTCCGCACTCGAAACTTTAAACGCGCTTTTCTCGAAAGTTATCCGCCTAAAATGTTGACACAGCATTCTTTACGCCATTCATTATCTTACTATGGGAGTTTTTTTTTCTAATCTCCAAATTCTTTTATAACGAAAAATTGTCGAAAAAATAGTCTAAATTCGATTTTTTTTTCAAACCGTCATCATTTTGTCAATTTTGATTTTTAAAAAACCTTCAGAGCAAGATAGCGGCTTTCATACTGATTAATTATTTTTTTACAAATCTCGTTTCAGATAATATTCACGGCCACAACTGTGTTCACCGTGAGGACTCCTTTTTTCGAAGACATTTTCAACCGTTAAGAAAATGTAAAAGAAATTTTTTTAACGTTTGAAAATTTATTTTCTGTTCTTTATGAGTGCTTTGATTTGACATAAAAAAAATCATTGATCAGCGCATTTCAACCATCGAAAAAAAATCGGGAAAATCGGTTATTTTTCGACCTGTGCACTGTGATGATTCCTCAATCCACGAAAAAGTAACTCGGATCAAGCACAATCTCGAATTCTTATCAAATTTTTTATAAATTCCTTCACAAACGAATTCTTATCAAAGTTTTATTATTGTGACGATTGACAGTGATTGGATGTCATTAATAGAAACAAAAAAATCGTTCACTGATAGAACGAGTCCATGCACTTTTTACCTTCATTCCTTGCTTTTGAAAAACCTCACGAAAAGGTGTTCTTTCATTGCCAAAATGTTTTTTTTTGTTTATTATTGTTGCAAAAAGGTTTTTTTAGTTGTCGCTTATTGAAAACAAAATCATAAGATTACAGATCTGTACGAGAGTACAATTGCAATAGCTCGCCCCATTCGTTTCTGCCTCGAAAATGTGCAGGGGATTTCTAGGCACTTAAGGGGATACCGTGATATCCCAAAATCGGTGACGACGGTATAAGATTCCGGCACACATTTTCTGAAACTTATCATTCAGTATAACACAACAAAATTACAAGAGTTCGTGAAAGTAAAATTATTTAAAAATAATCCCCCATTCTGGGAAAATTAAATAATAATTTTTAATGAATCCTCATTGCTTTGAAAAACAAATTATAATTCAATAACATGGGAAACCCCATTAACTTGATGTTAACAATATAAAACAATCGTGCGGGTTTCAAACACATTATTTTGATTACCATCAGAATCAAGTAACAATTTTTCAAAAATCTTCCATTTCGTAAAAGTAACATAATAAGTTTTTTTTCATTAATCGACTCTGTGAAAAGTAAATTATAGTAATTCTGATTACCATCAGAATCAAGTAACAATTTTTCAAAAATCTTCCATCCTATAAAAGTAAAATGATAGTTTTTTTTATTAATCGACTCTGTGAAAATGAAATTATAATTTACGAGTATTCGTAATTATCTTCATTTAATACAATTGCCATTGAACAGAGAATGATAAACTAAATTTTACCGACTCCCAATTGCCCACCCACGCGATTTTATCTTTGAAAAAAGGTCGCGATTGTACTCGTCGAATATTTAAGGGGGTACAGTGACAAATGAGTGAACCTTTTGAAAATTCATGGCAAGAACACTAACGCGATTTACTTGATTTCCGCTATATCATTGCTCTACATATCAGAAAGATCAAACCGAGACACCCTCAGGCGATGGCTAATATGCTGCAAGGCATGAATAAATTTTGCGCTCTTTTATTTCTCCTTTTAGCTTACAATTTTTTACCAAGCTCGATAAATTACTCAGATGCGTCAATTATGCAAAGCGTATGCAAGACGAGACGTGCGGATAATCGGATAATAATAATAAACATGAATCGACAGCAAGCACCCTAGGGATGATTTAATTAGAGCGATGCAAAGCTAACGAGGGTCGGGCCTTTGAAATACGAGATTCGAGACTCGCCTGCAATTTCATTTTCGAAGCTTCTCCTCGTATATAATGCACGACGTCTTCATAATCGATGGGAACGACATTCACGCCAGGGAACAGGTCGGATGTTATGCCAATGAAAAGTGACAGATCGGCGGACGTCAGTTTAGCTTTGTTCATGTCATTCATTGCTAGGATGATTATCTGCGAAAGGAAGTTTCCAATCAAATGTCACGTTCTATAAAAAGTACCTTTTCCTTTGTGTCAAAATCGTTCTCCAATCTCCAGCACAAAAGAAAACAGTACGTAATGGAGGTGAAGGTCCAAGCTGCCCTAGGGAATTACATGGGTTTCGACGCCAAAAAAGCATATTTTCTCTATTAAAAAAAAATATATAATATATAAATTATTTCATTCAAAATGTTAAGCACATAAAAAAGCAACATTTCAACAATATTTTAAAACAATTTCATCCAAAAATTTGGGAAATTTAGCCGGTGCGACCTGGTTTCCGGAGACCGCTAAAAAAAGTGTCCTCATGGTGGTCAGGATAACTCATGATAACTTTGTCCGAAATTAAAAAAACAAATTTTTTTCTGTTAGGCGATAAGTACAACTTGTGATTGAACGATGGATTTTACAAAAATTGAAATTTAAATTTTTGGCAGACTTGTATGCAAAATAATTCAATTTTCGGTACAATTTACACTACGTATAACCTTGTAAAATTAGTTGTAATCGAAAAAAAACCTTCGTTCAATCAGTCGTCAATGCTATTTTGAAGAAGTGTGCAAATTTTCAATGAGATCGGTGCATTAGTTTTTGAGAAATCGTTTTGAGAAATCGGACCGCAACATGACCACCTCCATGTTGAAGCGTCCTCATTGGGCTTGAGTTTTCAGTACGTCTCATTATCGACGAAGTGTAAACAACATGGTTTTCTTGAACTCTAAATATGTCGACTTTTGTGTCAACAAAACGCAATTTGCTGGAAGCTGTGCTTTACTACTTCGATTTGAAAAAAAAGCAGTTAAAGGTCATCGATTGCTGTGCGAGGCTTATGGGAACCACGCTCTGTCAATCTCAACTTGTGAGTACTGGTTTAGACGGTTCAAACGTGGAAGGAAAGCCACTAACATAAGAGAATATTCCAGACACATTGTACTATTGGATAATAAAACGTAAAAAAATGGATTTTTAGAATTTTTCAAACCCACGTAACCCCCTCTAAGGCAAGTCGAGTCTACAATTGGAGTACTTGATGTGGAATTCCACATCAAGCACATGGCTACCTCTTCGGCGGACAAATTTGGATAGAGGCGTCTCTTCTTTCCAGCGTAACGGGTCAAAGTGACAATTCCACGCAGACCAAAGTCGTAGTGGTCCTGCTTGCTGAGCTGCTGCTGAGCCAAGGCGTACAGAGTGAAAACCTGCAAATAGGGAAGTTGCTCGTAATCAATTTTCATTTCCAATCGTGCCTTCGCGGTCCCCCTGGGCATTTTGCGAATCATTTCAGTCACGACAAGACGAGGGCACGGGGAAACTGTGGAAAGCCTCTGCCGATGTAGGCAACTGCGTTTTTACCGAGTTTTCGTTTGGTCACAATTGGGAAACTCGGGGGGGGGGGGGAATTGTTTCCCACTGGGTAGTTAACGCGCAGGCCAGTGCGCGGCCAAGCGGCCACCCATCCAAGTATTGACCCAGGTCAAGGCTGCTTGGCATGAGCGATCACCGCGGCCGCGAACCGACCGCACGTTCACTGCTGGCGGTCGGCTCATTGGGCTACTTTGAAGTCGGGCACTGGTTCATGACACGGATCTGCTGTATTCGTCCTGATGAGAGGGAACACCTCAATGGCCCCGATATTTACATCTTGACTTCTTACAAGCTTTTATACAACTTGCTTCGTTCGTATGTCTATCTTTCCGATTCAAAATTTGTAATCCATTTATCAAGCACTCGCTAGTAGCCGACTGAGCTGAAATTTGACATACCTATGGGGGTGTCCATAAATTGCGTAACGCAATTGGTGGGGGGGATCGAGGTTTGCGTTACGTCACGATTTTAGAACTGTCGGAAATAGAAAAATTTCTGCATGTTCAAGTTTGTAAATTAAAAACTTATTGTTCAGAAAAGATGAAGTGCAAACTCTTATTATTTTGAGAAATATAGTATGATGAAGATGAAAAATGGTCATATCGTCGGCGACTTGATACTTTAATGTAAGTATCAATATTCTCGAAAAAAACATAACTTTATATTAAGAAAAACGGAACGAAAACTTTGATCGCAATTTTCTCCAAACTACTTTTTTCGACCTTGTCTCAGTGAATACTCAAAAACATATCAAGCGATTTTCAATTTTTTAAAAACATTTTTATAATCGCAGTGACTAAGGTTGTACGTAGCCGATTTTTTAAACCTTGATAATTACTATTTTTAAAGATGGCTTGAGTACAAAAGAGGGCCTTGAAGATAGAAAAAAAATGTCCAAGCTGTTGGCACTATGTAAAAAAAACCAAAATAAAAATACGGTTACGCATAACGATAACTACATTTGTATAGATATCGATAAATTGTTGACTTTTTATTTACAGATAACGTTTCATAAAGATATCGATGGGACAATGAAGAGAATTTTTTTTCGTCGCCAAATCAGGGTGAATTTAACAGAAAATTAATAAAAATTGATATAAAACTCGATAAATTTCATTGAATGATAACTTCATTGAATGAGTATAAACCTGATCCTTTCATAATCAGTTATTTTTTTTTAATCGCAATTATTGAAGACAAAGCACCCGTTACGTAACGGAATAGGGGGGTTGATGCCAGGAATTACGGTTCTGTTACGTGGGAGGGGGGGAGGGGGGTGTGTGAAAAATTGGGGAATTTTGCGTTACGTAATTTATGGAGCCCCCTATGTAACTACGGTGTCAATGCAATAATATGGCACCATATAGCTGGTCTGATGATGGAGGTGAGAGGTGGGCAATACAACTCCTCAATGGCATATACTAGGGCAGTCGAGTTTGTGCTCATTTGTTTTGTTGTCATGAGCACTTTTCATTACACATTATAACGAGAGTCTGATAATGGTGGTGGGAGGTGGGAACTGAAATTTCCTAATTGCAAATGGTAGGACAATCGAGTTTGGGCTCATTAACTTTGTTGACTTGAGCACTATTTATAATTACACTATTATAAAGTTTCCCGCAAAACCTTTATAACCTAAGGCAAGGTTTTCTATTACCCTGATATGTGAATGGCACGGGGGTCTGGCATGGCAGATAAATAAACAAATTCTAATACTTAAAAAGGCTAAAATAAAAGAAACGTTGAAAAACTTTTTCAAAACAAGCTTTTATCTAAAAGCTACTGTACTAAAAAGTAAAAAACAATGGTCGGTAACATTAAAAATCACATCAGTATAACGACAAAAAGGTCCCTCCCTTGGTCGGTCATCATAGGTGCAAGTACTTGAAAGGTACATAAACGTAGATATTCTTAACGAATGCAATATACATTTAAAAGCTTGAGGCGTCTAATGTCATAAGTACTAATACTACTTTAACATTTCTGAAAAAAGCTTCAAGCTTTTAAAATGTATATTTCATACTGTTAAAATATCTACGGTTATGTACCTTTTAAGTACTTGCACCTATGATGAGTGATCAAGAGAGGGGTTTTTTTGTAGTTATACTGTTTTGATTTTCAATATTACTGAACATTTTTTTATATTTTTTAGTAAAGTACCTTTTAAATAAAAGTTTGTTTTTGAAAAGTCTTTTTACGGTTTTTTTACATCTCAAATTATAAGAAACGATGGTGAAGGGTGATATTTGCTTCGTGAAAGTCCCTAGGAAATTGGTTCAAATTCCATTTTCAACAGGGCCTGCACTTCCGAATCAATTTACTGGAAATTCAATAGAATTTGGCATTTTAAAACTCCACACTCTGAACTCCAACCAAAATGAGTCTGCACAAAATTTCCGACACACTTAATATTCTGTAAAATAAAAATGACGACATCCTTTTTTCATTAGCCACGTATAGAGTGCATTAACGCATTCAAGGCACTTTATTCGGTAATTCGTAGCGCTTTGAATAATTCGATATTGAAATTCCGCCAATAATATTTGTTGCAGAAGCGTAGCTCCCTCGATAATGGAGGTAAAGTACACGGCTTTGTCCAGAATTATTGAAGGCTCGGAATATTGTGAAACAAGACATTGCATAGTATGGTGAAATATTCACGACGACCAAGTATTCATTTATATTTTTAAGTACAATAAAAATGCATGACGTTATATGAATATTATTATAAATGTTTTTCTACGCACCTTGTAGACATTTTTCGGTCAATAATTTATATCGTTTATGGTATTTCAATCTCGTAATATTTGCTCGTTCATTATATGAATATGACATATAATAGGATATATAGAGTTGGAATAATATTCATAATAGTTAACTTTATTAATATATATTTATTTCCTGACTTCCCTATTGAACTTTTTCCTATCACTCCCTATCCATACTTTGCTTATCTAATCTGACTTCCGTAACGGCCACAGCTGTCTTAAGGTGGAGCACCACTGTGACGGAGACAAAAATCATTTTTTTTGCATTTTTTGAAAGAATATATTTATATTCAAGAATATGTGAAAAATGTTAAAATATTGAAAATTGACCACGTTACAGACGTATTAGTGAAAGCATGTAGAGCCACGATTTATGTATACTAAAATTTTCAGTCGCTTTTTTTCTCGAAACGATTTTTCTTGACCTGACCAGAATCTAGCTAAAATCCTCCGATTTGCAATTTAAAAAAACCAGAATTTCCGTAATTGCAGTAGCTATCGTTGTTCGTAGCCGTTAATACTTTTTGAAAATTTAGCATTTTCAAGTCCTTGATTATAAATAAAAATTTTGCGAAAATTAGATATTTATAGATATATTGTATACATTATAAAACTTTTTTATATTTATCTTTCAGACCAACCATTGTCGAGTTATCGATCCGGCCGTCGGACCACATTTTTTCCACAGAGGCTCTATTATATCTCAATAAAGTTGTTAATATTTAACTTTTTCAACTAATATTTTACACGGAATAAGTTTAATCTATGCTTGACCCCAGAAGAAGCATGCGCGGGCCATATGGACCCCATGCCCACTTCAAAGTACGCTTCTGAAATAGTAAACAGCTATTTCGGTTTCGAACGAATACGAATAAATCTTTATCGATAACACTTGCAAAAAATTTTTTTACTGAATTATCCTCAACTTTACCCATTTTCGAATTTCCAGAAATGCGTAATATTTTTTTCCTGATAGTATATTGCGTCTACTTCAAAACCCCGTTTGATTTTTTTCAATCGGTTGATTAGACAAAAAATGATATTTTTTCTTTGAAAAAAGTCATTTTTGCATATTTAAAAAAAAAAATCTCGTTTGAAGTACTTTTTCACGACTTTCGGTTTTTAAAAATTAACTTTAATGCCCTCCATTCGCTTCCTTATTTTAAAAATCGCAGAGATTCATCCTATATAAACCCAATTTCTCTTTATGGGAAGCGATCTAAACGAAGAAGACGCGTGGGGGTCACACGGACCCCACATGCTCCGTAGAAGGAACCAGAAACAGGATGCCTCGTCTAGGGTTAATAACATACCCGTTTGTCCAAATCTCAAATAAATAATGTAGTAGACAAAAAATCGGGAAAACGACCTCCTCTTGGCCCGTCACAGTGGTGCCCTCCGTTGGGCTACACTATCACCCGTACCAGCATGGATGGCCTCACATTCTTCCGATTCTTTGGTGCACAGACTTTTATTCGAGTATGTACATCAAGTCTCAGAAGTATCGGCCTTCAGCTGACTCGTTGATGCGCCAACTTTTTATGTTTTTATGTTCATAATATCAATTATACAAATTCTCCATTGACTCGCAAGAAAGCAAATGTCAATCTTAATGCCAAAAGACGACATCGTGTATACGTCAAAACGAGCTGTCAATATGTCTTCATACACGTCTGGGAATAATAAACTCTTATTATAATTAACCTATATTAACTTATAATATGAGTTATAATATAATTAACTTAAATAATTAACTTAATTGAAATATAATTAACTTATAATAAACTCTGATCTAAAAACACAAAACTGACAATTGGATATTCAATGTTCTGTTACGCGTTTCACTCCACGGTAAAAGAGACGCATTTTCTGAAACTTGTTATTCAGTATAATAAAAAAACTAATTGGAAGAGTTCGTGAAAACAAAATTATTTGAAAATAATCCCCTATCCTGTAAAAATTGAGTAACAATTTTGAACAAGTACCCATTGCTCTGAAAATCGAATTATACTTTCAAAAATCAGATATGATTAATTTAATTATCACGATACGAAATAATCGTGCAGGTTTGGAAAATTGAATTTATTTACAAAAAATTCCCAACACTGAAAGTGAAATAACGATTTATCAAAAATCCTCCATTCTGTGAAATTGAAATCCTTTTTTAATTCGTCCACTCTGTGAAAATGAAATTATAATTTGAGAGACCATAAAGTAAATTTCATCGACTCCAAATATCCCGCACTCGCAATTTTACCTCAACAAAGGTAGCGATTGTTTTCCCCGAATGATAAATAATTATCCAGCGTTGCAATAAATTCAATTCATGCCGCAATTCGGAGAAATCTGTATCGTTACGATAAAGTAATCGACCAAAGGTTGATGGGCTAATATTCGAATGAAAATTCTATCGGCAAAGATTAATAACGAAGTATTGACGGTTATCGCACAAGCCCTAACTGAACTGACCGGCGCTTTGCGCTTCTTCTTTTTTTTTTCGTTCGCTTTCGCCGCCGGTCCACCGTTCTATAAATCGATATGGACAGCTTGGCAACGCAAGGGAGGGTCTTCGCCAGCCCCCGTCGCCGTGCACAGTTTAACATTTTTGTCACCGTTGCTCAAATCTTTTCCACTGTGATCCCCGTCACTGTCACGGCTCGCACGAAACGTGTTTTTTTTAAGCTTTTTTCTGCCAAAACTGCATATATTGCTCCTGACCCCGGAAAAAATTGAACAATGGTTTTCCGTCGTGTTGTTGCCTGCCGAAACGTGGACAGTTCGAAACAAAAAGTTGGCGCTCTTTTATGAAAAAAAAAAACAAGTTACAGTCGTTTTTTTTCTCATGAGAACACATTTCATTACAATGAATCTACGATAATTCACGATTTCACAAAGTCTACTTTCAGAAACGTTTGCGTGAATTTTCATTGTGTGAAAAGTACAAATGTCGCCCGTAGAGCAGGCTTGTATTTTCTATATCTTACAAAATATATGTAAATTTTTTTTTCTTCAAGCAAGCTTTTATTTAATGTACTAAAAAGTACAATTCTTTAAACAAGCTTTTATTTAATGTACTTAAAAGTATAATTATTTTTACCAAGTCACCTATATGTATCCATAAATAAAAGCTTGGGACGCTCAACTTTTTAAATGTTTAATAAAATTGATCAATTCAGTTTCATGAACCGTATTTAATTTGGCACAATAGTAATTAGAGAAGTTGTTATCACACGTTCATACACAGTTTCAGGAATTTTATTTAACGATAAGACATCTAAGGTTTTTTTTACGGTAAATTAAATACAGTTGATATTTCAACGGATTTATGTAAATAAATGATTATATGTCTAAATTTCGAGCGCCCCAAGCTTTTATTTATAGTCACATATAGGTGACTTGGTAAAAACAATGCTTTTTTACTTTTTAGTAAATTGAATAAAAGCTTGTTTAAAAAAAACATTTACACATAAAATATTTTCTACTTTTTAGTCTTTAACTGATTTTACTACAGCTCTGACATTTTTGCAAAGAGGAATTAATCCTTCCAAACGAACCGGTATTATTATTGGCTGATTGTGAGGAGAAATCCTGAAGAACTGTGATAGGTGGCATCTATCATAGATGTTGGCCCATCACTTATTGGACCTTACCTTTTAACCTATTTTACCTATTGGATCCTTTCAACGATTGTGTAATCCGAAAACACTTAGAGTCAATTCATATTTTCTCATGCACTTTCCATATAGTTTATTCAATGGTTATGCGTTAGTATATTCAATGTTTCTCATTCTGTTCATTTCTGCTACCGCTTCATTGTTGCTGGTCTCTTGCCTGTTAGCTTTTCGCAGTCAAATTTTTGTTTGTTAAGGGATGAACACGAATTAAGGGGTCACCACGAATACACGGGGTTGGAATTTTCGAAAAAATTTATTTTTCGTTTTTGACGGATCCTCGTGATATAACCTTTCAAAAATATTCTCCGGAAATTTCAAGTCGGTTCGTTGAAAATTGGGGGAGTTATGAGCATTTACAGGTAGGTCCGGCGAACCCACGGATATACCTAATATCTCAAAAACAACTAAACCGATCTGCTTCAAATTTCACAGACATTTTTTGTATATCAAACGGCAGTCCTGAATCGAAGGATTTTTTTCAATGCATACGTTTTTTCATATCAAGGAAAATTTTCTCAGTGCAAGTTTGTACGATTTATATGGTTGACATAAACACTTGTTGAGTATAAACTGTTACAAGAGCTTACGAAAAGTGACTATACGAACACCATTATGGTAATCTTATAGTGAAGACGTAAATCATTTGTGGAACGTGTCAATAAAGTAGAGACAGCGGTGACACGCTCTGATCGATATAAATATACTAGCGCATTCATTTATCAGTTTTTAGAATCCGATATTTCGAAAACAATCATACAGGTAGTACTGTCAATTGAAATTTTTTTAAATTTATGACATATTATATACATTTAGCAGACATATCATTCAATATAGTAAAAACCGCTATTTTTGATAGTGTAAGAACGCATCCATCTTATGAAAACCTACTATATTATACAGCATTGACAATCAAGGTATGCTAGAAAGATTATTGGTTGCAGTTAAAATATGAGCATAGTTAACACAACTGCTAAAATATCATAAGCAGTACTATATTTCCAGCAGTAATCATGACTATAAAATATTATTATTCCCTCAAGCTAATACAAAATACGGTTGAAATATGGTTAAAGTTACTATACATTTCTCTCTGTGTTCATTCACCGATTGTGTTTGTCGAAATTTCGCCAAAAACTATCTTTCCCTGTCAACCTAACTGTTAAGGATGTTGAGTCCCTATGAAACATGTTAATGTTAATTGTTCAATAAATAGCTTCTTAATCGTCATGAAATTTTTACACGACCTCCTGAATACTTCATGTAAAAACATACGAAATTTTCAGAATTCTATCATCATTACTTCAACCTCCTTAAGGGTTGAAATAAAAAATGATAAGAATATTCTGAAAATTTGGTATGTTTTTGTATGAAGTATCTAAGAGGTCGTGTTAAAATTTCACGACGATTAGGAAGCTCGTTATTAAAAAATTAACATTTTGTTAAGAACAATTTTTAAAAGAAATAAAAAAAAAATTCAATAAACTTCGTTTTGTTTCCGTTGCTTTCAGTATATTGTAGATATTATAAAATTGAGAGGTCAAAAAAAAAACTTATTGCAAAGTTACATCAGTTTCCATAAAACAACATTTAATTTGTGAATGTTAATTGTTCAATAACGAGCTTCCTAATTGTCGTGAAATGTTTACACGACCTCTGAAATACTTCATACAAAAACATACCAAATTTTCAGAATTTTATCATCATTTGCGATTTGGGACTCAACATCCTTAAGGTGTACCCCGACGGTCAATTGTCAATTTTGAATTCAGGCAAAGACCCCATTTCGAGTTGTTTCCAACGATGGGATAAATCTACAGTATTCGAAGGCAAAAAGGGAATCAGCCGAGTCTTGACTTCGGAGAGAGGGCTTGAGTACCCACATTGATTTTCACGAACTACCAATCTATCAATAGCAAAATGGATAATCCTGAAATATACATTCGTCCATTCTGAGACCACACACCTTTTTCGCGAGGACGCGGCTGTTTTGAAATCCCTCGCCGAACAGATTGATCTCCGCGATCATGCTGCTGTCAGGCACCATCATGGATATCGGCCGGAACATCGATTTCAGATTGTCCGGCAATTCCGTTCGCCCGGCATATCCGGGATTCATGGTGATGAATAATCCGCAAGTGTGAATCAACGCGACGTCTTCGCCGTCGAAAACAAAATTTGTCAACTTTTGGGCGAGGGCCGTCAATATCGAGAGGATTTGTTGGGCGACGACCGACAGCACTTCGATGTTTATCCTAATCGGAATGAATTGTTAACCCGGGTCACTCGACCTGAGGGCGCTGCAGCGCTTCCTCGCGTATATTGGAACGCTTTTTTTTATTTATTCATTTTTTCAGCTTACGAGGGTCGAGCGTTAGACACGGGGGAAATAAATACACGGTGAGGCGCACTGCGTCGTCAGGAAAAAATTTGAGCCGACGAATTGAACCTTCCGTAAGAGGATGAAGGAGATCCGGTCTATTTTAATCACAAATTTCGCACCGGAACTTTTACAAGGCAATGAATCCGAATTTGGCATCACGCGGCCTGAATATATCATGGCAGTTTTTTTTTCATTTGTGTTTTGTATTTAATTTGATATATTTAATTATATGGGATTGTTTTTCTTTCATGCTGATATTGCTACGGAAAATTGTCCGAATTGAATTTTGCGAGAATCGGTGAAAGGTTTTGAACTTAATGGAATTTTGAATTCGCCGCATACTTCAGTTGACGCGTCAACTTAGTCCAAGTTCGAGGTATCATGATGCATTTTTTTTACGGCCAGACTGCAATCACATACGGTTGGATTTTATTTTGGTGAAAATCGGACGAAAAGTTGGGATTTTATGGCTTTATGTTTTTTCAAAAATTGCTATGACTGATTTTTTCCTAAAATCGCTCTGACTGATCTTTTTAAATTGCTGAGACTGATTTTTTTTTTAAATTGCTATGACTAATTTTTTTTTTAATTCTATGACTGATTTTTTCGAAAAATTGGCATGGCTTTGATTTTTTTTGAAAATTGCTATGACCGATTTTTTTTAAATTGCTGTCAATTTTTCAAAAAATTGCGGACCATTTTTTTTAAATTTCTGATGTCTAAGTTTTTAAAAAATTGCTGACTTTTAATTTTTTCAAAAATTGCTATGGCTTTGATTCTTTCCAAAAATTGCTGACTGATTTTTTTTTAAATTGGTCTGACAGCTTTTTTTTTCAAAAATTGCTCTGACTGATTTTTTTTCAAAAATTGCTCTGACCGATTTTTTTCAAAAATTGCTCTGACTGATTTTCTTCAAAAATTGCTATGGCTTCGATTTTTCCAAAATTGCTGACTGATTTTTTTTAATTGCTGACTCATTTTTTTGGAAAAATAGCTGACCATTTTTTTTTAATTTCTGATTTCTAAGTATTTTTTTAAATTTCTGATTTCTAAGTTTTTCTTTTAAATTGCTGATTTCTAAATTTTTTTAAGTTGCTGACTAAATTTTTTCAAAAATTGCTATAACTAAACTTTTCAAAAATAGCTATGACTAAATTTGTTTCAAAAATTGCTTCGACTTTTACTATATTCCAAAATTGGTATGAATGTGCGATTTTTTTCTCCCGAAACGAACAAGAGTATTACGACTATTAGAACCCCAGGACTATCGAGATACTTGGAATATGGATGGCAAAAAAGCTGCAAGTAGAAACATTCGCATTGTCTGCCTTCCGCCCCACCGCAAAGCCTCTTTTACGGACGAAAAGCGTTTTCAATTTCGACTTCATTATCGAGCACGCTCTGCATGAATACTAAAATTATGCGGCAGCGATATGTATACGAGAAGATATTTTACCAAACATCGGAAAACTTCAATCCTCTCTATCGTTGCGATTGCTCGTTTCAGACTCAGATAAAGGTCTGCAAGAATTAACCCACGTAGGAACTGGCGAAAAAGCCTCTTATCGATATGCGCAAAGTTTGTTCGTTCACAAACAACAATTAGAGAATTGATAATCAATTCTTTGGAGTCGAACTGCCATTTGAAATGATAATGCTTTCAGAACTATACATTCCACCGATCGTATATAATACAATGTACAAAATATTTGTTTTCATAATTCTAGGTGTTTCAATATTTTTAAATTAATAAAAATCAGGAAGAAAATTTTCGAAAGAATTTCTAGATGGACACGATGCTAGGGACATCGAGCCCAAACTCTGTATACGCTGTTTTTTTGACATAATTCGATCTGTGATTTTTTAAAGAGTTCTCCATCTGTAAAGCGGCAAGTGTGAAAACATTCATAAGACGAAATGACAGATGCCGAGAATTTGCGATCATTTCTAACTTGCTATTTATAATTTATGTCTAATAGGGTAGCACGAATTTGAACTCTATTTTTTTTCCTTTTTCTCACCATCCCATTATCTACTTTATGGATGTTGAGTCCCAAATCGCAAATAATAATAAAATTCTGAAAATTTGGTACGTTTTTGTATGAAGTATTTCAGAGATCGTGTAAAAATTTCACGACAATTAGGAAGCTCGTTATTGAACAATTAACATTCACAAATTAAATGTTGTCTTATGGAAACTGATGTAACTTTGCAATAAGTTTTTTTTTGGTCTCTCCATTTTGTAATATCTACAATATACTGAAAGCAACGGAAACAAAACGAAGTTAATTGATAAATTTTTTTTTTATTTCTTTTAAAAATTGTTCTTAACAAAATGTTAATTTTTTAATAACGAGCTTCCTAATCGTCGTGAAATTTTAACACGACCTCTTAAATACTTCATACAAAAACATACCAAATTTTCCGCATTTTCTTATCATTTTTTATTTCAACCCTTAAGGAGGTTGAAGTAATGATGATAGAATTTTGAAAATTTTGTATGTTTTTACATGAAGTATTCAGGAGGTCGTGTAAAAATTTCATGACGATTAAGAAGCTATTTATTGAACAATTGACATTAACACGTTTCATAGAGACTCAACAACCTTAAAGAAAAAAAAATGGTCGCAAAAGCTGCGGGTGGTCGAAAAATATTGAGAGGTCGCTCAAGCTTCCGAAAAATTAAAATTTTCATTCAAAAATCGACTTTTTCGTTCACTTCACCCCCACGAATTTTACGCTTCGAAATTTCCAATTGTCGCGATTTTTTTGTCACTTCTTTCTCAAAAATGTAACACTTGGTAAAATTTTTAAAACAATCAATCCATTTTTTCCCTCTACAAACGGATATTTTTAATTTACCTCATACTTCTAACCCGATAAAACGGGGGAGGTATAATTTTGTTTACGGACAAGAGCTTTAAAGAATTATTTTATGAGAACAAAGATTATAATTCTTGGGTCTGTTGAGTGTGGTACATTTGAAAAATCGGTTCGTAAAGAAAAACAATTAATTGTTTTGAAAATTTTACAAAGCGTCGAATTTATGAGTGAGAAAGATAAAAAAAATTGGCGAGAACTGGAAATTTCGAAGCTCTTGAGCGACCACTGAATATTTACTGGCCGGCTAGAGCTTTCGCGAGCTTAATCAAAAAATTATGAAGCGTAAAAATCATGGGTGAAAAGTGAAAGAAAAAAAAACGATTTTTTTGTCGAAATTTCAATTTTTCGAAGGCTCGACCTCTAAATATTTTTTGACCACTTGCAGTTTTCGTGACAATTCTTTATTTTCCTTAAAGAAGATAATCGGATGGTGAGAAAAAGGGAAAAAAATAGAGCTCAAAATTGTGCCACCCGAATGTCAAATTATTATTTCCCAAAAACTCATATATCCAGGACGGTAAGGCCCTTCCTATAGTAGTCAGCCATCGTCAGTGAAAATTTCAAGCCATTCGGTCCAGCCGTTTTCGGAAAAAATTGGAAAAACTTCGTACGGATTTTTCAACTCATCGCTTTTCCGCGTATGGCAGTAGCGTTGAGTAGATAGTTTAATATTTTCATCTAACGTTCCACCCTCTTTCAGCATTTGGCGCTATGCGGCAGGTTCATTCCACCTATTAAATTCGTCAAAGCAACCCCAGGCACCGGTTTGCGCGAGCCCAGATAATTGTCTTCCCATGCTCTTGTAGTCCAAGCCCTCCGAACAGTTTTGCACTATGACGTTGAAGCCAAGTGCTTTGCCAAGGTCTTTCACGGTTTCTGTTTTTCCGGTCCCTGCAGGACCCTTGGGACTTCCACCCCGGTAAAGATGGAGAGCCGTCGTCAACGTGATGTAACATCTGAAGGACCGAATGACAAAACATAATTCGTTTGTGAAAAGTAGATTTAGCAGTCTCATGAGCTGAGTAAAGTTATATCAACTGCGAGACTTTTCATATAAATGATAAATTATAAATATAAATATTATTAAATTATATTAAATATTTATAAACTAAATTATATAAATTCAATTATAATTTATAAATTAAATCATATTAAAGTACATAAAATAATTAAATTATATTAAATATGTATAAATTATCATATAATGCGTGGAACTGCGTGCTTTTCAGGATTCCCCAGCCACTAGGTATCCCACGTAGTTTCGTCGTTTAAAAATCTGCAATAATCCACAAAAGTCGCATTGTGCGAATACTTTCTAGTAATATTATAACGGCTGCTTCAAAATAATTGATATCGAAAAAAAGAACTTTCAATTTTTCACGATTTTATTTGCAATATTTTCAACACTATGCTAGAAATGTTTATATGTAAAATTATGATAACTATGGTTGTTTGTAAAATAAACTCCAACGAACAGCGGATCGATCCGCAGGCTTCGAAAATTAATGAAATTCCGATTCTATATTACGTTGTATCCATCGGTTCGGTTCCCCTTTAAGGTAGGACACCACTGTGACAGGTGAAAAAATCGATTTTTTTGCACTTTTTCGAAGCCTACCTATTCAATAATTTGACAAAAAATTGTGACGAAAAATTCAAGTTGAAAGGTTGGAAAATTTACGCAAATATAATAAAAGCACAACGTTTTGCGTATAACAAAATTTTCAATCGCGTTTTTCTCGAAACGACTTTTCTCAATCTGGCCGAAATCATAATCTATAATTATCCGATTTTCAATTGAAAAAAAACAATATTTCTGGAATCATTGCTATAATTGTCCGATTTTCAATTTGAAAAAAAAAATTCTCGTACTTGCAGTAGCTATCGTACGTGGCCGTTTTTTCTTAAATTAAGTATTTTTCAAGCCCCCGAATATAAGTAAAAGTTTCGTCAAAATTACACTTTTTTTGGAGACGCGCCATTTTGTAAATGCTTTCGTTTCCCGAAAAACGTCTACGTACAACGAGAACTACATTTATATAGATGGTAATTTTTTCCTAATTTTATTTTTCTTTTTTTATACAGAGACTCTATTATACCCCGATAACGTTATTAATTTTTTATTTTATCAAATAAAAATTCACACGAATTAAGTTCAACGTATGCTCATTAATATACCTTTCTTCAAATCCCAAATAATGAGTCTAATAGACTAAAAAGATTCGGAGAAAACGAGCTTTTTCGACCCGTCATAGCTGTGCCCTTAACGCACCGCCGCCACTTCAATCCCGTTTTTCGATAGATGCATTTTTTCTTCACCATCTCCCTGAGCAACCTTGAACTTGAATAAATCTAAGGATGTTGAGTCCCAAATCGCAAATGATGATAAAATTCTGAAAATTTGGTATGTTTTTGTATGAAGTATTTCAGAGGTCGTGTAAAAATTTCACCACAATTAGGAACTCGTTATTGAACAATTAACATTCACAAATTAAATGTTGTTTTATGGAAACTGATGTAACTTTGCAATAGGTTTTTTTTGACCTCTCAATTTTATAATATCTACAATATACTGAAAGGAACGGAAACAAAACGAAGTTTATTGATACATTTTTTTAAATTTCTTTTAAAAATTGTTCTTAACGAAATGTTAATTTTTTAATAACGAGCTTCCTAATCGTCGTGAAATTTTAACACGACCTCTTAAATACTTCGTACAAAAACATACCAAATTTTCAGAATTTTCTTATCATTTTTTATTTCAACCCTTAAGGAGGTTGAAGTAATGATGATAGAATTCTGAAAATTTGGTATGTTTTTACATGAAGTATTCAGGACGTCGTGTAAAAATTTCATGACGATTAAGAAGCTATTTATTGAACAATTAACATTAACATGTTTCATAGGGACTCAACATCCTTAAAAAAAACATATCGACATAAAAGAGTGCATCATTTTCGAGATATTCGAAGCCCAAAATCGTTTGGGGTCGTGCTGTCACCCCACGTGCGTTTCAAGATTCGCCACTGCGGTGTGTCCTCGAAAAATTCCCATTCAATTCACGCAAGTATTTCGGCCCTTTTCGTACATTATTCACGAAAAAGGTACCCCTAGGCAATAACCAGCGCCTGGTGACGTTTACATCTCTCGTGTAGCCCGTACGTAGTAACGTTTAGTGGTTCCGGGCCACATTTATAACAGGCTCACAGCTATCGGGAAGGAAACTGTCAGGACCCAATGGTCACGAGCGCATGGCCATTCCCGCGTAATAATATCGTCAGGACTGAAATAAATTCTTGCATCAAACTGCCCCGGGTCACTGGGATCCGGGGTGCCATCGTCACGGGGCTGAATCCCTGAGATCTCAATTTTCACGGTTGTGAATATACAACGGAAAACTATCGTTGTTCACCGTATGTACACCGCTCGAGCGTCTCCGTCTAAACTATTCATCGTCGAAATATCACGGTGCGCATACCGTGCAACGTGTATAAGCGCTTCTAAAATTCCGGCTGTGAAACTACTCCAGGGCTGACGCTGCGCGATTGGACTGTCACCTTTAATATGGCCTCAAACTTGTTAATATTCCCTTGTGCTCCGCTGTTCCGGCTCTTGCAGCACTTGGAAATCCTGCCGGACAGGGCACATTGTTGCGAAGCCGGCTGGCTGAATGCATTACGATGGAAGGATGTCCGCATATTTTTCCCCGTATCATCGACGATGTCGTAATACGGACGTATTGCCCAGACATGATGTTTGATTAAATCGTGGATGCAAGTTTACGGGTCAGGTTTTAAAGTTGGGCGAGTGAATGGTCACTTCAAGGTGAGCTGAAGCCCGCATACCGCGTAGGAACTTGCAGTCCCGTAGCCACGTTGCAATGCTGGAGATGGCGTTCCAACGTGTCTTCAACATTGTTGAAATTAGGCATGTATCCATTGATGGGTAGAGCTAGATTTTGAGAGTCTTGCAGCAACGTTGGGTATACTGTTTGTTGAGGTAATCCTTTCACGAATCCGATTGTTTAACAATTAAACGATTTTCGCCTATAATCAAGTAAAAATACATGCTGATATAGGGGAGTTGTGCCTGATATGACATTGTCAGATAAGACGACAAACCCTCAATATCTTCTCGAATATTCGCGCTATACGAGTAACGATGACGTTCTACGGTGGGCCAATAAATGTTCCTAGTAAGGAAATCTAGTAGAGAAATCAGGGAACGAGAGCTTTTGCGTAGTGAATGGTTTCGTGATTTTGGAATGCAAAAAAACTGACTACGTTTTTATCTGGTGCTAAAAATACCCGACAAGTGAGACTTTTTCTAGTTGAACTGATTTATTCGTAATCTAGGGTCAGTGTACTTCACAAGCACTGCACAATGGATATTCTAACTCGAAAGGTTTTATCACAACGAATCAACAACACCTGCATTCACTTATGGGTAAGTTGGCATACCAGATGTCGATGTAAGATGACACACTATGTCATCTTACCCTGCTGCGTATAAAACCGGATATAAAATCAGAATTTTTGGATTATCGTTGTAGGATGCCTGGCTATTATCAGTGAATCTCTACTCGTAAGAGCTGGTCATAGCGAGATACGATCGAGACAATTGAAGATATGGAGAAGAATAGAATGAGTTGGTTTTTAGCATTGAAACATTCTATCGTGCTGCAGGCAACGCTTCGTCGTCACTATAATAATGTTTCAGTAAATATTGGTTGCTATAAACTAACCTTTAACCCATAATTTGGTCGACTTGTGTAAGATGACATACACATGTGATTGATTCTATTTCTGATTCTATTTCTGATTAAGATGACATACACATGTGATTGATCCTATTTCTGATTCTATTTATGCTTAAGACGACATACACATTTGATTGATTCCATTTCTGATTGTAAACTGATTCTATTTCATTGTTATAATAAACCTTTATGGATACACGCTCGGCTTTGAATTTATACGCCGTCAAATATTCTAATATTTATCGTAAAAGTATGTCATCTTAAGCACAACTCCCCTACTGGTCAAATTTCAAGCCAAGTTACCGAACGGTTAACGAACAATTACGACTGTAAAAATCGTCTCACTTATGCGGCACTTTGATGACACGCTGGCCATATTTTTATCTAATTATTTATAGACTAAATAAGTATCCAACTTGTCGTTGGGTATAAGAATTGATTATGAATCATTTTCATTAAGCACCACTGTTCAATGGTTCGGAAGCCCCCTTTATGCCCCCACAAAATACAGCCCTGCTCGAAAGGAATACCTTAACTGCTGTTTTCACTTCCTGCGCTCGGTGAATTGGCCAAGGCTATTTCGCTCTGGGATCAACTAGTTCGGCCGCGCATGACTAAAAACCGAGGATGTTAGACTTGGACATGCTTCTTCATCACCTTAATTGGATGGCAAAGATTCCCCTATGGGTACAACGTCTCTCAGTGGTGGCTTCCTTGCGAAGGAAGCTTTTGCAGTGAAATAAAGTCATAGAAAGCTATGTGCAGCCTGGACAGCACAAGAATGGCAATTAAATTGCAGAAACGTTGTGAAATTGCTAATTGCCTTCTAACATTTCGGCAGCCTTGTGGATGTCAGATATAGCAGCGTATATTTCATTGATAAGTAGCCAAATTGTGAAAGTCTTGCAGCAACAGCGCAAAGGCTCTTCGTTAACTGTTGATTTCCGAAGACGCAGCTTCGATTGGATTTGTGAGAAATGGGAATCTTGTTCAGCTGTAGGAATATACGCTAATTTCACATGGTTTCCAATCACACCCTTTAATTAGTCAATTAGGTTTGTCAGAAATTTCCAAGGTCATTGCGTGATTTTTTGTTAATTCGTTAACCGTTTAATGGGGCAAGATGAATACGAGCTATCGCAAACCCGGAAACAACGTACTACTATTTACGTTAGAAAGGGTGTAATGAACCTAGTTAAGCCTTTGGTTCCTCTTCGACCGGTGTTTCTACGACGGGGAGAAAAATAACTTGTAAATTATCAAATTGATATGGAAGCAAGGTTATTCGGACTAATCTTACAGAACGTAGACCATTGGCTTATCAAATTGATGGTATTGAGAATGAAATCACTTTTATAGGCGAAAGATGCCAATAATTCATGTCCCATTCCCGTGAAAGAAATTAGGAGAGCAGTCATGAAAAAAATCGGGCCCCGTGAGGGCTTGAATATGGATTCCCTACTAGGGCTTTCCACAACACAATCGGACTAGGCCCCGACAGGAAAATAACAGGGTTGGGTAATTTATTTAAAAAAGGTCGTAGCGAGTAAAATGATAAAGGGCCCAGACGGGATTCATCAGGGGAGTGGTTGTTACAGGGCATACAATATGAACTGTAAACCTGAACTTGTTTTTTATTTTCTAATTTCGAGGTGAATAATAAATAATCCTTTATTTGAAGAAAATAATGTTCATTATTGCTAAACACCTCGCTTTCTATGTATCCACTAATAAAGTTGATCATTATAGGGCAGTAATAGGGTTGCTTCATGGCTTCAATTGGGTTCTGTTGAGGCAATCAATCGGGCCCTGATTTATAAGCCTCGTTAGGCCCTCGTCGACAAAGTGTGAGCGGCCTCAAAGGGACCTGTTAGGGTGCCATTTTAGGACCCTTTCAGAGTAAGGGAAAAATAATCGGGGCCTAGTCAAAGCCCTGGCTGAATTCTTTCACGGGATTGAACGGAAATTAGTTCAATTAAAAATGTCGAAGCAACCAAACAGTGCTGCACGTACATATGTGTTGTCAGTCCTGCACGCATGAATTATTTTCTTAAAACTATTTTTGTATTGCGAAATTTATTTTCCAACCATTCTGAATGTTTATAGAATACAAATTATGTATAGTAAAATTCCACGTGTGTGTTTAATTTAAGTGACCTAACCTAGTGTCTTATCGATACCTTAAACTTTAAATATATCACATCTATGAAAGTAAGTCTGAAAACTAGAAATTCTTAAAAATAACTTTGCAAATATATTGCATGCCCTGTAACAACCACTACCCTGATGAATCCCGTCTGGGCCCTTTAACGTTTTCCTCGCTACGACCTTTCTGAATAAATTACCCAACCTTGTTATTTTCCTGTCGAGGCCTAGTCCGATTGTGTTGTGGAAAGCCGTAGTAGGGAATCCGTATTCGAACCCTCATGGGCCCCGAATTTTGTTATGGCTGCCCTCCTATTTTCTTTCACGGGACGTTTGAAAAAACAATTACAGTTGACTGACTCATATATGTTTTGTTTCATTTGAACATGACCTTAGCGTTATCATCTTGCCTCGACTTCCTAGTATGAAGGTTTTTGCGATAAAATATGTGTCAATAAAATCTATTTTCATCGTGAAGCCCATTTTTTCCACTGATGAAGTACAACCTATCCATCGCTACAGGTACGCCGCTGCTGTGCAATGTAGCTACAAGATTACTGTGCGCTATAGCAAGAGGCGGATATTTGCATGTTTCTATAATATTGCATCAATATCGCAATTCCATCGTGCAATCAATACGCCATATTACAATATTGCAATTAAATGTTTCTATAGCGTTTCTGCTATCGTTCGATGGCGTATGGAGCGTTGGTGGTGATAGATCTGCCAAATGGAAAGTTGACAATTCCATCACCATCGGTTCACGGGTTTATCTGTATAGGAAGTTTCATTTTCATGCAAAATGATACGCGATCCCACCAGTATTAACACACTGTTCGCGAACCCCGTAAAATTACGTCAACGCATCACGTGATTCGTAATTTCACGTGATCTGAACACGATGTGTTAAAATTGATGGAAACTTTTCGAAATTATTCCCAAAAGTGGCTCCATTGGAAAACGCAAACAAAAGAAGAATCTATATCTCTCCCATATTCGTTTTTTCGCAAAAACAAAAGAACTAAATGGCAGATCAATTTGCCGTGCGGAGCTGTAATAAAAAAAAGTCGAAAAATAATCTTCCGGTTGAACTAATCGCGAATCAAACAGATAGTCGACCTATGCACGATAGAGATACTAAATTTAATACTTAAGGCTTTAGGCCACAGTAACGGATATAAAATCATGTGCGAATTTAGCAATTTTTTTTCGTATGAAAAAGTGATTCACTCATAAAATTAATTACACATCTATTTAGGACGAATATCAAGCTGTTGGAATTTTTTTTTTCTCGATGTACAAAATGGCCGACTACTAACATTTTCTTTTTTTATCTTTTTTCAGGCGTTCCGCGGCGTGACATTTAGCATCCACAATTTTTTACCCAGAACAAAAAACAAAAATTCTCGTCAATCTACATTAGAATACCTATGGAAGTACGTACGGAATGTGAAAAATATTGTTTTATCCAAAAGTTGTAGGTATTTGAACTTAAGAAATGAATTTTCAGTGAAAAATTTCGTTACAACTGCTCATAAACTGCTCACAAAATGAAAAGTTTTCGATTAATCAGAAATTCCGAACGTACTTCTCTGCGAAATGCAATTAGGAACATAACTTTTGAATTTGAAGTATTTGTCACGCCAATTGGAAAAAAACTGTTTCCAGACGTTTCGAGTAGTGGGCCATTTTGTACATCGAACAAAAAAAATTCTAACAGCTTGATATTCATACTAAATAGATGTGTAATTAATTTTATGAGTGAATCACTTTTTCGTACGAACAAAAATTGTTAAATTCGCAGGTGATTTTATACCCGTTACCGTGACTTAAGGCTTTAAATAATCGCATTGGGTAAGAAAATGGCCGAGAAAGATGCTAAAAACTGTCGTCTAGGTAGTCAGGGATGATTGTGAAAAAATGTGTCCGTCCCTCAGAGCCGCAGAGAATGTTACGTGTACGATGCTACCGTGGCGCGACGCTGACAGCTTCAAATTGCTACGACACCGACAATTTCGAGCTGATTGGTTCCCGATCGCCGCGCCGAGAAACTGCGGAAAGCCAGTGCCGCTATGGCCATATTTCTTTCAGGTTCTTGGGTATCAGTGTGACGATAACTGTCGAGGACGAAGACCAAAACATCAGGAAAGTTGCCCTGTTACCAATCGTTACTGCAGCTCACCCACGGCTTAAGAGGTCAGCTATCCTAGTAATGGACCCATAGCCAATACCGATTAACTCTCGAAGCTTCTGGCGACCACACCCCGCCGGTGCACCTATACCTATTGATTATCAGCACTCTGCAATGTGCCTGCAATGTTTTATAATGTTATAACAAAAATTATTTTATCCGGCCTTTTTTCTTCGACAGGTCCTTTTAGTCCGTGCCACGAGACTTTTTGACACTTCTCGCAATTCCATTGTGCCGGCTCTTTTGATATTATTTCATGTGCGCCGTTCGGCTGCGATTCTCAACCCATATTTCATATTCTGATGGAATTTTCCCACAGGAAAGATTCGCAGCGACCACTTTTTATAACTGGGTCAATGACTTTCCCGCGGCAAATTCCAATCAATGTGTCCACTCGAAACATCGATACGAATATTTCTTTTTTTTTTTCCATGCGCTTTAGTGCCTGGTACGGTCAAATTATTAATGGCCGCATTAAGCTCAGAATTATTTGGGCTTCCGTCTACAGCCTCGTTGCATACCAGCTGCTAGATTTTCTTCCATGGTAATGTTGTATTCGCTGTAATAGCGGAGCAAGCACGGGGATGAATTATGGAAACTTTGGCCATCGAGTCAAAAAGTGACGTAATTCCTTTTATCCTCGATCCCCCAAATGCCTCACAATAAATACCCTCCGACGATTAATCTCGAGAGCTTCATCGATCACGAAAAATGATTTATACAGTAAGTTCCGCGATTGCAGCTTACGGCTATGTTTTATCCTGGCCCCCCTATATTACGATCACAGCGGAAGAAAGGTGTTCAGAAATATGCTGCGATCCATCAACCTATCGCAGAAATATTGCTGTCCCGTACATTCTTTACGCATGAAATTTTCTTCGCTACCAACTGACTCGTTCATAATGCTTTTCCACCGTACTTTGTTGCCAGCAGGTGAATGCGCGATGGTCGAAGGAGTTTGGAAATAGAGCATCGGTATTGTCTCCGTGGCTGGTCTGTGTTGATTGTGACGTTAAGGCCTTAGGCCACAGTAACAATTTTTTTTCGTATGAATAAGCGATTCAATCATAAAATTAATTACACATCTACTTAGTATGAATATCAAGCTGTTAGAAATTTTATTTTTCTTCGATGTACAAAATGGCCTACTACTAATATTTTATTTTGTTATCTTTTTTTTAGGCGCTCCGCGGCGTGACATTTAGCATCCTCAATTGTTTACCTAGAGCAAAAAACAAAAATTCTCGTTAATCTACATTAGAATACCTAGAGAAGTACGTACGGAATTTAAAAAATATTGTTTTATTGAAAAGTTGTAGGTATTTGAACTTGAGAAGTGTATTTTCTGTGAAAAATTTCGTTATAACTGCTCATAAAATGAAAAGTTTTCGATTAATCATAAATTCCGTACGTACTTCTCTGCTAAATGCAATGAGGAAGATAACTTTGAAATTTGAAGTAAATCGAGTGAAAATTGTTGAAGTTATTTGTCACGCCAATTTGAAAAAAACTGTTGCGAGAAGTTTCGAGTACTCGGCCATTTTTTACATCGAAAAAAAAATGTATTTCTAATAGCTTGATATTCATACTAAATAGATGTGTCACTAATTTTATGAGTGCATCACTTTTTCATACGAAAAAAAATGGTTACATTCGCACATGATTTTATACCCGTTAATGTGGCCTAAGGCCTTAATTTTTCTCAACTATGTTGAGAGCCTGGTTGGAACCACTCATGTGGAGCCTGACGGCGAAATAATAAGCGGCTCATCATTGGTGGGATTATTATCATTCGGATATTATCTGGTCGATCGTTTTCGGCATCTTTCTGAGCCACTTTTTCACAGATTGCAATGGTTCAAGTATCAAAATATGTATTTTTGTCACAGCCAGGTCAAGTATCTCTTCGATTTGGGATTGGATCAAGCGGAGGATGACTTTGTAACCATTTTCCATTCCAGTTTTGAATGGCATATTGATATGCAATTTGTTTCCTTAAAAAATAAGAATATCCGGTAGAATACCATCTTCCTTCAGTAGTCAGATGGTTACTGTGAAAACTTCAAGTCATTAGGTCCTGTGATTGAAAAAAAAAAATCCGAAATTCACGGGCTTTTTTTTCAGCGGACTTCCGTGGCATTTTGCCTTAACGGGCGATCGCACTTTTTCAATGAGGAGTCAAAATGAAAAATAAAAAAGTTATTTAGCGTCACATGGAAACGAATAAAAATCTGTCAGATTTCCAAAATGAGAAATGACGCATCCCACGTTGCGAACCAGAATTCGGGAAAATAATTGAATTTCGAGTAAGCGCATACTTTATTGATAATAATCCAAATTTAGTATTGCACTTTAGTATCACAACGGCAATTTGGTATATCCCAAACAAACCCAAACAAATTCAAAATGACGGCTCAAAACTAATTTGAATCTCAAATATTTTCGCGTATTCGTATGTCGTTTCGAATTTCGAATATATAACATTGAATTAAAATTCTCCGATTTGAGATACGATTTTTTAAATTTCCGATGCAAATATACTTCCTATGTTGAAGCTGTCACGTCGACGAGTTATTATGCTCGTGCGGCAGTACGAACGGCGGACAAAAGTTATTCGGTTCGCCGGTTCGCGAACACTCGCCGGACAGGATTTTTCGGACGATACTTTTCCTAAAGTGGAGTTTATCATGCTCAGCCGTCCTCGCAAGCTCTGTACAAATGCACGTGCGGACAATACTTCTTCGAGCCGCAGCTTCGCCGACACTCGCCCCCGAGCCGGCCATACAGTGCTGCTTCCGAAGACAATAATTTTTCTGAATTCGAGCTATCGCGCTTCGTCATTCCCTCGATTGCTGGAGAAGTCCACGCTTGGACAAAACTTTTGCCGTTAACGGTTAACGAGGAACGGGACAGTTTAGTGTAAATATAACGGTGCCTCGATTTGTCAGTGCTGTGCAAGTAACGCTCCCATTCTCGAAGATATCGAGTTCGTTGAGGGGTCTTCTGACTTTAGACGCTAAAAAGCTATTATCATGAATTTTTTAATAAGTACATATTATAGATATTGATATAAAAGTTGTTAAACGTAATAAATAAACTTTGTAAACACATAAAAAATATTTATTTACTTACAAACGAAAAAATCAAACGATTCTAGATTCACTATGTTAATTGCTATATGCATGTCATACGATTTTTCATATATGCAAAAATAACACAATGGCGGACATTTTGCGAAAAAAATGTTTTTTCCCGTTAGTAAATATCAATTTTTTTTAATCCTTGATACGCACTATAGCTATAGTCGTAAATAATATGTGGTTGAAATTTCATAAGGATCGGTTTAGTAGTTTCGAAGATGTTATCATTTATTGTTTCGAGAAAAACGCGTTTAAAGTTTGTTCGGGTTACATGAATACACGGAACATTTTTTTTATGTATTTCGATAGTCTTTATTAAGGGTAACAACTTTTATATCAGTACTTATAATATAGACCTATCAAAAAAATTTAAGAAAATAATTTTTCATAAATCCTCTTTTTAGCGTCTAAAGAGAGAAGACTTCTTAAGGCAAAATGATAAAAGATTCCACCGGTAGAGAGATCGATGAAAAGTTTTTCTAATTTTTCTCGAAAACGCACCTGGACCCAACGAATAAAATTTTTCACAGTCGACGTCTCGCCATTGAAGCAAGGACCTGTGAGTCCAGGATATGCGAGTAAAAAAATTACACATAAATCTGAAGGTTAGGTAACTAACTTCCGGTTGAGATAATCTCAAATCCAAGAGATACTCGACCTAGGCACCCATGTAACGCGTATTTTGCCACTTGAACCATCGCGATCTGTGAAAAAATGGCGGAGAAAAACACGAAAAACTGTCGCGCGAGTAGACGAGAAAAACGAGACACGTGAAATGAAAAGACGGACGGGTCGCTCCGAGCAAGAACAAGGGTCGATTTCGTCATCGTTTCCCTGAAACGTGATCCGTCTTCGTGAGTAATATTTCCGTTGGCTGGCGTCTGGCTAATTAGCCAATTAGCATTTCCAGGAGGCCCCTGTCATCGACATTGTAGCCTCCACTGCAACCGGATATTCCACCCCAGAGGAGCATTCGAATGCCAGGTAGGGTGGGGCATCAGAGTTCGAATATTTCGAGGCTGACGAATTTGTCGGTGACGAAGAAAAATACATATCGGAGATCTCCATTATTTGTATGACCGGGCTTTGGGAGGCCAATGGCCGGAAAAATGACCTCTGGCTGAGTAATAACCGGACCTCACCACTCGGATAATTCCGATCGCTCCTCGGACAATCCTCGGCCGTGCATCACTGCACTCCGATGGAACCACTCGATTTCGAAGCTTTTGGGAAGTGAAAGAAATCAAGTATCAAATCGGCTTACGGGGAGAGGATGAATTGTGCGGAAAAAAAAACATTTCATCGCGAGGCTCCCAGTCTGCGTGTAATCGATGGGAGGTGTACACTTTGCGCAGCTCCTCCTTCCCAAATAACCCGCTACCGAAAAACGTGAACCTCACGATTCGACGAACGAGAAATGTTTATCGAGACTAGAATTGCAAGGGCCGCATCAGCCACCGCGTAAAACCGACTATACGATCAGCTACTTCGGCCACGTCGAGGAGGAGACCAGATGGAAATCGGACTTTCCATTGCAGTCGCCAATATGCAATCGGTTCCCTTGTCGCAACGTGTAGTCTTTCGGAAAGGCGATTGTGAAAGATTTTATTTACGTAACTCATTTCTCTCGGATTACTTATAATACTTATAATCGTAATTTTAATTTAATTTAGAATTATAATTTAATAATTATAATCATTATTTTTTATATTGTATTTATTACATACACGGAGAGAATTTTTAAGTATTTTTTACGGTGAAATCTCCGTACAAATTACATGAAAAATTTGAAACCGGTGACAAATGTGCACATAGTCAAAAAATGACACTAGCTTTTAATATTTTGCTTTCATTCATGTAAAAATTTAAGCAAGTAGCATAATTTTTTACATTTCATTCAGTAAAAATTCTGACACATTCTCATGTAGAATTTTAACAATGGGCTGTCTCAAAAATTCCAAGTTTCTACAGTAAAAATAACCTGGACAAACTTGAAATTTCTAAAATCCCTAGCGAAAAATTAATTCCCTATGATTAAATAAATACTTTTTTCATCGGCGTTTCTGAACATTTGTGTTCTTGATTGCTACTTATTTTAGCATATCATCTTTGCGTACCATTGTAGACGTCCTTTATCGAAGCTTCTTTTCACGTTTCTTTGTTTTCTTGCGTAGAACTGCGTAGAACACGTTAGACTGCACGAGACCACGAGGCTTGCTTGGCCCATGCTTCGTACTATAATGCGCATGCGCGGTACCGCTGTTGCTAAGCAACGCGGGTCGGCGTCGTTCGTGCTCGTCATACTGCGTCATACACAAGCGCACTCTCACAACTTGCGTTCACGTATACGCACGCTACACACAGAGCTCGCGCGCACGGTCAGGTGACCTAGCCCTAACTGATTTTACTACAAAGAACGTAAAATTCCGGTGGACGCACGGAAAATTTCGGCTTCCTTTTTTAAATTTTTATGGAAAACACGCAAATTTCTCAATGTTCCACTGAAAAATTTCATTTATATTAGCACTTTTTTAACTTATTGTCGTAATCTTTACGTTTCATGAAATTTTACTATTAATTTCAGTAAAAATTCTGGAAAATATTTAAAATTTCTGTTACGCAAAAGTAAATTTGGATTCATTTCCATGAAAATTTATAATTTATTTCCTAAAAACCTGAAGAATTGCACATTTGTCACCGAGTTACTGTGATTTCACAGTAAAAATTACTTAAAAATTCTCTCCGTGTATAAAATGTGGTGTGAGAATATCTGAAAACCCGAAAAGACACTGTGGAAGAATAAATACTACGACTATATACATAATGTGTATATAATTATTTTGTGTATTATCCAAAATAATCATGAGAAATGAATAATCTTGACATCGATTGTGAAAGTTTTTATTTACGTAACTCATTTCTTTCGGATTACTTATAATACTTATAATCGTAATTTTAATTTAATTTAGTATTATAATTTGATAATTATAATCATTATTTTTTATATTGTATTTATTACATATAAAATGTGGTGTGAGAATATTCCCGAAAAGACACTGTGGAAAAATAAATACTACGACTATATACATAATGTGTATATAATCCTTTTGTATATTATCCAAAATAATCATGAGAAATGAATCTTGACATCTTAAATCTTCATCTTGAAAAATCACCAGACGTCTACATATATATATATATACTTATAAATTTGATAATTACCTAATATTAAGTTTTTATATAACATGTTTAAGAATTCAAACAATAAATAAGTTATTAAAATCAATAATAAGATTATTAATAAAGTAGTCCGTGAATATAATCATATATTTATATTAAAAATAATATTTCCATACAACGATAGTAATATTAATATAAATATATACTTTGTATGTATATAATAAATTAATAATTTATATTCAATAATAATACGTTTATTAATATTATAGTATACTTTAATATTAACAGAAAAATTAATCATTAAAAAAAGTTAAACCAAATTTCATTTAAATATATACAAATTACCAAATATTTTACTTTACGGCGATGATATAATCAATCAGGGAATCAGGGAGGGAATCAATTGTTAAATGAGTCTTCACGCTACTCCCTTTATTTCTGATATACTACTAAAATACATGTTAATAAACATATCTGGTGAATTGAAAAAAGGGCGATTAGTCATATTTTTTGTAATCGGGCCAGCTCACAGAAAAGTTCCTTTTCTACGAACTGATATGCCATAAAAAGAGAGCCAATCGTAAGGTTCGAAGATATGATGTACGGGATTTGGGAAATTCACATGTATTTTCGTATATGGCGTTACATGTATGCCTGTTAAAAATTGTCGAGCCACTATAACCGGAATGGACTAAGCATGGATTTTCGATTACGCGGAGGACGTTTATGTCTTCGACAGAAGTTTGCACTATCACAACGACGGATCGATGAGGAGTACTTCTTATCTGGAAAACCAGGTCTCGCGAGCGAAATCATTGTCGTTTCCGGTCTCCCTTCGAATCGATAGTGATCACGAAAAAAGAACATTTAGGGTGAAATTACACACACCGAGAAATTTCGATGTCGCACTGCTCTTAAGGTGGTGCCAGTTTTTACCGACGTAACGACGCTGCCTACAGACGCCACCGCTGAGACGTGCATGTATACAGGGTGGACCGTTTAACGTGACCCCCCCAAATATCTCCGTTGCCTTTAGAGTGCCGAAAAAAATGTCGGAAGGTAATTTAATTGATTTCGAACGGCTGATACAATGGTGAAAAATTCATTTTAGTCAAGGTCATAGTTTTTACGTTCTCAAGGTCATCAATGGCTTTTCAATCGAAACATGTTTTTTCTTCAAATTAAGACGTTGTAGCCGATGATCAGAAGAATCCGACGACCTATGATATCATGACCTTGAAATGATTTTTCACCAAAATATTTTGGGTTTATTTGTGTTGGTTGGAGTTTGTTGGGTTTGTTTGGGTTTGTTTCCGTCGCTTTAAAGGTAACGGAGATATTTGTGGTGGTCACGTTAAATGGTCCACCCTGTATAATGTCTCGAATGAGTGAGAAACGCTGATTTTGTCCCAGTGTGAATACGACGGTTTTTGGAATTTTCCTGTGCTATTTCGTCATCCATTGCAATGGTACGAGTACCAGAATCTGGTTTTCTATTATAGCTAGGTCGAGTATCTCTTCGATTTGCGATTAGCTCGACCGGAAGTTCATTTTTTAACCTTTTTAAACTACAGTTTCAATTGAACAAACGGAACTGCATTTTTTTGTCAAAACCACGAATATCCGCGGATGACACGTTCTTCCCCTGCTTGTTACACGTCGACTGTGAAAATTTCGAATCATTCGGTCCAGCCGTTTACCAGAAAAATGGCTAAAACTATTAATGGATTTCTCTACCGGCGGAATCTTCCGACGCTTCTCTTGAAATCCCACTTTTCATTACAAAACGTCGTGACTTCGACGCTGCAAATTGCTTTTCATTCTTTCAGCGTGATTGACTTTTTTTATGGCACTCAATCGCATATAGATTGATGCTCAACCGATACTTATCCTCGCGACGATAGCTTTTCCCTTACAAATGCATTATGTGGAACTGCGTTAATGGACGTTGAGGAAATGCTCCGACAAAGAGCTCCGGGCACTGCTACGAGCATCCATGGAACGAACCTATTTAAATCGAATCACGATTCACAAATTGTTTCTTTCGACCTGCGCAGCGTGAATTCTGGCACCGGGCCAGTTCCGTGGCTGGCAATTAGAGTTTTGCGACAATTAGCTCAGAACGAGCAATTTCGCTTTCCCAGAGCAGCTCAAGCTCTCGAGAACAACTGCAAGGTCGATGATGCACCGCCTCGTATAAACCTCTGTACCTCCTCAACCATTACTATCAACATCTTAATACAGGAGCTATGAATCCCCTGGGAAGTCAGCTGGGAGGTTGATTAACCTACAGACCAGAGGTGAGGATTGCCGCTAGGATGAAACTCACCGCTCGCAACAATATAAATATTAATACACCCAGTTGCTTTCACTTGAAGGAAGTTTGATCCAAAAGTGGCTACTACCCTGAAAAATCAATGTTCGCGCCTAAAAGAGAGAAAGAGCTGTCAGCTGTCTGGTTGGAAACCTCTACTGTCCATCTGTCTGAGCCTTTTTTGGCAACTATTTCCACTAGGACCTGTCCGGTGAAGACATTCAGCCACTGTATTGACTTTCTGGTAGTTAGCTCTCTCGAACGGTGACACGTCCAGAGATTTTTTCATCTGAGAGTTGAACCGGTTTGGTTGGTTGAAAAGTTACGTCTCGATACGTCTGATTCTTTTGAGGATTCAGAGGTTTTGTCGTTTGACTCGGTGGAGGACTCTGTTGTCTTCCATTGTGGCTTTCATTGACTGCAGCGTACGTAGTACATAGTCGTCGGTTGCTGTATTGGAGGCACACCAGGAAGCTTTCACTACAGTTATCAATATTCCAAACTGGGAGAATCTTTTCCTTGTTGGATACACTTGCGGTTCCTCAAGGCTGGATGCCACATGTCCAAAGTGGTTTTGGAGTTGCTTTGCACATGAGCAATTCATGGACCAACGACAGCTGCCAGTTTTGCTCAATTTGGGGATCCATTTTTCGTAGCCTCGTGGTCGACTGTTTTCTCTTAGCCTAGGATATCCTTTCATCTTCATGCCCAACTGTCTCACTTCATATGAAAGCGGAATTGGCTGGCCACTCGAGGGGGGAGATACTTTTCGGCGAGTAAACAAAATTGCTGACTCTTCATTTTTTAAAGAGGACTCATTTCTTCACTATTGTTTAGACTTTGGGTATTTTTTTATTACTACTTTTGGCTGTTGCAGGGTATTGTTTTTGTATTAATCTGTAAAAATGGCGGAGGTGTGGCACGATTTTCTAAACTGCATCTTCAAAACTGGCGTGACGTATAGCAATTAAACTAATCAACCCATTCGGATGAAATTTGGTATAAGTCTTCCTAACCTTATTGTCTAAAACATGACCCTGTTCCTGAAAATTGATTTTTTTTTGGCCCTGTTTTTAAAAATTAATACATGAACCTATTTTTGAAAATTAAAAAATATTTTTTTCTTGTAAAATGTGGCTATTTTTTTCGAAAAATTCAATCTTTTTGTTTCAAAGCGTACGATTTCATCGCTTTTCAACATTTCTCACTTTTTCTTGGTTCAAATTCTGCGTATGAGGGTTAGCGAAAGAAAAATCTTCATTGGTTTTTTTTGCAGACTAATCCGGCCGAAGCTACGTGTCACGCCGTCTGACAATATCCACCCCAACACTTTTAGAAGACCGTGCCACAGCTCCGCGATTTTTTGAGATTGACATTTTTTTTTTGAATAGCTTGCAACAGCCAAAAGTAGTAATGAAACATACCCTAAGCCTCAAAAATGGCCAAGGAATCTTCTCTTTAAAAAAATCACAATAAACAGCTTTGTTTTCTTCGCCCCAAGGTATCTTTGCCTAAAGCTCCCTCTTGAAGTGTTCTTCATCCAATACAAAGTCCATTACAAAAAAAGACGCGGTCAAACGAGGGCTATTCCTCGTCCTTTCGACATGCGATATCGAAAAAAAAACGAGCTCTCAGACTTTGTGAATCCATTTTTCGTCTTGGCCCGTTTCGGGCTGTTGTTATCTCTCCGCAATCGGACAAAACAACAAAGCGATATCACCGCTCGCAGCTTTGAATAAAATGTAAAATTCTTAGTTCTATACTAATCGGCTAAGTGAGCGGTCCGTTAAGGTCGATATACTAACGACATGTAACGCCCATTGTAGAAACAGTAGCTGCGGAAAGTATCGAGGCGGATGGAATAAATCCGTGAGTACAGGAAAAGATTTATCGAGAGACGGGTCGCCGATAAATTAGACTGCCGCGTTCAGCCTTTTATCGAGATTAAATCGATATTCCCGTTAACAATCAAGAACTACCTCTTTCTCGGTCCTGTCCCCACTGTCCTTCGTTTCTTCCTATACGATAAATAAAATTCATTCACGAAGTTGAATGACCAGATTCTCTTTTGCGGACTAATGATCTCCTCACGATAAAATAAATTTGAGTCCGATTAGTGTATCTCGATATAGTAATCCCGATGATTCTGACCTAATTATCATTTTTGGAAATTACAGCAAAAGGAACGCAAAACCTCGCCCTTTCTCGGCGCAGGGCAATTACCGGTATTTGAGGCACTGAGTTCCTACATACGTGTTTTTCAGCTTCGTTGGCAGAGAATTCGACAAAAAGTTCCCAACGTGGCAGGAAATTTTTTTTATCCTGACAACTTGTACTCTGCGGTTTTTAAGGGTGCTGATTACGAATCTGAACTCAAAATTCAGGAATTCACAATGACGAACAAATATGGCGAATGAAAATACAAATAATACAGAATGATTTAGATGAAACGCGGTACTCAAGCTTCATATATTTCCACCTATTTATTGTTTTATGCTTTTTTGAGTTCAGCATCACACTCAGCGTCCTCGAAAAACCCCCGAGTACCAAGATTTATCCAAATCGAGCGGTTTTTTGCACTTTCGTCCCCCATATTAGATCCGCCATTAAATTTTTTTGAATTTTATCTTCAGATTCGTAATAAGCGACCTCGAAAATCCCAGAGTACCGATTTTTATCTAAATCGAATAAAATTTTAAATTTCGCTCCGCCACGCTAGCTTCAATGCCAACGAAGGGGTTAGGCAAGACACCACCATGAGGAGTAAAAAAATGTTTTTTTTTTGCCTTTTGTCAATCTATACATCTTAAAAAAAATGTGAGAAAATATTCAAGTTAAAATATCGAAAATTGACCAAGTTTCAGACGGTTTAGTGAGAAAATTAAAAAAAAATTCAATTGATAGTCAAATAAAATTTCAAACATAAAAAATCACGTATTTTAATCACGTTTTTCTCGAAACGACTTTTCTCAACCTGGCCGGGGTCATAACTCTAGCTCGGATTGTCCGACTTTCCATTATGAAAAAACCGAAATTTCTGTACTTGCGGTAACTATCGTCAACGTCAGACGTACCTGACTTCGTTGCTATCGTTGTACCTAGCCGTCTTTTTGATAAATTAGTATTTTTTAAGCCCCCGAGTGTAAGTAAAAAAATCGTAAAAATTACACTTTTTCATTGAAAATCAGCCACTTTATGATTTTTTTTCGAAAAACGGTACGTACGTCGATAACTACGTTTGTATAGATTCTAAAAACTATTATACCTCAATAACGTTGTTAATTTTTAGATTTATTGAATAAAAATTTCCAGGAAATAAGTTCAAAGTTGCTCAATAACATGCCGTTTTTTCCAAATCCCAAATAAATACCCGGCCAGACAAAAAAATGGGAAAAACGACCTTTTTCGGCCCGTCAGTCGTGCCTCAATATATTCTCGAGTTTGATTGGCTAGACAAATCACTGCGAATGGTAGTTGTGCATAGATATGGCTTACTAAAAATGCAGCCACTTGTACATTTATGCTGCACTAAAACACTCTCATATGTCAACGATATTTTTATCGGCCCCTGTGGCATCTTTCTCATTTACGCTTTTTCCGTATAGTTCAGCCATATTTTATTGTAATAACATCGTAGTCGCGGAATATGATACAATCTTAACTCCTTGGCTCGTAATATCGAGTGAAACGCGCGGTACGAGAATCGCGAGGCCGATCATAAAAAACGCGTGTCGCACTCCTGGCCGTATTACGAGCCGAGCAGGTTGCCGCTAATCTATTGCAGACTCGATCGTAAAATAAATACGAAAAGGGAAGGGCCAGTGATATCTACAGCTAAAAAATTCGGGCTTACAAACGCTACTAAAATCGAGCCACTACGGAATGAGAAAAAAATCTCTGCATGGTGTCTCAATTTATTTTCAGGGTAAGATTGGATTTTATTTTTTTAAAGTAATTTCATCCCCTGTATTGGTTGTAATTTGAACAAAAATTGGTGCCTGTCGTGTTGGGCGATTTGGAAAAATTGATAACCTACGTAGCTTGGCTTTTTTCGTACACAAGATCTTCGGAAAATCTGTGACTGGAAATATGAAAAATTAATGTTTGGGTTTGTTGGAAGGTTTTTTCGGTGGGGAAGCACCCATTGTTCAGATGCAAACGATTTGGGGAATAAAAGTACGGTGAAAAATAAGATAACATTTTTTTGGGGGCGGAGAACCTATTCTGGAGTTTTATCTTTTCAAGGGGGGGGGGATACCTTTAGGGGAGGAAAAAATTTGCTGATTTTCGTGATTTTTTTTAAAGAAAAGATTTTTTCGCCCTGTTTGAGACTTAGGGTATGTTTTATTACTACTTTTGGCTGTTACATCGTATTTTTGTTTATTAATCTTTAAAAGTGGCAATGCATTTCCAAAACTGCCGTGATTTATAGTTCGAAAAATAATCGACCGATTCTGATGAAATTTGGTATCAATCTTTCTAACCTTATTGTCTAAAACATGATCTTAAATGTTTTTGGAAGACAAAAAAACGTTTTTTTTATAACAGGATATAGCCATTTTTTCTGAAGGTTCAAGCTTTTTGTTTCGAAGCGTACCATTTCACCGATTTTCAACATTTCTCACTTTTTTTTGGTTCATATTCTGCGCACGAGGTTTAATAATAGAAAGATTTGCATTGGTTTTTTTTCAGATTAATCCCGCCGACGGTACGTGTCACGCAATCTGACAACATCCGCTGCAACTCGTTTAAAAGGCCGTGCCTCCGTCATTTAGATTTTTAAAAAATCATATTATTATTTATTATTGTAGCTTCCACTTGTTCGGGGTCCTTCCCTTAATACATTTCCCACCATCTTCCACACCACACCCCCTATACTAAAAAATAATATTAATAACAACTAAAAATTTATGAATTATTTAATGAATTAAAAATATGATTAATAAAATATATATACATATATATATATATACATACGTTAGCCTCAAAGGCGGTGAAGAATTCTTCCCTTTAAAAATAAATCAAAGGTATCTTCCCCTTAAAATCATTATGTCAATACTAAGAAAGTAGGATATAATGTTGGCCGAATTTGCTTTTAGGGTCTTCGAACAGTATAATCGAAAAGTATATTAAAAAATGACTACGATAATTTTTTCTTCGATCCTGTGAAGAAAAATGTGAAATTTCTAATCGACCTTTTGCGGCCCAGAGTTTGGAAAGCTTCCTACGTTTTGAAAGATCGAATTCCGACGACGTCTTGCCACCTTTACAGAATGTTTGATGAAGAACCTCCTGACCCAAATACCCAAAACATGGCAAAGGCCAAAAGCGTGTGATTCTTCATCGGGCGAGTGTTGGAAGCAGCTCCCACCTTTGATGGTCGTAACAATACAGTCATCACATTTTACCGTGGGATGAAAGGATGCGAAGCGAATGCTGCCGGTCTATATAAAGTACACAGAAGCCACGCACGTTGATACCTAGTAGTATACCTAAGTAGTAAAGTTGAAGGAGCAGTAGGCACAGTTGCTACACGATCTGTTGCTATTACCGCCGCCTACTGTTACCATTACCATTATCATTACTTAGTGGCCATTATTCTCAGTGGCCGCTGTTACTACCGCGATTATCCGTGGTGGCACTGCTTATGCTGTCACTACCGCTTGTTACTACGACTATTACTGCTACCGTTACGATCCCGGAAAGAGACAGCTGTATTTCACACTAGATTTTTCGGGAGAAAAAAAAATCGAAAAAACTAGCGAACGAATGCGCGTCGGGTCACATAATTCGAGTATTTGCTTGAAACTTAATTAACTTCGTTTTTCAAGGTAATTGCTTTGTCATTGAGTTTGGAAGATTTTAATCAAATTTGCAAAGTTTTATCAAGATTTGCGAAGGTTTAGTAGAGTTTGAGAAACATTGGGAAATTTTGCGCTACGTAATTTATGTACGCCCCCTTAGTTAGTTTTGACTGAGGTTTTTTGTCTTAACATTTTTTTCACCCGCTATTAACAATAATAGTGACATTTTTCTTCGAAAGTCGATTTTCGTATGATCGAAAAACGATAACAAAAAGAGCTCTGTCAAGTCTTAGCAAATGTTATCGATTTTTAAAATACTGTTTTTTTTTGTTTCAGATCAATCCGATGGTCAAGATCGAGTACACTGTTGGGCCCCTCACGTTGAAAGGCTCTTCACGCGATTATTTATAATTTTTTTAATTGTTGATATTCTTTAAAAAAAATAGGTTTATAAAAATGTATAGTTTATACTTTTATACTGTATTTATACTTCAATAGTAAAATATATTTATAAACATTTATACTGCTTTATAAAAATACATACAAGCAAATGTCCAAACGATTTTTCAAACATCTCACTTGCTTCTTCAAACATTTTTTTTTAATAACCAATTTTCGAGATATCACAGAAGCCTCGCCGTTTGAGCTTGGCCGAAATTCCAACAAAAATTTCTCTATCTTTTTTTATTGAGTCTGCAAAATTTTTATAAATCCGCGAAGATTTCGCGAAGTTTGTTAAATTTCGCTAAAGTTTTCAAAGTTTTTATCAAGTTTTGCAAAGCTCCAGTTGACTTTGCAATATTTTATTTTATCCACTATTCGTTGAGTTAGACCGAGATTGAAACAAAGTTTTATTTGATTCAATCAAGCCCTTTCCCTCAGTGTATTTGAAGATATTCCAGAAGACGACTTCAGTCGATTCGAAAAAAAAAATGTTTTCGATTAGTGTAGTCGAATCACATTTATCTGGATTATAACATATCGAAGTGTGTGCCTGGATTGAAATTATAAGGACGATTTATTATTCCGTTGCTTAATTCGAGAGCACGATTAGTGAACGTTTCTGATGAAGGGGCCTCTGTAAATATATGGGACGTCAGTCTGTTGCTCGTTGCGATGCGAAAACCCTGGTACATAGTTCGCCGAGGCCCTGATTAAGCTTTCTCTATACGCGGAATGCTTTCGCGCGAAATTGCTAATTCCTTATTAATTGCTACTTTAAAGTACGGCGGATGGGATTATTGCCGACTATATAAGACAACGAGCTCTGTCAGTGCTAGTATACGAACAAGTGATAGGCTCGCAAAACTTTCAAGCTCATCATTAAAATGATAAACGGAAAGCCGGTAGCAGATGTTTGAAAAAACGCGCCGAGGATGTTTCTCTGGAACTAGGCGAGGGGGCGAAGCTTCCCGGTTGTGAAACGCAGTATGTCAATACCTGAGGTATCAGACGGAACTTGTGGAGTATGGGGTCGTGCGAAAAATCGACAACGTTAATTACCGTTATAATATGATTACAGGCCAACAGTAGCAGACGTGTGGCGACCTAATCGCAATGAATATCGTAACCGATTACGATTACGATAGTGATCATGATAATGATTCTGATACTGACAATGATATGACAGCGACAATGATAATGATAACGATTCTGACAATGACAGTAATAATGATGATAATGGTAATGATAATTATTATAATAATGATTATGATAATGATGATGATTATGAGAATGGTTAAGATAACGATGACGATTATGAGAATGACAAAGATAATGATGACAATTATGATGATGATGATTATTATTATTATTATAAAGATTATGATTATCATAATCATGATAACAAATATCATGATGATTATGAGAATAATGATAATTATGATTATCATAACATAATCACCATAATCATCATCATTATCATCATGATAACCATAATCATCATAATCATCATGATTATCATCATGATAACCATAATCATCATAATCATCATGATTATCATCATGATAACCATAATCATCATAATCATCATGATTATCATCATGATAACCATAACCATCATAATCATCATGATTATCATCATGATAACCATAACCATCATAATCATCATGATTATCATCATGATAACCATAACCATCATAATCATCATGATTATCATCATGATAACCATAACCATCATAATCATCATGATTATGATTATAATCATGATAACCTTCATCATGATTATAATCTTGATCATGATCTCTAACCTTCATCATGATTATCATGATCATGATTATAATCATGATAATCATTATAATCATGATAACCATAACCATCATAATCATCATGATTATAATCATGATAACCATAACCATCATAATCATCATGATTATAATCATGATAACCATAACCATCATAATCATCATGATTATAATCATGATGATTATGATGGTTATGGTTATCATGATGATTATGATGATTATGGTTATCATGATGATAATGATGATGATTATGGTGATTATGCTTATCATGATGATAATGATGATGATTATGGTTATCATGATCATAATGATGATGATTATGACGATTATAATTATAATCATGATAATGATGGTGATTATGATTATAATTATAATCATGATAATTATGATAATTATGACGATTATGATTATAATCATAATAATGATAATGATTATGATCACCATCATGATAATGATGATGATTATGGTTATAATCATGATAATGATAATGATTATGGTTATAATCATGATAATGTTGATGATTATGGTTATGATCATAATAATGATCATGATAACGATTACGATTATCTTTGGGATTTCGATTACGATGACGATGACGATTATGATCATAATCATGATAATGATGATGATTATGGTTATAATCATGATAATGATAATGATTATGGTTATAATCATGATAATGTTGATGATTATGGTTATGATCATGATAATGTTCATGATAACGATTACGATTATCTTTGGGATTTCGATTACGATGACGATGACGATTATGATTAGGACAAAGATGAGAATTTTGATTACGATTACGATGACTACTACGGTTGCATTTTCGATTACGATTACGACTACGATTATGATTATGCGTATGATTACGATTGCGGTTATTTTTTATGTTTGACATGGATGTCGTTTATACCTAACAATAGAATTTCAGGGGTTAAACGTTGATTTTTCATCGATAAACCGAAGTGTATATTTTTGTCATAGAGAGTCGAAAAAAAATGATTACCGGTCGGTGAGTGGCGTTATGACGAGACGTTCGCTATTCCCAAGGTATTCGTAGCCGTAGACGAAGAAGGTGTTGGTTTGTCGAACGATGCAGTCATCGATGTCTCGGTCCCAGTAGAACCGCAATTGAGATAGCCACTCGAAAGTTGATACATCTCGACAGTCTGCAGATCGGGACGATGGATGTCATATATAGCTATCAGATATAGCATGTCAGGAGTCTAATTTAGTGGTCCTCCCATTTCAGGATATTCCGCGCACGAACTCGGAAGCTCTCAAATTAAGGGACTGCACTACACTGACACCTTAAAAGCCGGTGGAAATGTTGATAATACGTTTTCACAAAAGTACTCGTGCGACTCACTTTTTTTTGGTATATCATTAGCATATATATTAACAAAAAAAAAACGTGTAAAATATGGATAGAACATATAAATAAATAGCGAAATTATCGAGTATCGCGCGAAATTTCCTTGCGCCCGAGCAGTCGGATGGTGTACCTAATTTCGCCCACCTGGCAAGAAATATGTGGATCCTTTTTTAATCTTGTTCGACGAATAAAAAATGATTTTTTTCACGATTTTTGATAAGAAAAATGGCGTTTTATTATTAAAATTCCGGTAACGATGTAAAAAAAATTTTTTTACGACGTATAGTCTGTATCTGTCAATTAGTGCTACGTTCTATCGGCAAAGTTTTGATATTTCAAGTAGAAGATAAACTGGTGATCTCTCGTAAATTTGTTTTCAACGAGTGAATAACGACTCTCAAGTTTCAAACACAAACTAAAGCTGACAGATATCGATTTCCAAGTGAATAATAAGAGGCAAGTGACTTATGGCCAGAGCCTGAATTAGAAGGTCGAAAAATCGTTTGTTTTAAATTGCTTAAATCTATAGATAAATTATTTAAGATCATATATACAAAGTTGCAGAGGCCAATTGTAAATATTTTCGAAGATACAAGGCCAAAAGCAGAGAAGTGATTGATATTTAATATTGATTCCCCTCCTACTGAAAACTTTGAAGCGCGTTTTCTCCAGTGTTCGTTTTCACGATTTTTCCAAATTGGTGGGCGTGATAGTAAAAAAAACTAAACGACCTATTTGATCAAACCAAAGTTTATTTTCATCAGTATGAAAATCTCATTTACGGGAATTAAAAAAGTCGTTGAAAAAATCTTTCTAAATAGTTTTCGTAGCACGTTGAATGGTTTTTTTTTATACATTTTTTTTCAAACCTGAGAAAAGTTATAATTACACGATTTTTTCAGCTCTTTCTTAATTCACCCAGAAGAAAAATATATGACAATTGAACGTTTTATTGGTTCTTTTCCTCCAGTCAAGAATTACAAGCTCCGGCTTTAAGGCGGTCGTCCCATGTGGGAGGTCCAAAAAATAAAAATAAACTTTTTGCACAAATTGCCAAAAATGTGTGCGTGTCATATGGACCGGGCATAGCAGCCTAATGGTAAGCCAATATTTTCTTTGTGTAAATCATACTTGAACTTCTAAGGGCGATTTTCTCAAAACTGTATTTTTTATATTGGCTTCCATGATATCTCGAAAACTATTGAGCGGATTTCGCTCGAATTTTTATGCTATAGCCAGCACATCTATAGTTCTCACAGGAACAAAAATATTTCTGATATCTCCCATAGTTTTTTTGAAGCTGAAAATGTTGAAAAGAAATGACGGAGCTTGGAACTTAGCTTTCAAAATCATGCCAAAAATTCAATTTTCACTATTTTTACTTTACTCTAGTTCCGGTGATGGCCTCAGGTCTAGAAATCAAACGGTATTTCACCGTTTGATCTTTCTATTTCAGATGAGCAGAGGCTCCGGAATTATGGCAGCCATCAACCAACTTTTTTTTACTCATGAGTGTCTTCCGAATGATCTAAAGTCGATTCAACTCGTTATTTTTGGTCAATAAAATTCTGTGGTACTGTAAAAATGGTAATAAATATGTGGTAAAAATTCGACGATATTGTGTTTTAATGGTTCGTTAAAAAAATTCCCAAAAAAAGCGAAATAAATAGCTGTCACATGGGATGACCCCGTTAAAGGATTAATAAATAAAAGAGACAGGTAACAATAATGGTAAATCGAAGGGTAAGAATTGGTCATTCGTTAATGCATCGTTGTTAATTAATGCAGTCATTAAAGCATTCTAATTAAAGTTAATTAATTCATTCTAATTGAAGCATTCTAATTAAAGTTAATTAATGCATTCCTTAATGCATTCTAATCTTCTTCTATTCAGCTCGCTACTCCGCCGATCATTATCTAAAAACCGAGGATCAGTTGAAAAAAACGTACAAAAAGAAAACAACCTGCAACAATTATAAATCAAAGAACAATAATTGTTTATTTATTTCCGTATCGTATAAAACTTTTTCTACTTCGCTTTTTATTGCGCCGATTATTATTTAGATCGTCATCGATTTTTATCGCACTAATCTCATTTGAACTGCGGCAATGGTCGCCGTCTGTACAGTTATGTTGTAAAATGTTTCACGAGTGCCGGGATCGTTTTTGGCCAGTTGCCAGACATATTGACCCCTCGTCTACCGGACGTTACGTGATTGCAATTTCGCCGAGCTTTCTATTTACCGTATTTCTTAAATATGACTTCATAAGAACTAAATGCACGTGTAAATTTTAACCCCGATTCGCGAAAAAAATAATAATTTTTGCACAGTCCAGATAAATAACGGCAGTCTTACAAAATATTGGGATTGCCAAAAAATGAAATCAGACCTCTCGTTAATTAATGTTTTCCCGAGCTGCAACGTTTCGCTTCACAGAGCACCAAATTTATTTCCAACGGAATCGTCGGGTTCGTTTCCGTTCGAAATATTTTTTTGCCCAGTGCCATTGACCGTATGTAGCCGAATGATGAAAAACAAAACCTTTATCCAAAGATTTGGAAAATCTCTAGGGATAAACTCACCGCTTTTGTACAATTTCTCGATGACGTCTCTCGCGTGGATTTCTATCACGACGATAGCCTTGAATTTCAATCGTTGCAGTTTATTGAGATTGCCTTTTATGGCTTCGGTGTACTCGGCCAAAGCCTGGTTCTGCTTTTTCTTCAATTTCTTGAGTGGCTTTCGAGAATCCAGTACCCTGAGTGAGGATCACGTAATTAATAAACAAAAAGGAAAATCGGTCACCCAATCGGCTAGTAGGGATTTATTCGAGAGGCGCGTTATTGGCTCTAATAGCCGAAGGGGATTCAAAATGTATGCGGTTTGTAGGGAAAACAGGATACGGGACCCACGACGATCCTTCTCTGTATCCAAACATAATGAGCTAATGTTCTCAATGTCCGTGTAAACTCGGTCAAATAGTGTCATTGGCTGTTTAGATTTCTATATACGGGGTGACCTGTTATGAGTGGATAATCCTACAACTGTAGATTCGTCACATCATGTCCTACTATATGGTTTAATTTCAGTTTAGTAAAAGTCCCATGGTTTTCGAGATTTTGGGCTTTATGTTATTTTTTTAAAATCATTTGCTTTTAGTTTTTTGCATGCTACCTCTACAGATGATATGAAACGACAATAACTAAGCAACCATCAAAGTCAGATGTTCGATTTGGTTTGTGTGAAAACTCTGCATAAGATCTTTTTTCATAGTTTTCTTAACATTTGAGGTTAAACAGAAGACTTTTCTACATAAAACAAGTAACAGGAGTTTTTTTTAACCGGGGCAAAAAAGTTCTCATTTTTAGAAATGGAATGCGAAAAACCAAAAAGCAGATGATTTTTATCTCGAAAACCGTTTTATGGTCGACCGTGAACACTGTATACACGTGAAAAATACGCACACACACACATAGATATAGAGGTCGACCCTAAATCTATCTAACCTTGTTATGGAAAACATGACCCTAAATGTTTTTGGAAAGTTTTTTTAAAAACATTTTTTTTTGCCTAATATAGCTATTTATCCGGAAAATTTAATCTTTTTGTTTCCAAGCGTGCCATTTCATCGATTCGCGTCATTTTCCACTTTTTCTCGGTTCATATTCTGCGTATGAGTCTTAAGGCCTTAGGCCACAGTAACAGGTATAAAATCATCTGCGACTTTAACCATTTTTTTTCATATGAAAAAGTCTGGTGAAAAAGTCACTCATAAAATTAATTACACATCTATTTAGTATGAATATCAAGCTGTTAGAACTTTACAACTTTTGAATAAAACAATATATTTTAAATTCCGTACATACTTCCATAGGGATTCTAATGTAGGTAGACGAGAATTTTTGTATTTTGTTCTAGGTAAAAATGTGTGAATGCTAAATGTCACGCCGTGGAGCGCCTAAAAAAAGATAACAAAAGAAAATATTAATAGTCGGCCATTTTGTAGATCGAAAAAAAAGTCTAACAGCTCTATATTGATACTAAATAGATGTGTAATTAATTTTATGAGTGAATCACATTTTCATACCAAAAAAATTGTTAAATTCGCACATGATTTCATACCCGTTACTGTGGCCTAAGGCCTTAATGAAAGAAAAATCTTTAAATCTTAAAAGTAATGAAGAAATCTTGCCGTTCAGAAAAAATTATTAAAGTCAGCAATTTCTTCCTCGCTTGCAGGTATCTCCCCCCTTAAGTAAGTGACAAAAGAGGAATTCCGTTTTTTTTTTAATTTCCTGTGTGATTTTGTGATTTTGTTTAGATCCTCCATTTTCGGACACCCTGTATATCGATATATTTCCCAATGCTCCTCCGCGCGCTTTACATGTCATCGTGTAACTAACTCAGCCGCCACATTCAGCACAGGATAATCTGGATTTTTTTTTAAGTTCAACCCCTGTATAAGGGTAGTTGCTTTCGGAAACATGCTCGTCGTAGTTTGGTGTAGAATATAAGCGCGTTGTGCGCCTGATACAGTGCTTTTGGCATCACTTGTCGATCTTTGTGCTTAATCGTTATTCCCGGCGATACAAGGGATCAGCCCTCCCAACGTGGTTGCATGCGGCTTTCCCCAAACGATATTACGTTTTGCGACGAGGAAATCCAGTGTTGGGTGTGCGTGAAATAAATCTTATACGAGATCTAGCTAGCGGCGAATTTGCTCCGAGGGTTTCACTCTTTTTTATTCTTCGATTTATCTTAAGGCTCGGATCCGAAACTGCAAGTTTGAACTTTGAATGATCTGGGTTTGAAAATCACCGATCAGAAGTTGTGAAGGATGTTTTAATTAATTTTTATGAATGTTGTTATGAATGTATATTTTTTTTCCTTCAATGTTCTTTCGTGTTCTTCGCTTTTGGGATTCCATCCCTTTCATTTTGTGTCCACACTTGGCACCGGATAATTCCGAGCACGAGGGCACCGGGAAAGTGTGAAAAACCTGTGCCCATACGGGAGGCTCTGCATCTCTCAGTTCCAGCACATTCGTCAGGCGACTGTATTGAGCTTAGGAATTTATAGTGTTTTTTTTCGGGTAAATTGAAGCCAATATTGCAACATGGCTACAATTTCTAGACGAGTAGACCAACGTCAACATGGGTTTGGTCGCACGTCCATATGTCATATTTGTCTTTGCACACTCGTATGTAACGAACGTAAACAGTAATGTACGTATATAGATATTCGTATTTACAATTTCAAACCCGCCATCAGCATCTGTTTGCGTTGGTTTTTTTCTACTCGCTCGGGCTGGGGAGCCATAACTTTCAAGCCGGCGAGGACACTGCAATTATTTTGTTTATCCACAAATTATTTTGGTGCCCAGGGTACGACGAGAGTGTTCATTTTTGACAGCCGGAGCTCGGTTACCATTAACAAATGTATATTCGATCAAGGATAACGTCAATCTTCTTTTATTTACACTGGAATTTTAGTTACCCTTGAATTCATGATTATTCAATAAGAAAATGTGGCATATTGCCTAAACGTTACAATTTTTCTCGAAAAAAGCTTTGCTACCTTCTAAGTTGGACTTTTTTACTGTGTCTCCGGTGGAAAAAAATGGTGGACCATGCACTTAAGGCACCAAATACACTTAATGGCGACCAGGTACTCCGTACATAGGCGATTATGCGTTTAATTATAATATTAAATTCAAACGTACTGGCTTTCAACAAATGTACGAATCAACATATTATTTATTAGAATATACAATTATTGTAAGAAAACAACGATTTTTGTCAACATTTTAAATGTATAATTTTCCAAATGGTTCCAAAAATATAGAAGTCTATTCTGTGAAATTTAAAGACCTGTCGCTGATTTTTTTTTCGAAACTGATTATTGTACCATAATTGCAATAATCCTGCTTCAAAGTACTCACTAAAAGCCTATTTTCGTGAACTATTTCCGATTCTGAAACGAAAGGGTTGCATGATGAGAGTAGGCTGAGCGATATTGGTGTGAGAGACGAATGGACGAACACGACGAAATTATAAGGGTTCATAGTGGCTGCGGGGTGCTGAAAATGAGTGCTCTTCAACACCCATCGCGGAAATGCACGAGCGTGAGGCCAGTAACACGAGCCTAGAGGGGGCTTATCCAAACAGCGTTTCATTCTGACGATTAGGGAATTCAAGCTGTTCAAATTGTACGGATATGTGTAAATAGATGTCACTGAAGGACCACAGAGGGTTGCTGGTGTTAAATAGATGCGGAGCTGATGTCACACTGAAATGTGCGAACGGACTTCAAAGATATGAATGCCACGTCTCGTTCAACCAACTAAATATCCATTTCGCCGCAAGTGCATTTGAAGACTAATCAGAATCAATGTCCAACTGGGGCACTGAAAATATTAGTGTATTGAGTTCTCTATTAAATTAAACATGATCCAATTCGATTGGATCTATCAACATTCATAATTAATTAATTTTCCTTCCTGCAAATCTAGTTGCTGATTCACGCACTCCCAATAGTTAAAAAACAATTTATGGAAGTGTAAATATCGATGCAATTGGGTACCATACCATTTGGATCCACTTAACTCCTGATGGACTTGACAGTATGAGGAACTGGTCCATTTTGGATTCTCGACCTGACGAATATTCTATAGAGTGCTACCATACAAGACCTTTCCCTTCAATAAACTACTACACTTCGTTGCAGCGTGAATAATTCCTGCTCTACCTATTCAACATTAAATCACTCTAATCCGAGCTTTCTGGTGTCACAAGTGTGCAATTTTATATCTGGTTTTCATAAAAAGCAAAACTACTTATTCTAAAGGTTCTGCGAGTTTTAGCTTGAAGCTAAAAATGTCTTAGCATCCCCTAGGACACCAGATTTTTGCAAGGGTGCCGTCATGTAAGTGTAAGAGGGATGCGGTATAAAGGAGAAGCTTATACTCGAAGTTCTTTGATGGCAAGTATGTGTAATCAGTGTGTGCACGATCTTTAGATACCCCACCACATGTTTATGATATCTATGTATCGTATCACAAGTTTGCATATACCTAGACAAAAGGGAACCCAATGTAGCAAATGAAGCCACAACGAAGTCTTTGGGAGTGAAATCGAGTCCCTTTTGATGTTCTTTGAACACGAGTAGATGTGTCTAACCGAAGTGTTCGCGATTATTAGATCCCCTGCTACATTTTCATATTAGGTACTAGACCACGTATCTATGGTATTTAAACAGCGGGCAACACTTCTATGATAACTAGGCAGCACACCACATATCCATGTTCTTTGGATAGCAGTTCTTAAGAGTGCATATGACCGGATATGAGAAAACCCGAGACCTGTGAAAACTGCAGACCTACTAACATTTTTGGGGGCATCATTGAGTACGTTTTGTAAGTTCTTGGAACGCAAGTATTCCCAACCAAAATGTGCATGATGATTAGGTGTCACACCGCATTTCCATAATCCAGCACACCACATATTCACGGTGTTTAGGTACCACACTCCATTTCCATGATGTTTAGGTATTACACCACAAATCCATGATGTTTAAGTATCAAACCTGACATTCACGGTGTTCAGGTACCACACTACATATTCATGATGTTTAGGTACCACACCACATATTCATGATGTTTAGGTACCACACCACATATTCATGATGTTCAGATACCGCACGACAAACCCGTATATCAATGTGGCTATGTACGTACGTACACAGGAAGATAGATGTGCAATTTTGTGGGATGGTTCGAACAAATCGCTGATATGGTTGACCTGGCTTACACCATCGATGAACCACGGATCCCGTAACCACCTCACTCGTTAAAGTTTTCGGTGGAATTTAGGTGGAGGTATAGGTTTCCACGCGTGTCACTATGGCTACCACCAACTACGAGGGTATGTCTGGCTCAATGCGTTCGCGGGATGGCTTCCACTTTCTCGAACAAATTTTATCCGCGTACAGAGCGACTACCCTCGGTACTCGTGCTACAGGATTCACCAGGGTGCAGCAAATTAAATTATTCACGACACTGCTGGTATATGCAAACGAGGAACATAGCCAAAGGTGGAAGAAGACCGGGAATGAACAAAGAGAAAGAGATTGGAGTAGAGAGAGGAAAAGGGAGAGGATGGTAACTGGAAGAAATAAAGAGTAGCGAAAGAATACGGGGTGTTCTGAAATGCATGGCAAAAAATCCAAGAGCGACGACCACGTCACCTGCGCTGCAGACCACAATCGTGAAATTGCATTATCTAATGCAATAAATAATAGATACGATAACACGTATCTGCAGCTTAATTTTGGTGAAGAGCGAAGAAGTCAGTTGCGAAATTAATTGTACCGTGAGTCAGCGGTTGAACCGTTATCGTCAAGTGGCAATTCTCATGTTATCAGTTGGCAGTTTGAAGGTTATAAGGTTGCAGTTCTACCGTTATCCGTTGATAGCTGAAAGTCGGTAGTTGGAATTCCCAACTGTCTTTTAGCAACAGTTCAAACCGATCAAAGATCTAAAGGAAGTGTTATTATGCCACGTTCAATGGCACAACTTAAATATTTCTTTACCATACTTGGTTCTACGCCCAAGCTGTCACTCGGTGCGGTCCAATACACCGGGCATCGGAGATGTGTATCATGTAGCATGTTATAGGATCTGTATGAGAGTATCGATAAAAATATACAAAGAGCTCGGAACTTTCGCGATACGTTGGAAAAAGTGGCCTGTCTGGGAAACGGACATTCATGAAATCCCTGGAGATTCTTCCATACTTCGCTCCGTCGTACTATTCTCAAGTGATTTACTTGCCTGACACATACACACACGCGCGATTCGCTTTACTCTAGCTTTCAAGTTTCTTTGGATTTGACATCATTCTCTTGTTACCTACCGCTTCGATGTGACATGTCAATATGACGTCGCAAATTTCCAGACAAATAATTTTCAGGGTTGATTAATGTTTGGTACAAGAACGGACTGTTAGGCGCCACGTCTGTTCATTATGCAGAGCCTGATGACTCGCTTTTGTCTTCTGGTATCTGCATGAATGATTTTTTCGACATTTTAACGATCCCACCCACACCGTATATTGCGCGAACCATATTTCACTTCGACGCAGCGTTGAGAGGAACGTTATCTTTAGTTTCTAGATATATTGCACTAAGAGAATGTTCGGGGCTTCTCGAATGGCATTGTCTGAGTTCATGTGTCGTTGGAATACATTAACGTAGCTATTTGTATGCAATGGTCGACCCTCTTCAGGGTAATGTGTAATTCGTACGCGAGTTATAACTTAGGGTGGCATCAATTGGAGATATTTTCGGCCAATCTCGCGATGGAATGTTAACAAGCATCACTTAACGTCAAGCCTAATTTGACGCTTCTTACTTGGGAAAAAAGAGAGGACTCCTCCGAGCAGTTACGAAAGATTTTATCCGCGACGAATGAGCTAGTCAGCCCTCTGTTGATCAATATAGCAAAAACGCGAAAAGTACGACACAATTTGAGGATTTACCTAAAACATAGACTTCCGAAAATTATTCCAGCAAGCCGGCACTTGTACCAAGTGATTCTTCATGAAGCAAAACAGTTTTCGATCCTGTTTATCGACGCCATTCGATGCCGTTGAATTATCGAACGACGGTTTTCCGGCATCGGTTCGGAAAAAACATCTTTACTCGTCCAACACTCGAGCAAACCTAGAAAATTTTCGAAGCGCGTCGTCGCAGGCGCCAGGCTGGAGCCCGGCCCGCCGCGTCTTCAATGGCGACCCTGAATTAGGACTCTGGCCGATCAATGGCACTCACTGCAATGATGAAACCAAGATTCGAATAATCATCGCAACACAAACGACTGATGATCACGATAACTTCAGTCAACTTCCCCTTGATAGTTTTTCCACTAACTGGCGTACTTTGCGTCATGTATTTCAATCCTTTAGGTGTCAAAGTGTGTGTTTCTGCAATGGCTAGGTCGAGTAGATTTGCAATTAAATCGACCAGCTTGGGCTTTTCGAACTTTTTCGATTGGTTGTGCGTCCAAAGTTTGCCTGCAACTTTTTTACATACGAAAATCCGTGAGTTGTAGGTCCTTCCTTCAGCAGTCAAGCATCAACTGTCGACGTTGCGAATCATTTGATCTCGCCATTCTCGCAGAAAACTCCTAAAGCCGGTTTCACATTGGATTGAGGCCAATCGGAAGACCATCCTTACTGACCGACTCCATCGCATATTTTGTCAAAACGAAATATCTAAAATGTCGAACCAACTCATATCAATCGCGAGGAAGCAATGCAGTCTACTCTCATCCAGAACCTAACAACGAGAAATTGTAGCAAATCTCTTTAAAGAACTCATAGCCTTAGTTATTTAACTCGACTGCTTCGACGCTTTCCATCGTCCTACATTATTCAGGAACATCGATCCACTCCTTTAGGCAACCATCATCGAGTAAAAAAGACGGAAAAACAAGCCCAATGAAGGGCATGTCATCATTATTTATTGAACGCACGGCGTCTACGTTACCTACACCTAATTCGCATTCGTATGGATGTCTGGTCCCGAGGTTTTCCAAGGCACCCTGTGAAAATCAGTTTGGCTGATGTATGAGCAAGGGAAAGATTGGGTTAACGCGAACATGTGAAACAGATTAAATGAAGTAGAGAATCGAGCAGATGAAAGAGGATGGAATGGCGTACAAGAGAGAGAGAGAGATACAGAGAGACAGAGGAAAGGAGATTTAGATAGTTCGAGGAATAGAAGGGCTATGGGAATAACGAAAGCGAACGCAATGACGGTGAGGACGGAAACGGTAGGAGACCCAGAGCATTAAGCCGACGAGAGGGTGCAGGAAATGCAAAATTTATCTTATTATAGCGGTTCGTCCCGTCAGCTCGCTCAAGGCACCGTCCGAGTTAGCAAATCCTATATACGCTAGCTGGGTGTACGCGCGCTACCTTCCAACATGTGAATTTTCGTGGTGCAAAACAGTACTCCCCTGGGTGTGCTACTCCGAGAGTTTCAGTCTATTCTCCGGGAGATGTAATAGCCCGAAGTGTATGTAACGCCACTGTATATCCTTATATGTGGCCCGCATTTTTTTTTTAGTAATTGCAACGGTGAAACTACGAAATTCTATCATAGAATACCTAGGTCGAGTCAATTTGCTTCTAGCTGCTGTGCGTCGTCCAATCGCCGCTTTAGTCGCTGATGTTCCTTCATACGCCGTGAAAGATACTCTAAAAGTACCGGGACCGCCTCCGTAACGTTATTTATCCACGAATTAACTACAAATTGACACGATCCTCGTCTCGACAGCTTCCACGGAAAGCTACACAACAAAAACGTTGATCTCGCAGCCGGCAGCGTTGCTGGTCTTCTCTCAGGCGATGCGAAAGTGAAGGATGCTGATGGCGTTGGCATGATAGGAACCAGTCAAATCTGTCACGCATTCGAGGCACGCGCGCTAAACACTCGTCGATACTTCGATTGCAGTTCGGCAGCTGTTCTTTCGGTATCTTGCTCCTTATTCGTGGGATGGTACCTCGATGTTTCATGCAAATCAGCACCCAACGGAAAACTGGGCAAGATATAATTCGCGCCACAATCTGCATGTAGCACCGATGGAATATTTACGAACAAATATCGACCATTTGCACAGCGAATTATCGGCAATTAGCGAGACATTTTCGGTCGTGTGCCATCTCGCAGACTTTTCGTGTACAGTAACGAACGATTGCTCATTAGCCGGGGCAATTCGATGCCTAGAACCTAACGGTAGGAACTTTAACTATTGGACTATCTAGCCATTTTTATACCCATTTTTGTTCTACGGTTCTCCAACATTCGGCGAAGCTGGACCTTGCCAATGTGTACTTTCATACTTACCTAACATGTGCCAAGTTTGTTAGATGATTCCCTAAAACATAGCGTTACCTCGATCACTAGTCTGAAGATTTCTTTAGCTGGTTGCTCACAACCTTCTGGATATCATTTGAATTTGAAACGAGAAAATTGTAGATCATTGGAAGCCACGATCAAATCCGGCCTTACCGGAAGTTCGACGACTCTTCACTAGCTCAAATCATCAAAGTCTTCCCGGTACAGACAGACATTTGATCGATTTTTTTCAGCCTTCATTCCGTTCACCCAGAATCGCGATAGTGCACTCGTTACCTCATTTCCATTTATTCGTACGCACTTGCACGTTCGTTTTGTTCTTCCACATCGTTTGGCACTTCCATTTGTTTTATTCGTCATTGCTACGCAGCTTGATACAACACTTTCTCATTCCACTGACCTGTCAGCACTATGAGGTTAAAAGTTGCGGCAAACATCAAGTAGGAATGCGTGTTTGCTGTTTCGGTAGTTTCCGGCGCATACCCACACTGTCGCCATTTCTCAAGTTACACCGTCGTATTTTAGATACACCATGTACATGCTGCGCGAACAGTTATACTGGTAGGACAGCGAAATTACCTCCGCCCGTACGTTCAAGCAATTTAATTGGATCAACTCAGCTGATATGAATACCGAATGCCTTTATAATGTTTTTCGAGACATTGCTGAAATCACATCAACCGCTGAATGTGGTGCCTTCTTCATTAACCCCGCGGATCCCTAGGTACACTGTTTGAAGCCAATAAGTGTCATCAACGCGAATGTAAAATCCTGGCGTGTATATTTGCCGACGAGGAAATTACGAGTCGCCACGAGGGTGCGGGCAATACACCCTGCGGGATGTGGAATCGAATTCCTCGTACGATCAAGCAGCAGGCAATCAAATGGGTCAAGAGGACAATGAAGGAGAGCAAGGTGGAAAGACTGTTGGACTGCGTTTAATGGCGAATGTGGCGAGCGGGGGAGTGGACGTGCGATTAGTTTGGATTTCGGCGATGGTATGGAATGGCTAGACGAACAAGAGCTAATGAGTGAAGGGGATGTTACGAGCGGGCGTAACGAGGCTCGTGGAACCGAGGGCAATCTTACTGAGTTGTTGACGGTTCGGGGATCATCCGGAAAGGCTATTGGGTTGAAATGAGGTGTGAGGCTCCGGCGTTAAGGCCTCTCAAGGTGACAACCCTCTGGTTTTTACCGTCGTAACACCACTGCCCACCATTAGATGCCACCACTGCTGGGTGTAGGTATATACTTTGTGCAGGTGAGCGACATGCACACGCTTCGTCACAATGATCAGCAATTACCGACAGGATAGTTTTTACAATTAGTCTTAGCTTATTTTGCAGACGTGGCAATCGTTCGAGTACCAAAGTGGGTGTTTCTACGAGGTCCAGGGCGAGCGTCTTTTCAATTTGCGATTTGCTCAACCGAAAGTTCATTTTTCGACCTCATTCGATAACGCGATAGTGCTTTTTCAGTTATAGGTCCTTTATTTGGTTGTCGGACGTCGACTGTGAAAATTTCAAGTTATTCGGTTCAGCTGTTTTCGAGAAAAATTCGAAAAACTCTCCGCAAAACTCGTTACCGGCGCAATCGAGTGTCATTTCTCCACAGACCGGATCGATAGTTAGAAGAAAGTGTGCTATTTCGGACTGCCAAAGGTATGCTTGGTGGTGCAGCGTTGTGGGCTTGAGAAATAAGAATAAAACAGCAGCGTTGCTCTTACTTGCAATGTAGGAGGGTACGAGTACAGTCGTTTGTCCATTGTATCTGAGTCGCCGTTATTCCTGGCTGGCTCGGCCACTCCCTCACCCACTTGCCTCGTTTTCGAAGCATCTTTCGCAGCTCGCCTCGACACTGCCGCAACACTTCTCTCAAACTGCTTTGCATAGCTCTTTCTGGAGAAACGATCAAGGGCCAAGAATAAACAAAGGCGAGAAATTGCATCGAGATCAGTTCGCAAGCGAAAAAAGGCCCGTGCACGCGCTGGGCGAACCATCGCGATCTTTGCTAATTGAATGATCGATTTTATTGACAGTCCGCGGAGCCATCCGTCAAATCCAGAACGAAAAGCATGACAGTACCGATTTGCAGCTCGTTGGGCATGACATGATTGTAATGTTGAAGTAAAACTAAATGACTCTTTTTAATTACTAGTCAATAACTTTTTCGACTGTATTCTACAAATACCGGTGATTATCAATGTCTGGCGTGAAATTTTTAACGCTGCCATAAATTTGGCAGTGGAAATGGATTATTTTAGAGCGACCGCAATAATTTTACTTGAGAGTACACACCGAATGTTGTTTTCATGAATAACTTCAGAGCTTTGATTCAAAGGGTTGCAAGTAGAGGGAGATGGGATATTTGGGGGATTGTTGGCAGTGGCTAAGCAGTCCTAAAAAGTCGATTCTATCTCGTTATCATCTAATTTATTATTATCTCATCATTATCTATGATGTTATTGCCTATTTTTATTAGTATCCAATGATTTGTTATTATCTTCTTGGTTGTTATCTCATTTTTACCCGATCCATTCAGCCTGCATGGAAGGTGAAAGAAAAATGCCCAAACTCACCAACTTCGCAGAGCCAAGACTCAACCGGTCCATCGAGAAGTACCGTCTGCAGGAACTCGACGTATTCTCCCTCACTCGACAACATGCCTTCCGCTAAATATTTCCCGCCAATAGACTGAATCAAAAAGAGAAGAATCGTTGCGTTTCATCGTTTCGTTTCTATTCGAAACGTAAATCGAACATACAAATGCACCCGCAAATAAGATCAAGCTTTGATTCCTGAAAATGTTTTCTCGATGGCAATTTTCCACCGTGACATATCCAAGACGTTGACATTTTTGTCGGAAGCAAAATATATCAGCTTCCTCGTTGATAAGGCAAGTTTTGTGCATACAACGAAGAAGGATAGGCAAGTACTTTACAAGCATCAACCGTGAGATACGGAGAGCGGTTGGAAGCTGGTAGCGTAGCAACCGAGTATACTGAAGCATCCTATGGGCAGCCATTTAGGTGAAATTACAACATACGCCACCGAAAGTTTCATCGATACTGTTGAAGCTGCACAGTTGAACACGTTAAATTTGGGTATTCTCCAGTCACACCGAATGTCAAATCACGCGACGTTATTTTACAAACATCACAGGCAAATCAAGCACCGCAAACTTGCGGATGCTGCCATTCGACTCTCTTCGAGCAGCAGTTCAACGTTGGAAAGGATGAACGTCAGAACATGTGTTACGTAGTATCAATTGAGAAAACGAATTATTTTCACTTACTTTGATGAGCTTGAGGGATTTGATGCTACCGAAGAGTTTACTGATGTGAGGCTGAATTTGGTCGGGTTTTTTCGAGTTGGCAAGTATCTCGAGTAAATCGTCATTGGAGATGAAGTAAAAGCGGGGAAAAATGTGTCTCTTCGTTTCCAGATACTGCTCAAGAGCGCGCTGTATTCCTTCGAGCTTCTCGCTGAGCTTGTTGAGAGCTTCGAGCAGACGGGCTGTCGAAAATAGCGGGTACTTCATCAAAACGTTCACTACGTTTCATTGTAGTTCCCAATCATCAACGAGTGGAAATATGCTTGAATTTTTCTATCAGAATGAATGATTTATCAATTTCAATCGCAATTGCCATCATCATTGTATGATGATACGCACGAAAGAACGACATCTCGGGCCATGTTTACGTTCCAATTGGTTGGTGTGATCTACCATGTCCAGCTATCGCGGAACGATTTTCATATTGAGAGGGGCTGATCCATGCCCAGTCAAAAGTAGGTCGCAGCTTCATTAGGTTAACTATCCGGTTTCTACTCTTGGCTAATCCGATTATTGCCGTTGGCCAATTAATTGAATCGCGATTGATTTTATTCGCCTGATTACAATCAGTGAGATAGATCTATTTCGAGATCGAACACGCCATCGAGTCTCATATTCAATTACAAATGCCATTGAGGTTTCAATGGCAGGCAATTTCAGCATCTGTGCATTCGAAAAATCATCGTATATGCAACAGCACTCATAAATTATCGTAAATGATGACATGTCTTTGGGTTGGCAGTTGATGGGATTGAATGGCAAAAAGCTCGACACTTGATAAACCAACCGGCAGAATGCTTGCATTTTCTTAGTCCCAGAAGCGCGTATACACTTGCGCAGGGTGATTTCCTATTATCTGCTTCCAAGTCGCAGCAACATGGCCAGAAGCGGAGTCTGAGCTTAATTGCAGGCAAATTATTAGGACGGCTTATGGCGAAAACAACGTATCTAGCTTGGTAATAGAAGTACTAATGGCGTAATTTGCACCGGAAGCAATTGAACGCTGCAGGAGTCTCTTAAGGGTGTTTCGTGCATAAATTACCAGCCAAAAGTGGGATTCGTCGGACATTTTAAGTACTACGCGACGGAATAAGAATCCAAAACAAGTCGATTACTCGAAAGAGGCTAGAACGCTGGTTTTGAATAATAACAAAGGAATACCTCTACAAGCAATTGCTTGTTGATTTTTTTTAACCTTGTACGTGGCAGGAATCCTTAGCCGTGCGCGAATGATTTATGGGGGACTTTTTTCATTTAACGCGGGACACCACTGTGGAGGGGGAAAATCGATTTTTTGCATTTTCTCAAAGTATACATATTCGAAAATATGTGAAACAATGTTCGAGTTGAAGTATTGCAAATTGACCAAGTTACAGACGATTTAGTGATTTTACTTTTCGGCTTTTCTCGAACTGGTCCGAATCATAACTCCAGCTATAATTATCCGATTTTTTTATTTTTAAATACGAAAATTTCCGTTATTCCAGTAGCTATTGGGGAACGTAGCCGTTTTGAAACATTTATTTTAACTTAATATTGTTTTAAACCCCCATTTAGCGGCTTAAAAACGTATTAAAAAAGTAGGTCCAATCCGTATATTTATAAGGAAAAATTTCGTCAAAATTTCACTTTTTTTAAACACCCGCCATCTTGTGATTTTTTTTCTTTCGAAAAACGGCTACTTACAATGAGATCTACATTTATATAGGTTACAAAACTTTTATTTTTATTTCTCAGACCAACCCTTAACAGCATCTCCATAATTATATTGATGCCAAAAACGCAGCCGTGTCTTGATGCCTGACAAGAAAGTCTGGCGTATTTATCAAATTCTCATAAAGTGGTATATAATTGTATATACCACAATGTGTATGTAGTTGTGGGCATTAAGGCCTCTTCTCACTTGACAATTTTCAGAAAATCGATTTTTTAAATAATATTTCTCAAAAGTATACACATTCAAAAGCATCATCTAAAATGTTATGCAGATCGGAGGGTCTAGCTGTATTTTTATGTGACCTTTACTTTACTACCTGAGCACGTTCATCTGCTCCGCTGAAACTTTAAACGCATTTTTCTCGAAACAACATTTTTCGACAGCGTGTTGATAAAATATTCGAATCTACTGAACCGATCCTTATGAAATTTTAACTACACATTCTTTACAACTAAACTTATAACGCACCTATATCAATAATCATATGATATTCGCTATAGCCATTAAGGGGGAATATATCTTTGTGAGGGCAAAATCAAGGGTCGTTTTTGGCAATTTATTTAACACAAACAAAACAATATGTTTAAATTCGGTTCTCTATACATGTTAGTACAAGTCTTAAAGTAAAAGAATTTTTTTTTTAGTTTTTGATTGATAATTGACAAACTTTAAACGCGTTTTTCTCGAAACTATGTTTTTGGACACGGGCGTATGCGTAGTGCCTCGAATTTTCAGTCTATTGACTTGAAATTTTGACCGTAGCTTCTGGACAACATTTTCTAGTCCAGTACGTAGGATTTTTGCGATAAGTTGTAATTTAACAATTTTATGATCGATATACGAACAATTTTTTACGAAAAAAAAATAATATTATAGCCATTTTTTGTTAAATCAACATTTTGAAAAACCCCTACGTACTGGACTAGTTTTTTATTTTGCTTTCAAAATTGAGTTTTCTTTCATCGACTGCTGCGCCGCCATTTTGTTTCGAAATTTTTTTTTTTTAATTTCTTTTACTTTAAGACTTGTACTAACATGTATAAAAAGCCGAATTTAAAAACATTGTTTTGTTTTTCTTAAATAAATTGTCAAAAATGACCCTTGATTTGGCCCTCACAAAGGTATATTCCCCCTTAACATACTGCGTCTAAAACCGTTTGATTTTTGTATCCTTTTGGATGATCGATCTCCGAGATTTTATCAACAACGCAGACGTACAATTGTTTTAGGGCATTTTCAACTACCATTGTCATCTATAAATAGTGACGTAAATAAATGAAAAAAATGCATGTATTTCGAAAGTGTATTTATTAAGTGTAATCACTTTTATATCAACATCTACAATATAAACCGATCAAAAAAATCATGAAAATATCCTTTTTTAGCGTCTAAAGTGAGAATACGCCTTAAGTGTAAAATAACCAAATTAAAACAACGCTCGGTACAATTTAAAGGAAGATTATCGTAAAGATAGTTTGAACAAAAGATAAAACGTTGGTTGAGCAAATCTGCATTATCAAGATTCCCGGGGTGTAAATACATTGCTAGGGAAGCCTAACTGTGTTCCCTTTCGACATCAATCATTATAATCCCGCTTTATATCCCATCTTATCCCATTAAATGAGCGATCGGTATATATTTGTGAACTCAATCTTGCGAACGGGCGTAAGGATGTTGATACAATGGGGTGAATTCACCGTGTTCGGATATTTTCAACCTCTCGGTCGCAACCCCTGTGCTGTAATTTTGAACGGTCTGGACCGACCACCGCGCAGATGTAAGGGAAGCCTGTGCCGAGCGATGCTCGGCCTTTCAGGAGCTGTACATGTATGTCGTTCGAGAGCTGCGAGCTTTGCTTATGCTTAGGAGATCAATAGACGTCCTGGGAAAGAAGCTCATCATACATCCTCTCAAGGCGAAAGGGCAAACGATACCGCCGGCAAAGAAACCCGTAAAAAGCTTTTGAAATTTTTCGTAACATGGCTTGTCCGAGGGGCTTGAAATTTTGACAATTGCCATGTTGCGACTAGAAGAACGATTTCCGTCTGCTTCCTGCTCGTAATTTTGAAAAACGAAGTTCAGATAACGTCCCTACACGAAATTGTAACTGAAAAGGTCAGACGATGTTGCGGTTCGATTGATTGCAAATCGAAGAGATACGATAGTCGTTTGATAAGTCCGTGCCAAAATGTAAACTACTTAATTGGGATAAACCTTTTTTATTTCTCAAAATATTTCTAAAATAATATCTGCAAAATATTATGTACCCGTTCATTCGAGATGCCCATAGCACTAGCAATCTCACGCACCTTCACTCTCTTGTCATCCATCACCATATCATGGATTGAATCAATGATTTCTGGCGTAGTGACCTCAACAGGGCGTCCAGAATGTTCAGCGTCGCTTGTGCCCATATAGCCTCTTATAAACTGTTCCAATCGAAGGTGCGCAATCGCCATAATATTTATTAAGCTTCTCTTTAGTCTCCTGAGGCGTTTTGCTTTTCATAAAGTAATGTTTAATCAACACACGAAGTTCTTTTTCGTCCATTTTTTTTTAATCACTTGACTACCTCCGTTCAAACGAATGCCAAATACATAGAAATACACCGATCTAGCTGAAACTTGGTATGTTTTCTTCCAAGAGATGCTATCACTGAAAATAACCTCGATACGCACCAGTACTGCTATCTCTCCGACTTTGCACGGACTTTGCAAACGGCCCTCGTACTCGACCTAGCCACGGCAGGGACACGCATTTTGACGGTCGAACCATTGTGATCGGTGAAAAAATGGCCGAGAAAAATGCCGAAAACTATCGTGCAGGTAGCTGTTGTCATTAGAAATCAGCATGGCTTGAGAGAGTCACGATGTCGAAACTTCGCGGTATATGGAAATTCGCTTTAATAGTCGAACCGCGTTCGGTCGGCTCAGTCTCGATTACATTGCGAGTCGCTGTTAGCGAGAGAGAGAGAGAGAGAGAGAGAGAGAGAGAGAGAGAGAGAGAGAGAGAGAGAGAGAGAGAGAGAGAGAGAGAGAGAGAGAGAGAGAGAGAGAGAGAGAAATTGTCTCGCCACAGTAGGATTTGCCGGTAATACATTGTTGACCATCGTAAGAGAAGAATCAAGTAATCCAACGCGACCACAGCTCCACTTCAAGTGGCACTGTGACGCCCCCAAGTTGGCCTTTTCAAGACGAGCTCCTCATGCAACGACTGGGCAGTAGACTGTTTCGAATTGGCAATTAGGGAGAAACTCCACGCGACAGTCTCGTACGAGTTTCCGAAACTTAGTCAGGGCGGAGTTAATCCGGTTACTTGATTGGCGCTACGTCGCAATGAAGAGAGACAAATGTGCGTTCGGAGCCCGGCAAGTCTGCGTACCATTGTCTCCGAAACGCACTTAGGTTCAATGACGGTATTATGAGCGATGTCTGCAGTTGAACTTGAGCGGTTAAACGTTATGGTACAATCAAATTGATAGTGACGATTAAGTGGCGAAGTTACCGCACGTCGACTCAAGGATGTACCGGTGCATGAGCAGCGGTAGGAAATCGCCGATGGTACACCTTCGTGAAGGATCAACACCGTGGAGACATCTTTCCAATTACAGTCGGACTTAAGCGGTCAAACGCGATGGCAAAATCAAACTGATAGTGACGATTAAGCTGCAAAGTTATCGCCTGCTGACTCGAGCATGTACCGAGTCCAGAAGCAACGATAAGAAAGTGAAAGATGGTGCCTTCATGGTGGATCTCCACTACGAAGTCACCCAATCCAATTACAGCACAACTCAGCAGTGTCTATCACCGTTTACAATTCTATAACTGGATGACGTGAAGGATATTCCGCTTTGCGAAGCTCAAGCGGTAGAACGTCAATGCCGTGTCGTTTAAGAACGGACCAAGGAAGTCACCTAAACCGCCAAAGTAGCAAGTGGCAAAGCAGCGAAAAGAGATACATCCGATTCAAAGTTCCAAAGTTTCGATATAACGTGCCTGAATCACCTATTCGCATTCCACGTACCACTGATACAATCTTTGATCGTACGATACCATTGAGGAAGGTTTTCATCTCGTTGGCTTGAAACAATGGATTTTCTTCGCATTCACTAAAGAAATTCAAGTCTAGCCGAAGTACGCACTGAACGTTCCAAGTTGGAAATTGGAAAAAAATAGTTTTACAAGTGCACATCTTTGATATTTGTCATTGAAGATGATTCTTGATGACACTCACGTGGTTCTAGGCATGCAGTCAAGGCGAGGCCAGCTTGAGCCATTCTCGATGTGATTTTCCGCCAACGATCGGTAAGTTTATCAAAGTCATCAGTCTCCTTGGGCAATTGTTTTCTTATGTCCTCGGCGTTGAAGGTATTGTCGAGGTACGTGTAGCTGCGCTGAACGGCAAGGACCATTTCGAGCACTTCCCCAACGGTGGAAAGGGTTCGCTCCCAGTAATCAACTTCCGCTACAAACGGTTCGACGAAACTGGACCGATTAAATTGGACGAGTTTTATTGTCAATGTGAATACTCCCATGATTGCCGCAGGTACTCCCGATGTGTTGGAGTTTTCGCTCTTCCACGATACATTGTTACCTGGTCGATTTCATCGCCGATAATTGGATGAGGTGATCCTCTAACGTTTGGGTTATGTCATCGACCGTTTTCAATTTGAAGATACCCTTCTCTTTGTACGGAACCATTTCGAGGGCGATGGACCTCCAGACATCGGAGATATTTTTCAAGTTCTGCTCACGGAAACGCAAATGCAAAGTATCGGTGACATACTTTCGAAACTGTCTTGAAAAATTGTCACTGATCAAATGGACGAACGCTTGTGTGGGAGTTGCACCGAGAACGAATATCGTTGAAGGCAATGTACCGGGTACACGTCAGTGTACCTCTCTTGGGTGAAGACTACCAATATTCTCAAAGTACACAAGTTCTGAACTTACCCGGAGCATCTACAATCTCGGAGCGAGCCAAGTGAAACACCCAGTATTCATGGTGGTATTAAGAATGTAATTAAGCTTTGGCTAAGGTTCATTATTAAAACGGTACTCGAGCATTTTCTCGTGGTGGCAAAGTGCATTTGCACACCACATCACTTTTTCATTGCCACAATGTTTTTTGTTCCAACAGCATCAACATCTTTGTGTCGGGTTTGAATATCGAAAGAACAAAGAGTTCGATTTTTTGGTTGGGATTGCAAATGAGCTTTCCATTGTTGATTGGCAGGGTTGGTTACGGCTAACAATATCTCTCAAGAGTTGCTGCTAATATGCACTGATGTGTACTTCAGAACTGCTGCTCATGTGCTCCGGAATGCACTAAGCTAACGCGGATGAGCTGGGCGCATTCCGGATTGAAGCTACGAGACAATATCGAGCTTAGGAGTTTCATTACTACGTCGAGAACTCGGAAACTCGTGCATCTGTACGAGCCCGGCGAAGTGGAAGATATGAGGCTTTATTTCACTCGCAAATAGACCTCCACCGTTGCCTTTGGATTTAAAGCTTCGAACGAGTCTTTAAATCTCTTCTAAACTAGAAGCAAAATGTATTTCTGCTTTTTGATATTGATGGCTTTTTCGTCAGAATTTCTGGGGGAATACACCACAACAAAGGTGGATTTGGGTTTGTTTGGGTATAAGCGATATTATCGGGTATAAAAAAATGACATTGGAACGATGCCCGGGCCAAGGTCATAATAGTCTCACTATAATGGACGCGCCCCTAGCATGTCAAGATCATCAATCTCGGTGCGGACGTCTTCTGGGCTTACAACTACTGTCGCATTATTCGAATGACAAATGAAGGTCGGAAAAAACGTTTGCTCCATTAGTAGATAAGCGAAGGTTTTCAGTGGCAAGTGACGCAATCAATACCATCTCAATAGCGAGCTCCATCGTGGCAGAGGTCGATATGTCACTGATGCGTTCGGAAAAGTTTTGAATTTCTATTTCGGCCAGTGTGTCCAAGTTAAAATCGCCGGAGTTCTCATCGAAGTCATGACCAACGGTCTCTTTTACTTTTTTCCAATGGCGCTCTCGCAACGCTGGATTCTTCAGATCCGTTATGAGTGGCAAAGTTCGCCGGAATGCGTCCACTCGAGATCTGGATGGAGAATATTACCGCGGGAATAAGGTTCACGGAAAAATGATCACGCAGGAATTCGCAGGTAGAGAAATTCATGGAATGTTTTGGCAATCTTTCTCGAAAACGACTGGATCCAATTACTTGAAATTTTGACAGTGGACTTCTAGCTACTGGAGCAAGGGCTTTCATCTCGGATATTCGTGTTTTGATTTTTAATTGAAGATCAATTTGCCACGTGGAGCTGTTACTGAATAGATTGAGAAATGATTTTCCACTTGAATCAATCGTAAATCGAAGAGATTCTCGACCTGGTTATGGTGCAAATGAGCACTTTAAGCGGTCGTCTTACTTTAGACACCAAAAAAGAAGGCTGCTTTCATGCATTTTTTTATAGGTTCATGTTAGAGATATTGATATAAAAGTTGTTACGCTTAATAAATACACTTTTGAAATATATTGAAAAATTTTTTTTATGTATTTATGTAACCCGAACAAACTTTAAACGCGTTTTTCTTTAACAACGTTTTTCGACTGCATGTTGATAAAATTCTTCGAAACTACTACACCGATCCTTACGAAATTTTAACCACATATTTTTTTCTACTATACCTATATTTACTATTTTTTGCCAAAAACGGTGGAAAAAGACACGCTTTTTTGTTTCTTCGAAAAATGTCCGACATTTTGTTATTTTTGCAGATATCAAAAATCGTATGATATGCGCTATAGCCATTAACATACTGAATCTAAAATCGTTTTATTTATTTTTCTTTCGGATGATCCATCCCCGAGATTTCATCAACAGCGCAGACCTACGACTTTTTTAGGACATTTTTTTAAGTGCCATTCTAGTCTATAAATAGTGACTTAAAAAATAATTTTTTGTTGTGTATTTCTTAAGTGTAACAACTTTTATATCAATATCTATAATATGAACCTATCACGAAAATTCATGAAAATAGCCTTTTTTGGCGTCTAAAGTGAGAAGACCCTTTAATGGGTGAAGCATTGCTGAGATAAATTATAAAAACTATCGTGTATTTGATTGTTGATAATCATAACAAAATTCGGCTTCGTGGCGGCCAGAATATTCTCTAGACACTTCCAGGGTCTAAAGGCTCTGGAAGTATCAATATTATCTGGAAGTTTTGGTCCAGTTGGATTCTGATTGGGATATTCGTGATCAACGGTCTTGCCTTATGCATACAATTTTCAAGATTGGTCCGGCTAGATAGACTGTTTTTTATTTTTCGCTCGAATGGATTGGGCAAGGTCCCATTCAGTGCAAAATTGGTCAGTGGTAATGAGTTTTCTGGTCGCTATTTAATATTATTCCAAAATTGCTTCTTTCCCCAAAATGACTTCTCTGAGGGTAAGTTTTCCAAGTCGAATTTCCGTACTGCCTGCACTGTGTGGCTCCATTGGGGTAATGCGGAAAAAATGCATTGAATATTAATAAATACTTCGTCGAAAGGTGCCGAGTGACTACTGAAAAAAGTATACCCAATGCACTTCTCTATCGCATCTGCAAAATTCAGACCGTCAAGCAGACGGAGCTCCAGCAGAGATATGTCTTTGGGAAAAAAGTTCATCGTGCCATCTGGTATGAAAGGATCCTAGCGTTAAAGGAACTCTGCACTTTATCAAGGCGCGTGGCCAGGGTGAAGAACTACAAATGGAGGTTCGAACGGATGCATCAGGCTCGTTTGAGGTCTGGCATTCAAATCGTCGCAATACTGGCTCGCAGCATTCCAATGATTCTATCTCCCAGTTTGTGTTTCCTGGACGTTTAAAAAGGCTAACCAAGACTGCAATATCGGAACTGTCAAAAATGGTACATCTTGATGGAACTTTGGTTCAATCTACCTAATTTATCTTAAATCCAAAGACGTCCAAATTATTTCATTCCATGAGCAATTTTTGTTCGATGAAAATTTTTCTTGAAAGAAAAACTTGTCAATTATTGATAGTTTTATTTCAAATTTTGCAAATTTCTTGCTAACGTTCATTAACGATATACAGAAGATAAAATAAATCGCAAGACTAGAATTTTGACAATTGGTTTCTAAAATGTCTCCTGACTTTTAGGATACCACTGTACCCCCTTAACAAACTCATATTCATCAGCATACCTAAAAGAAAGACAGTTTTTGAATCCGGGATGCATTAGATGCGAAAATAATTGCGTAAAAATGTGTGCGCCATCAAAATCACACTTTTCGTGGAAATTCCAACGAGCTTTCATACAAAATTTAACGAGCAACGCAAACCTCGAATGTTCGACGATTTCCCAGCTTTTGTGGGCCAATTCACGGGAGAGTCTCGTCAATTTTCGAAGCAGAACATTAGCGGTGGTGTTCATTTCTTCGATTTCGATTATCCAAAAGTTCACACTTTTATATTGCTCCCAGGCAGCGTCCCACTCCTCGGTCAAGCTCCACACGAGTTCGATCGCCGTTAGGTCCTTTTTGTCGGAAGTCAATCATTGCATGCCATCACTTGCTTCTTTGATCAAAGTCGCGTTTGCGATGCTTTTTTAACATCCTACCTTTTCGATTTCATTGAGCTCAAGGGAACCGGGCTGACTAATTCCGAAGATTGAAAGATTCGATTTCAGCTGATCCTCCGTTGCACGGAGATTGTCAAAGTGACGGCGGAAATTCTCCAGCCAAATAGATGCATCTGAGAAATTTATTACGATATCACGAAAATCGCTGCAGTCGTGAAGCATTTTTTTCGCTTCTGCCGTTGCAGAAACTCACGAGGAGAATGAAAATATGAAAAGATAATGATATAAAATAATGAATGTAAAAAAATCACAGACGTGAAACCCTATACCCATGCGATAACGAGACATACTTTTTATATCGAGCTCGGTTATTGATTTGCCGAGAAAATACGAGCCGAACGAAATGAAAGACTAAAAAACATCACTTGAGTGTACGCCTCCGGTATTGTTGAAACTCATATACGTGATAAAGCATTGAAAATTATTAGACACGTATTTTGTTTATCTGCGGAAAAACGTTTTTAAGGGGGGAAACGACCGCTCAAAGAATGGTGTGACACTTCTTAATTTCAATTTTATTCAATTATTTTACATTGGATTTTTCGTCGCGTAACATTAGAAGAATTTCGTTTTTCGTTTCATTCAGATCGGTGGACTGCTTGTGTGTGAAACTGCAAAACCACCCTTAAAACTGTTTTTCTGCAGATAAAAAAAATACGTGTCTAATAGTTTTCAATGCTTTATCACATATATGAGTTTCGAGAAAATCGACGGCGGACCCTTAAGTGATGTTCCTTATAAGAGGAAACGATCTGTCAGTACAGCCGGACCTCGATATAACGAATCTCTAGAAAAGTTCGCTATAACGACATGTCGTTATATTTCGTTGTATCGAGATCATGTTCCTTAAAATGTTCTTTAAGAAAATATATTAGTACTATAAAAATATAGGCATATTGTTCAAAGAAAGAAAGCTTTTCATTGAATCAATGTTTACAAGCAATTAGCAGTTAGAGCATAATATATTTTATTATATTGCTGTATCAAGGATTTCGTTATATCTAGGTTCGACTTCATTGGAAAAAAATCCAAGATATATTTACCAACGATGCAGTAGAACGGTATTTAGTTTAACTGTTTTTTTTTTCAACAAAAAAGGCTATTTCCATTCTCACGATCAAAAAGGAGCCAATCTCATAGCGGGGAACGTGCAATATGAAATAAATCGATGAGACGGTGGTATCACCTTTCGTTTTCCAGTCCGAGGTAAATGGCCCGTCCTGCTGAAATCTATTTAAAAGTCCAGCGCAATCACTCTTGAATACGACTGCCTGCGCCAGTAGTTCGCTTTTGAATTGTTCCTGCGAAACAAATATGCAAAAGAGAGCCATGTGCAAAATTACAAACCCCATTATGCTGCGGTACGGATTTTTTCAGTTCCGAGAATAAAATATTCATTTGAATTTGTACCTGCCGATTTGTCATTTAAATAACATCGAAATGAAGCTTGATTTTAACCATGACTTTATTCCGATTTTTATTGTGTTGCTCATTTTATCAAGAGCCAACGATTTTTTAGTCTCCCAAGGAACATCACTATGGTGACCGCCCTCGATTTTATCGAAACTCACGTATATGGCAGAGCACCAAAAAAACTATTAGATACGTGTTTTTATTTATCGCAGAGAAACAGTTCTAAGGGATGGAACCACTCTTAGAATGAAGCATGTCATGGGCAAATTTTGCGGTTTCACCCGCAAGCAGTCTACCGATTACAGTGAAACAGAAACGAAATTTATTCCAATGCAAAACGATCAGGAATCCACTACGGGTACAGTGGGGAAAAAACAAAATTGAGGGATGAACCGCCCCTTAATTTCATTTTCTCGCACCCCACATTTGCAAGGGGTGCATTAAATTAAACGCAAACAGGCAATACTTCGAAAGGGGGACAAAATCAAAGTTTACGTACTTTTTCTGGGTAGCAAGCTCAAGGCGGTAAATCACATTCCACATATTTTTGATTATTTTTTTTATTAAATATAAGGGGTTTGGGCAACATGGATGGTAAATTGGTTTCAGGGGGTGAAAACACATCGATATGAACTTGTAAAAAAAACATTTTAAATCGAAATTTATTTTCCTAACTCGACCAAAAAAATGGCTCTACTCAACCGTCAATCATTTATTTTCTGCTTCGAGTTAGAACTTCATTCCGTGCTCATTATTTTTTTTATCGTTTTCTCTTTGAAATGCCGTTTGGTTTATAGAGTTCCAATTTTTTTCCCGATTTTTGACAAATTCTCAAAGACGGAGTATCGATTTTCGAAAATTATTCCATACCGCACCACTGGCCTCTTTTTCGGGCTTTTATCAAATGAACCCTCCGGGAAAACTAATTGAGACATCGGGATGAATATCTCGGCATTTTCTAAATCTACCAAAATCCTTTCCAAAGTGCAGCCAATAAGTTTATGTCACCCAAATAGGACCGATGCTAGGCTGTTTAAAATTTTGGGATTTTGTCAATTTTGGGAAACTGGTCAAAAGCGTCGGAAATATTTCCGACTTTTAAACGATTCCATGCGTCCATCCGGTACATAATTTTCCGCAGATTACAAATGTCATGAAGTTTTTTCGGAAGCTCAAAATTGTGTTGACTAAACGCGAAAAACGTGTTTTCATGGAAACACGACAATTTTCAATAAACATCGAGGGCTATAGGGGAAATTAATAATAAATTTGTATTCAGAGGGTAAAAATTCAAGAATAGGGACCTTCGAAAGCGAATTTTTCCATACTCTAACCATCAATTCCCAGTTTGTAGAAATATTTTGAAACATGTTAAATCCAAGAAAAACAAGTGCCATGTAGAACTCGAAGCAAGGGCTATTCGGCAAAAAGGCAAAAAGACTCGTGAACTGTAATTCTATCCTTACCTCAAGTTGCATACCCTTTTAAATCTGGGATGAGAGCAAGTATAAAAGCCGGTTGATCCCTTAATTTTTGTTTTTTTTTTCAATGTACTCATAGTGGATTGCAGATAGTTTTGCATGCGAAGAGTGTTCATTTTTGTTTCACTGAAATCGGTAGACTGCTTTCGAGTGGCACCGAAAAATCAACCCTTGACATGCTCCACTCCAAGGGGTGGTTTCACCCCTTGAAACAATTTTCCCGCCGGTAAAAGAACACGTAGCAAATCATTTTTAACGCTTCTACCATATACGTGAGCTTAAGGCCTTAGGCCACAGTAACGGGTATAAAATCATGTGCGAAATTAACAATTTTTTTTCGTATGAAAAAGTGATTCACTCATAAAATTAATTACACATCTACTTATTATGAATATCAAGCTGTTAGAAAATATATCTTTTTTCGACGTACAAAAATACCTAGAGAAGTACGTGGGGAATTAAAAAAAATATTGTTTTATTCAAAAGTTGTAGGTATTTGAACTTAAGAAATGAATGTTCAGTGAAAAATTTCGTTACAACTGCACATAAACTGCTCCTAAAATGAAAAGTGCTCTTCCTTGTTAGACACACTCTGACTGTCCAATTTGACAATAGGCCCTACTCATGGAGCCTTCAAGAATTCTCATGTCAGTGTAAGCGTCTCACCGTCCCTTAAGGGCCTAAAATTGAGGAAAACCGATCTGGACGGGAAACAAAACGGCAAATTTCCACAAAAAAATATCCCCTGTATTTTTCAGTTGCGAAATACGAACAGGACAAGGGATGGAAAACCTTGAAATGAAACACTGACCCAGTCGGCCATTGTCGCTCTCTATCGATTCGTTGCGAGCGCTCCGACTCCGTCACACTCTCCTACAATCTTTACGAGTACCCCGCTTCATAAAACATGTTTTTCCTTCGACGTGACGTAAGTAATAGAGAGCAAATTCAACGCGACGGTGTATTTTCTCCGACCACTGATTTGGGTCAAGCCAATCAACTGCTCTTCATACATGAACAAGTTATTGTGGACCGTCGGAGTAAAAAAAACTTTGTGCGACGAATTGTCTTCGTTTCATACGATTTTGAGACAACGAGAAAGGCACGGAGTTTGTTAAGAATTTTTTACCGGAATTTCATGTCTCAATGCAAGTGGATTCTTCTTCAGAATTTCAAATCATTTGGTTCGGTACGTTCGTCATGTCATTTGGCCAAAATATCGAATGAACTAAACCGTTATTAATCTACGGCATTCTATAACAATTGAATATTGTTACTGTACAAAAGAATCAAGCTTATTGAGTCGGTGACTAATTGGTGATCGAATAACGAAATGTCATCTGGAAATTGTAGCCGAGTGAAACAGCTGTCACAACGCGCACTGACAATCACTGATTCTCGTCCAGTACTCACTCGAATACATACGCAGCATACCTAATAAAAACAAGTCCAATCGTACGAAAAGTTATCGGCCCACATAAACGATATCGTGCTGGCTTGCGACAAAAATACCACGATTCGTAAAACATTGTGGCAGTATTGAACGATTGAAGTTTTACCGGCTATGTAGAAAAAATGCCATGTTAACGATCACAATTGCTGTTGTAGTATCATTCTTATAATCTTACCAATTGTTGTAACATTGAGGAATTAGTCGAAAAAGCTCTCTAGAGTGAATGAACTCAAATTAACAGACTAACTTGAACGGTAAAACGAAAGACGTACCTTCAAATCTTGCAGTACTATTTCGGAGGAGGAAAGCAGCTCGCAATAAGCACTCCAAGACCGTTCAACATCTTTGACTTTTCGTTTGAACTCGAAAGTCATTGGTACCTCGTACTTTTCTAAAACGGATTTTTTTTCTATAGTTATCAGGGTTTGTTTGGGTTTGTTCAGATACTCCTAGTAAAAACAGGGCCCGAAGGTTCTAATAAAATGGATCAGGTTTGTTTAGTGAAATTAATGGAAAGTGACTACAACAACGTCTTGATAATCGATGCAAAATTCGGTAATTCATTGTGAGAGAACTGATTGAAATGAAAAATGCAAAAAACAGAGTAAATTCATTCATCGAAAAGCCCGTCGGAAAATTTGTTGGGGCGTCCCCACATCCAACCACATCCCTATAGAGATTTGACAGAAACGCCGCAAGCAGGGAGTCTGCATTAGAATCGAAGTGGATTCCGCGCTATTTTCCGATTGACGTCGTTTGAGAACTTTTTATTGAAAATTCTCGAATGGAATTTGTTGGATCTCCCAAAAATAAATATCCTTCCGTTATGCCATGCACAAATTTGACGGGGAGTCCCAAAAGGGACTCAGATCTCTATAGGGATTTGTCGGGGACACCGCACATAGGGAGTCCTCATTGGGATCCAATCGATTCTGAACTGTTCCTCGATAAACGCCCTTTGAGAATTCTTACCACGTTCCAATCGAAAATATGTGAAAAGTTACGAGAAAAAACTCGGCGTGGGGAAACATAACCGGCACGCTTCGTGGGCGTGTACGTGTGAGGTGACATTATGTCAAAGTGCGATAAAATAACTAAACGATTATTACGGGGATTTTTTAGTGATTAAATTCAAATCGATTTTCAAGAGGGGAGTTACCTTTCGGCGAGGAACAAATTTGCTGACTTTCATGATTTTTCTTAAAAGGAAAGATTTCATCACCATTCTTGAGACTCAAGGGGTTACGTGGATTGGAAAATTTCAATAATCCGTTTTCTATATTTTATTATCTTATAGTACAATATGTCTACAATATTCTCCCAAAGGTTTGAGTCAATCGGAGTAAAAGTCGAGGAGAGAGAGTCTTTGGAAAACCCCCCCTCCCCGTTGGGAAAGACCGGCCGGGATTTTTTATTTTCGATTACAACTCATTTAACAACGCTATGTAAATTGTGCCAAAATTTGAACTACTTTGCATACAACTCTGCCAAAAATTCGAATTTCAATTTTTTTTCAATCCCTCGTTCCATCACGAGCTTATCTACTAACAGAAAAAAATAGGTTTTTTAATTCCAGATAAAGCTATCACGAGTTTGACACTTTATTTTAGGGGTCTCCGGAAACCAGGTCCCACCGGCTGAATTTCCCAAATTGTTGGATGACATTTTTTTTTAATATTGCTGAAATGTCGCTCTTTTATGTGCATTTTCAACATTTTGAATAAAATAATTTATATATAATTTTTTTTTTCAAAGTAGAGAAAATATGCATTTTTGGCTTCGAAACCCACGTAACTCCCGAATTCCCAAAATTTCCCCAACAGCTACATATTGTTCGAACGCACTCGCAAGTAGGACTGCACTCGCGAGTCGGCGTGCATAGAAACGACACTAACGAGATATCCCTGTTGAAAATACGCGTAGATTATAACCGGCACTTCAGCGCAACGTCATTGTATCTTATCACGGCCGTACACGAGTGCAGGTTTTATGCATCCCCGTGATGTCGGTGTATCCATGCTGATATAATTGCGGAAGAAATATCTGGCTGCTCGTGCTTTCGTCTGACAATGTTTGCTGACGTTTCCCTGTATTCTCGACTCCAAGGGGGTACTTGCCACTTACCAAGAGTCTGGTACTGCTCCCGTATCTTGGGAAATGCCTCTTCCTCATTGGGAATTTCGGCCCCGAGTCTCTTGAACAACTGCAACGCCGTCTGCATCGTGATGAGATCGGTGGGTTCTTTGCTCATCCTAAAAACGATAAGCCACCGGGGAGGCCGCGTTTGTTACAACTGCAGATTAATTATGCCCGCTTCGTTCTCTCGAAGGCCGCGTTGAAGTAGAAAAAAAACGTCATAATTCGTACTCGGCTGCGACGCCAATGGAAAATTACGCAAGCCCCGGGAGAAATGAGGAAAAATAGATGGCGCGATGACGAGGCGAAAATACGAAAGTGGGAATCTTCGGCACACTTCTCCATCATACTCGAAAGACAGTCGTGACATTTGCATATGGCGGAGGGGAGGTTGCTTCCTGCAATGGGGATGTGCCGTTTTTTAGACACTTTTGGAGCCAATTGGACGAGAGCACTTCGCGAGAATGATTTATTCCGTTACTTTTTTTCCCTCCCCGTGTAGAGTGTAAACAATCATTTGCGTTGTTCCGAGTGAAACGTGCCGTCAACGTACATCCGTGTGTACCCCGGAGTTGGGAATTTCTAAGATCTCGGTACACGCGAGAAACGTGCATCTCTCTCGCAAACGGAATGTCTCGTACGTGAGCCGCATGAAGAATTTATCGTTCGACTTCGATCGAACGATTCGGAAACTGACTTCATCTTGCCGTAGATTTAGTCTGGATTTTACTGCAACGAGATCGTTCGTTCATTCTTTTCCCTGAGATGGTTCTTTTTGTTTTTTTGACATCGCCTGGTCGCCCGATACTTTTCGACTTAACGGGCGCTTCCTCTCTTCTCCACTGGATGATGCTCGACGTACGCGGACTCCTTCCGGAGCAAGCCTTTGACACTCTTTGCACTCCAATGACCAACGGACCGTGGATTTCTCATTTCATGGTATCGACGAGATAGGGAAGGGAAGAATAGTAGCGTCGATACTTCCGGATTTAGGGTAAAGCCAGCAAAGTGCACGCACTTTGTCAAGTTTTATTTCTGGAAGAGTCTATTTTGATAACACACTTTGTAGTTTCTATTTGAATTAAGAGGTTACCCCCACTTGCGATTTTGAAAAAATCGATTTTTTTTATTGCATTTTTTTGAAGTATAAGTATCTGAGAATATGTCCTGAAAATTTCAAGTCGATCCGAACAAAATTGACTGAGATATGAGCGTTGAAAGAGAAGAATCCGTTATGTAAACGACCGGCTAATTGAAACTTTAAACGCGTTTTTCTCAAAATGGCATTTCTGAAGTCGGTGACCAAGATTACTCGAACACTAATGAAACGATCTTCTTGAAATTTTGCAGGCTTATTTAATACATAAAAATGTAGTCTTTAATCGTTCGATTTTATTTTCGAAAAAAAATGGCCGTTTATAGCCAAAAAACGGCCGTTTTTTTTCGTTAAAATCGAACCATTAACTTTGACTGTCCGCCATTTTGTGAAAAATGAATATTTTTTAAAATCCTTCGATTAAAGACTAGTTTATACTTATATTTGACTAAATCCATCCGCATTTTTTTTCAGATGATCCACTTCGCCGCAATGTTGGTCACCGCAAACCGTGTATATAAAAACATTATTTCATTGACGGCCATTTGCCACTAAACAATGTAATATTTTTCAATAAAAAAATTACTGAAAGTTCTTCAAGATGTGTCCTTTAAGATGGTATATTGATCGATTAAAAAAGTTTTGTAGTCTTGTTTGAAAAAAATACATGAAAAAGGCCTTTTTTTGCGCTACAAGTGGGGGTAACGCCTTAAGCTTTGGTCGTTTAAAAATGTCATTTTAAATATGAATCTTAAGGCCTTAGGCCACTCTAAAGGCCGAATAAAATAGGCTTCTTGGCGATTTTTTTCTCCAGAAAAACTACAAAATAAATCGAGATTACAAAAAAGGGTGTTTATCGTACATATCAATGACTGTATTCAATAATTTTTTTGAAGCGTTTAATTTCAAAATGACGGCTGTGCAGCGTTTTTACGCTGACATCTCCGTTTGACGTTGGCCGCTAACATAACTCAGACAATTTTCAACCGATTCACTGGAAATGTTGAATATATCTTGAAAAATACATTGTTTATGGAAGTACGTAGGATTTTTTTTATATTGCATACAGCATTTGTTATTAACAATTGTCTGACGATTTTTTAGGCAAATTTTTCACTTTCCACTTTACAAGTGCGCCATTTCGCCAAAAATCAATATATCGAAAAAATCCTACGTACATCTATAGTAGTTATTATATGTAATCGAAAAAAAATTCATTCGCTCATTATAATTCAAAAATCACAGGCGCTGGTTGTCCGGCCGTGGACCCTGGAAAAGCGGAGACGTCATCGCAAAAACGCTGCACAGCCGCCATTTTGAAATTAACCGCTTCAAAAAAAATGTTTGTATACAGGCACTGATATGTATGATAAACAGCCTTTTTTGTAATCTCGATTTATTTTGTAGTTTTTTTTAATCCCCAAAAAGCCTATTTTTTCGGCCTCCAGAGTGGCCTAAGACCTTAATGCGTCTTTAGACGCTAAAAAAAGAGAAATAGGTATTTCGTTTAGCAGTCAAACGTCAGCTGTGGAAATGTCAAATCATCGAAATTCGAAAAGCTTCGAATAGAATTCTCAACTGTCATTGAGAATGGGTAATTTCCAGCCCAGTATCGCAAGCAGCAAACATTTTACGCCAAAGTAACGAGTGGGGTACTTTGGTACCCCAGTGTACAATTTGAAGTCAAAGAAAATAATTTCGAGGCTCTGGGCTCTTTTAGAATTGACCCTAAATTATGCAAAAAAAGTTTCCAAATAGTTCAAACCGATCGTTTTCTTTGGCCAAAGACAGGAAATGGCCCTTTAAGCCTTTTGGGGACGAAATCCAGGCGGGAAAGGCAAAGCCGTCTGCCAACGCGAAGCCCTGCGGTATTGCCGGGAAATGGATTAAGTCTCTTAACAAAATTGCTCGAGAACAGCGGCTCAGCCTCTCGCAGAGAGCCGCGAATACATTCGAAAGGGATTCGTCTCGTGTGACGATAATCCATCGTTGCCGAGCATCTGTATATGATGTTGGCGGCACAAAGGGAGGCGCAAATCCCTCGGAACATTGTCGGAATCGGATGTATTTGGCTGTCGAATACGTACACAAACATCACACGCACGCTCAAGCCGAGAAATACGTTCAACCGCGACGAGCATTCCGATATTTCGTTTTCTCATGTGGGGTGCGGCAGGTACGGGTATGAATGCGATATTCGACATGTGTGACAACCATGTTGACATGCGGAAAGTTGTCAGAGCAGCCCTTGAAAAAATCGGGACATTCAAGGGCTTGAACGTAGGGTTTGAACTTTAGATCTCGATAGGAGGACATCGAGATTCGGTGACTAAATTGAATAAGGTTCGGATAAAGAGACCAACGAAGAAGCCAGTCAAGGATTATTAGGACAGCCTGACGAAAAATTGAAACTCTTTGCATATAGAAGATTGGCGAGATTCGACATGACGAAAAATGAACTGTATCAGTTCGAAACTGAACTGGTGAATCGCTGGATGTACTTTTTTTTCTAAACTCTATTTATCAATTGTCTCAAGACATTCCAAATTCGGATTCTTTCGGTTCAAGGCATTCCAAATTCGGTTCAATTCGATTTTCAATTCTTTGACATATGTATATTCATCGGTGTATTATTGCACTAATGATAATCCCCGGCAGTCTAATTAACCCGCCGCGATCACCCGGAGTCAAAATGACCCCAAGTGCAACTTCAACCCCTTCGTTGGCAGAGAGAATTCGACAAAAAGTGCCCAAAATGGCAGGACGATTTTTTTATCCTGATAACTTGTACTCTGGGTTTTTGGAGGGTGCTGATTACGAATCTGAACTAAAAATTCAGGAATTCACAATAACGAATAAATATGGCGAATGAAAATACAAATAATACAGATTGATTCAGATGAAACTCGGTACTCAAGCTTCATATATTTCCACTTATTTATTGTATTATGCTCCATGTTATTGAATTCACCATGGAAAATTCGTTCATTTTGAGTTCAGCATCACCCTCAGCGTCCCCGAAAACCCCCGAGTACCAATTTTGATCTAAATCGAGTAAAATTTGCAATTTCGGTCCGCCATTCTAGCACCGCTATTTTGAATTTTCAAATTTAAAGTTCAGATTCGTAATAAGTGACTTCAAAAATCCCGGAGTACTAATTTTCATCTAAATCGAGTGATGTTTTTGATTTTTGTCCGCCATATTGGCGCCGCCGTTTTGAATTTCCAAATTTTGACTTCAAATTCGGATTCAGCGAGCCCAAAAATCCCCGAGTGAGGCTCCGATTTCAAATCAGAGCAAGTTAAATAGGGAAATAAAGGTTGACGCTCTATTGCGTCAATGCCACACAGGGCTCGGAATTATTTGACGCACTTCGTTGGCATTGCGTCAATGCCAACGAAGACGTTAAGCGAAAATTAGGGTCGGACGTAGAGCTATTTTTTCTCAACCTATTTTCTACTATCGAGCTATTTTTCCCCTTAAACTATCATATCCCAAGAGAATCACCCTAATATTTTATAAAAACGAATTTTAAATTGCAAGAGTTATGATTTTTTTTTAGTAAGAAAGGGTTTTTTTACTCATTGACCGGTAGCCGATTTTTTTTCGCCATTTATAAATTCGATAAAAATATAATTCCCAGAATGCCACATGCTAGAATGTTGAAACTGATATGCTGAATTTTTATGAGTCATTCGGAAGAATACGGTCAACGCGGCAATCGTTTGAAACATGGCTGGGGTCATTGCGACCCCCTGTGACCAGCGTTCTATAACTTGAGAAATGGCGATTTTATTTGGGAAATATTTTTTCGTGGCAATTTTTCCCAGGGTGAATTTGTTCCACGATGAAATTTTTGCCGCAAAATCAATGGTGGCAATTTTTTTTGGGATATTTTTAGCAGGGTGTCGTCCGCGAAGTAAGGAAGAGATATGAACTCACAATTTCGCATTTTCGGCAATGTACTTGTAGACGTGATCGACTTTTGCTTCGGTCATTCGAAGCAGTAGCTGCGTAAGTTTTTGCTGCCACAAGGCGCACTGCTCGATTATCGCAGCCTTCAAACGCTCGGAATTGACCTCGACGAAGTATATGCTTGTAATTGTTTCGTGCATCTGTACGTTATTGGCAACTTCGGTGTATCTGCCGATATCCGCGTCGAAGGAAACAACCGTCGGTTTCAACTTCTCGTATCTTTAAGATAGAAAAAATCGATAAACGCATTTCTTTTTTACGAAGAGTCTCAACAATTTCATACTATGTAAACATTTTTTAAAGGCGGTATTGTTGTCTAGAAATGTAAAAAAAATCGTTGAATTTTGTTTTATCATTCTAGAGACATTTCTGAATACGTCTGGAAACGGTTTAGTGATACTCGACAAATTAGCCGAGTTATGGAAACTTTTGACGCGCTTTTTTCTCACAGTTATGCTTTTTAAATCGGCAACCACGATATCTCGATCACCAATTGGCCGATTGAGCTCAGATTTGGCATACACCTTCAATAGATGATTCTTCAACGTTGGTAGCAGACTTGAGGCGAAATAATTTTTTTGGTATATATAACTCGTAGAATGATCAGAAAGATTAGCAAAAATGATAACCAAAGTTTAGCCGGCATTTTGTAATTTTTTTCCGAATTTGATCCAACCATCAAAACACTCATACAGATCAATATTATCGTTGGTTTCTTTTCGACTTCATACACCGTTCACTGGTCTCCAATTGGGGGCGTTTCCGCGCACCGTTGCAACCAAACGTACAAAAGAGCATAATCATTTGTTTATTTATTTGTAAATATTCTTGAAGGGTCATTGAACACGTGTAAAAAAATTATAGAAAAAACTCGAAAACTTTAAGGGGGTCACTCCATATAGAGGCTTTAAAAATGATTTTTGGTGCCTAAATTTATAGTTTGAAACCTGTAGCATACAATGCAATTAGTGATTTTGGTTCATTCTCAAAAATGACTTGGCGAGAGCCTATGAGCGTGACTCACATCTGCTCCGTTTGGAGCCCTGCGCGCGGGTATAGATATAGGCACCCACGTGGAGAGGTGAGTCGTCCATTCAATAATAGCTGTTAGAAACGCTTCTATACCCATAGGAATATAGTATTACGAGGAAGCTGAAGGACTATAATATGGTGCTGGAATAGCCGAGTAGTCGGTAAGTCACAGAATCATACGTTTTCCCTTGCCGAAACTTTACGGCCTTAAGCCACAGTAACGGGTATAAAATCATGTGCGAATTTAACAATTGTTTTTCGTATGAATAAGTGATTCACTCATAAGATGAATTACTCATCTATTTAGTATGAATGTCAAGCTGTTGGAAAATATATATATATATATTTTTCAATGTACAAAATGGCCGACTACTAATATTTTCGTTTGTTATCTTTTTTTTAGGCACTCCGCGGCGTGACATTTAGCACGCACAATTTTTGACCCAAAACAAAAAACAAAAATTCTCGTCAATCTACATTAAAATACCTAGAGAAGCACGTATGGAATTTGAAAAATAATGTTTTATTCAAAAGTTGTAGGTATCTGAACTCAAGAAATGAATTTTCAGTGAAAAATTTCGTTATAACTGCTCATAAACTGCTCATAAAATGATAAGTTTTCGATTAATCAGCAATTCCGTACGTACTTCTCTGCGAAATGCGATTAGGATCATAACTTTTGAATTTCAAGTAAATCGAGTGAAATTTGTTGAAGTAATTTGTCACGCCAATTGGAGAAAAAAACTGTTTCGAGAATTTTCGAGTAGTCGGCCATTTTCCATATCGAAAAAAAAAAAAATATTTTTTCTAACAGCTTGGTATTCATACTAAATAGATGTGTAATTAATTTTATGAGTGAATCACTTTTTCATACGAAAAAAAATGGTTAAATTCGCACATGATTTTATACCCGCTACTGTGGCCTAAGGCCTTAAACGCGATTATCTCGAAACTTTTTTTCAACAAGTTGAAAATTGGTGCACACGATTACTCAAAAACTTTTCGACCGATCAAGCTCATATTTGGCACACGTTTTTATACTTATGTTCCATTAATGAACCTAAGGTCGACTAAAATTTTTCAAAATAAACATGTTTTTGGCTGGGTCAAAGTTTGAATTTTTTTCAGAAAAAAAACATCTTTTTTGTTCCAAGGCCTCGCCTTTAGCCAATCATCATTATTCTTCCAATATTAGTGGTTCATTAAGTAACCGGGTCTCTATACTAATCAATTTTCTTGGGCAGAGTATTGCAGATAATCCTACGAGGCGCTGGAGTGTACACTCCCTTCGGCCTCCCTTCCGAACAGCTTCACAGCGACTGGTCAAATCTCCGCCATTTTTAACTTTTTTCAAGCAACAAAAATCGTTTTAAAAACTAGAGTTTTGTAATAAAAAGTACCTATGACCCTGAAAAGATATATACGTTCCTTATTCTCCAAAAAGATCACGAAACTCGACTAAAATTTGGCGTTCTACATGGAGTGCCTCCCTTAAAGGTTATCCCGTCCTGAAAATCACCTCAAAACAGCCGTCTGAACAACAATAACGTCCTCGAAATTTATCCGAAGCTCACAGTAATACTCTATAAATATATAAACAAGCCCAACTCTTTTTTTTTCAAGAGGACATTCTGCAGATTTATTTTTCTACGCAGAGAAGTATCATTGGACCTTATAAACTGCCTCCCGTCTACGGCATTGCCAAAAAAGTAACATAAGTGACGTTAAGTTGTACCTTTGTATGAACAGATCCTTGTTCACTTCCCACATGTCTTTGAACGGTTCCCATATCTTCTGATGATTTTGTAACATTGCGAAGCAGTGGACAGCCTCTGGTCAAAGTGGAGAATAAAATTGGACGTCGCGATAATTCGTCAAGTGATACGAAAGAAAAAACACTATGTCAAGCAGCTCTGGGATCAAAGGGATGGGATCCTGAAAGGCTGGAAGTACTTAGGAAGGGCACGTTGGAAATGATCCATTTAAAAAATGAATTATTTATTCTTTCAATCAATTTATATTATTTATCAAATTATCTGATTCACGAAGCCATTTTATTGATGAAAATATTCAACTTATGAATTCATTTTACTCGTTCAATTATTCAATTTATAAATTCGTTTCGTAAATGAATAATTTAACGATAGTTCGACAAGTTATCACCGTTGTTGAGTCTCTCTTGCATGTGAACGAAATATTCGTCATGAGCATATGCTTCCGACAAGGATTTCATGCCTTCGCGTCGGATGTTGAATGTCTCGACGAGTCTGGGGATGGAAGTCAAAGGCTCGAAAAGGTGGTTCGAAATGCTCGCTATGAACTTCGCAATCTCGGCAAACGGTGGCGTAATTATCATCTGTAAGATTGAACATCGTATTCTTAGATGCCAACGGAAAACTTGCATATTTGTTGTTCCCGAACATTGAAATGCGAGCGATTTTTACTTTGTTTTCCACTAGATCAGCTTCCAGTAATATGAGAGACGAAGGTGGCATCGTTCCATCACCGTGGAGTGCTTCGTACATCACATTCAAGGATTTTTTCAGGCAAAGCTTGAGAGCTTCCTCCAGAAGAATATCCAATTTGTCCAAATAGTGTTTCCATTCTGCTGTAGTCTATAGCAAGAGCGTGCAATCTTGTTATATGAAAAAGCAACTGTATACGGTCTGCTTATTCGCCAAAAAAGCTCGATACACTTCACAATGCATATATCAATGTAGACTGCCAACTTTTTCAGATGTTGCTGATTTGATTTGCTGCAATTTATCGATTTTTTTTCGCCAAGCTTCATCGCTGGACAAACCAAAATCCCTTTGTTAAACATGAGGATAGAAATGAAAAATGAAAGCAATTTTTTGAAAGCTAGCCACTGAGAAGCCAATCCTCCAAAATACGATTTTAATCGATCATTGGATGAAACGAAAATGGTAAAAAAGGAACAATTATTGGATAAAATGATAAAACTGATAGAATGTCGTGGCAGTACTTACTTCTTCTATAACCAGTTGGAAACCCTCGTAAATCACGAGAAGATATTGTATGATCATGTTGTAGTTTCCGACAAGAATCTTGTAGATTGAATCTCTAAAAATGTAAACGTTCCATACATTTTCACATTTTTCTCTTCCTGCGTGATCGAGAAATGTCAAGAACAGAATTGTACGTTTCATCGCTAATTTTTTAAGTATTTTTGAAGTATTTAAAGTACTAAAAAAAGCGTTCGATATAAAAAAAAATCAGGTAATTAAAAATGGTTAGATGCTATTAAACAATTGCAGTAAGGGATGAATCATTTGCGGCGTTATTATTAAAATTATCGATATAAATCGAATTTCATTTGCTACCAGGCTTAATGGGTTCAATCCCATGCTGAGCATTAGCCAAGAGTCAAACCCCACAAACCGATAGCCGGCTAATAATTTATCAATATGTTGATCAGTGTACAGTACACCCCAATCGCACCTCCGTAAATTACCGTACATTACCGCACTTTTGCACAGTCCCTTCTGGTGGTGCGAGGCAATCAGTGTTTTCAATATTGATTATTGACTAACGTTATTACGTTGAAGGGCAAAAATTGTCAACACAAGTTCCCTAATTATCCTTGCGGGAAATATTCAATAAAACTTTTACTTTCAAAGCGAAATTACATGCGATTCCACCTATGAAGCAAACCGCGAGAGGTTTTTGGAATTTCCAACAAGAATTACTGAATTTCAATAATACAGAACTGGAATTGAAAATACCTGATTTTTCGCAACTCTTCCGTCAATTCTTGCAGCGTGTACGTGTAATTCGGCTTTATCTTCATAACGGAAGTGTTGCAAATATCTTCGCAAATTTTCATTATTTCGTGATTCGATTTCTTGTAGGTGTCAATGCACTCTTGGAGCTGGAGAATCAGGATCAATTGCAATTAAAAAGATTACACTGGTCGTGAGTAGAGAAGAAGAGAGCAAAAGCGGTTTTCCGTCGACTCAATATAAACCGGAAGTAAATACATGACAGCGGAAGTAGGGGAACTCGGGACAAGACGAATACGCGGGGTGAGATGAATCATAAGCTTAGCTACTAAGCCTTATGTGCGAGCAGAGTGCTCCAGTCGGAGTATGGCGGGGCGGCGGGGTGGTGAACGAGTGTGAACCAATATAATTTTTGGTCAAGCTTACCTTCGTTCCAGTTAATTTTGGTTGCTGATATTGATTAGAGACAGGTAGGTAACCACAATGAAAGTACCAATTATTAATATAATAAGAAGGGTTTGTCAGAAATTTTCAAGGTCATTGCGTGATTTTTTGTTAAGGGGCTATACCAATGTGACACTTTAAAAAACCGACTTTTTTTGCCTTTTTCGACAGATTATACTTTCCAGAACATCCTGTAAAAATGTCAAGGCCGTATCTCTAATACTCCCCGAATGGCAGCCTTCTGAAGAGCAACCGCTCGTAGGTATAAAATCGATAGTCAAATCTTTAAACGCGTTTTTCTCGAAATGAGATTTTTCAAATTTGCTGACACTGCAAATCAAAGAGCAATTATCCGATTGACTTGAAATTTTAACTGAGTACTTTTGAATGTATTTACTCAACAATGACGTAGGATAATTTTGATTGGATGAAAGGTGACGATTTGGCATTGAAAAAAACGACCATTTTATAGGCAAGAAAACGGACTTTTTTCATAACTACGCCATTTTGTTAGATTTTGATATTTTTCGAAAATTCTACGTCATTGTACAGGAAATACCTTCCAGTTTAACGACGTTTTTTCCTTTTTCGGTTTTGGCTACTCAATCGGTCGGAATCATCTTCAGCAGTGGAGGATTTTTTTTTACCGCCTCGAAGCCAGCGCATTAGACGCTTGGGTCTCAAAGTTTTTCTATGAAAAAATTATGTAATATAGGTCAAATATAGCCAAATATATTCTCAATTTTCCAAAACATTAAATTGAGTACTTTTCTTCCAAAATATTTTACAACGTACCACTATTTACGTTATAAAGAGTGACATGGAACTAGTAAAGCATTTGGTTCCTCTTCTACCGGTGTTTCTTCGGGGGAAGAAAAAGAACTTGCAAATTATTAAATTGATATGGAAGCAAGATTATTCGGACTAATCCTACAGAACGTAGACGACTGGCTTATCAGATTGATGGTATTGAGAATGTAACAACTTTTATAGGCGAACGATGCAAACAATTCATGTCCCATCATTATCCCAGCGCTGTTTTATCTTGCCCCGCATACGGACTAAGATGGGAAAAATAAAGGTTTCATTAAAAATATATATCGTATGGTACAAATTAGAAAGACTGATTTTTTTGCTTCCAAAATTAAAATATTGATAAAAGCTGATTAGTTTAAGGGGTTACCCCCACTTGCGATTTTGAAAAAATCGATTTCTTTTTATTGCATTTTTTTGAAGTATAAGTATCTGAGAATATGTCCTGAAAATTTCAAGTCGATCCGAACAAAATTGACTGAGATATGAGCGTTGAAAGAGAAGAATCCGTGAATTAGAGAACTGAAATTGAAACTTTAAACGCGCTTTTCTCAAAATGGCATTCCTGAAGTCGGTGACCAAGATTACTCGAACACTTATGAACCGATCTTCTTGAAATGTTGCAGGCTTATTTAATACATAAAAATGTAGTCTTTAATCGTTCGATTTTTTTTGTTCGAAAAAAATGGCCGTTTTATAGCCAAAAAACGGCCGTTTTTTTCGTTAAAATCAAACCATTAAATTTGACTGTCCGCCATTTTGTGAAAAATGAATATTTTTTAAAATCCTTCTATTAAAGACTAGTTTATACTTATATTTGACTAAATCCATCCGCATTTTTTTTTTTCAGATGATCCACTTCGCTGCAATGTTGGTCACCGCAAACCGTGTATATAAAAACATTATTTCATTGACGGCCATTTGCCACTAAACAATGTAATATTGTTCAATAAAAAAATTACTGAAAGTTCTTCAAGATGTGTTCTTTAAGATGGTATATTGATCGATTAAAAAAGTTTTGTAGTTTTCTTTAAAAAAATTCATGAAAAAGGCCTTTTTTTGCGCTACAAGTGGGGGTAACGCCTTAAAGAATAATTGAAACTGAGTAACTCATATGTGTATTGTCTTATTTAAACATGACCTCAGCGTTATCATCTTGCCCCTACTTCCCCTACGACCCGTACTCACCAATGCCGTCTGTGCACAACAGTCTTTTATGTAAGTGTCTATAAAGTCCGAATTCCACGTCAGTTTCGTCAAACCTGGCTTGATTTTATGATCCAGCCGTTTAATCAACTCCCGGAATAGCAAACGTTCCTCCGGGAATAGTGCTGGAGAATTTCGAAAAACAAAACGATACAGAGCTGGGCGAACGATCGATAACGTTTGTATACATTTTCTAGAATCATCATTTTTCATGTTTTGGTAACATTTTGAACGTATTTCCATTGAGATCAAGAGGAAAAAATGGACATTTCTATCCGTTTGCGAGAAAGGCAACGAACGGTGGTGAATTACCTTCGAGGATATCGTTGTACGCAAGAATAACGGCGAGAACACTCTCGTATACAAATTGCAAATTATTCCACTTGCTGTTCATGACTTGTATGTGTATAGGTATTTCGAGTTTGAAGGCGGTCCAGTAGGGCACCTCGCGGCACAAATTTTGGATGCCCGGATCGATATTGCACTCCAAAAGGCCGGACTTGTCGATGCTTCGTCGCATGAGGCACCGATCGAGCCGTGACGGAAAATCATCGCCAGCGGATTCGATCCACTTGTGGTGGAGGCTCTTGGTAACGTCCCTCGTCCAAGCAACCAGTACCTCGTACTGATGGTAAACTTCGTTACTCATGCTGCAATTTGGCAACCACGACGCCTCCGCAAAGCTGTCCCTCACGTTCTCCAACCTTTTGGTCTTCGAGAGAAGGTTCAAGGCCCGTCCTGCAAAGTACGGCGCCAAGGCGGAATACTCGTCCTGGTGTTCGAGAATTTCCGTTTTGGCTTTCTGGATTTCCTCACCGAACATCTTCCAGACCTAGAGTATTTCGTAATCGACGCACGAGTGTACGTCGAAAGTAGGAAATAGACAGAACGATTGTCTACTACAGGATGACTTTGACAATCTTTTTCGGCTATTTTTTCACGAATCGCAACGGTTCAAGTGTCAAAATGCGTGTTTTTATTGTCGCTAGGTCGAATATCTCTCTAGGCGCCAAAAAAGTATATTTTCATGAATTTTATTGACAAGTTTATATAATAAACAATGATATAAAAGTTGTTACACTTGATAAATACACTTTCGAAATACCTGAAAAAAATCGATTTATTTAAGTCACTATTTATAGATGAAAATGGTAGTTAAAAAAATGGCCTAAAAAATGGTGGGTCTGCGTTGTTGATGAAATTTCGGAGATGGATCATCCGAAACAAAAAAGATCTAACGGTTTGAGATTGAGTATGTTAAGGGGGGATTGTCTTTTTTTTCGCAAAATTTACCGCTTTTTGGGAATTTTTTTGTGAAGAAAGTATACAACGGAAAACTTGTGAAACTTGGCATATAGTTTTATTGATCTGTTTACTACATACAAAAAAATTTTTAAACAATTTCATCAAAAAATCCGCCTCCCACCCCCCTCGACGCGCGATGGTCCTTTTTTGATGGTGTGCACGAGTTCTCAAAAACTATTCAACCGATTGCCTTCAAATTTGGACAGAATGCTCAGCTGACATCCTTTTATCGTTTGATGAAGCAAAAAAGCAATACGTTTAATAGTTTTTTATTTATAACAAAAAATCGATCAATTTTTTTCGACAAATCGATACTTCAAGTTCAAAACGTCACCAAATCGTCAATTTTTTTTTTCCCCTTCATCGAACAATAGCTATATGTGTCTAAAGTAAAATGCTTTTTGGGTTTTTGTTGCAGGATGAACGTGAAGGCTGTAATCGTGCACACCATCAAAAAAGGACCATCGCGCGTCGAGGGGGGTGGGAGGCGGATTTTTTGATGAAATTGTTTCAACATTTTTTTGTATGTAGTAAACAGATCAATAAAACTATATGCCAAGTTTCACAAGTTTTCCGTTGTATAATTTCTTCACAAAAAAATTCCCAAAAAGCGGTAAATTTTGCGAAATAAAAGACAATCCCCCCTTAAGGCCTTACTTAGCCCACTCTAGAGGCCGAAAAATAGGCTGTTTGGGGATTTTTTTCTCAGAAAAACTACAAAATAAATCGAGATTACAAAAACGGGTGTTTATGAAATATATCAGTGACCGTATACAATCATTTTTTTTAAGCGATTCATTTCAAAATGGCGGCCCTGCAGCGTTTTTGCGATGACGTCTCCGTTTGACGTTGACCGGAAACATAACTCAGACTATTTTCAACCGATTCACTTGGAATGTTGAATATTCTTGAAAAATACATTGTCTATGGAAGTACGTGGGATTTTTTTTTATATTGCATAGTTCATTTGTTATTAACAATTATCTGACGATTTTTTACAAAAATTTTGCACTTTCCACTTTAGAAGTTCGCCATTTGGGCAAAAGTCAATATATCGAAAAAAATCCTACGTACTTCTATAGCAGTTATTATATGTAATCGAAAAAAAATCATTCGCTCATTATAATTAAAAAATTGCAGCAGCTGTTTGTCCGGCCGTGGACCCTGGAAAAACGCAAAAACGCTGCACAGCTGCAATTTTGAAATGAATCGCTTCAAATAAATTATTGTACACAGTCACTGATATGTATGATAAACACCCTTTTTTGTAGTCTCGATTTATTTTGTAGTTTTTCTGGAAAAAAAATCCCCAAAAAGCCTATTTTTTCGGCCTCTAGAGTGGCCTCAGATCTTAATGGCTATAGCGCATATCATACGATTTTTTATATATGCAAAAATAACAAAATGGCGGATGTTTAAAAACAAAAAACGTGTTTTTACCGTTTTTAGCAACAAAAAAAAAAGTAGTAACTATCAAAATTTTGAAAAATCCTTGGTTTGCACTATAGTTGTTTAGGTTACGTAAATACATTGAAATTGTTTTGGAAATGTATTTCGAAAGTGTATTTCTTAAGAATAACAACTTTTATATCAATATCGATAATATAAACCTGTCAAAAAACTTAAGGAAAATAGCCTTTCTTAGCGTCTAAAGTGAGAAGACCCCTCAACTCAACCAAAGGTTCATTTTTCGACCTCTTTCAACGGACGAGAAAAATTGTATTTTCCATAAAAAAAATTATTCGATAGTATCTGCTATATTCCCTGAAAGTTTAATTGAAATATTTCTAAAATTAAATGAGCTATAGCCTCCAACAGTCGGCCGGGCGAGCGGTAGCAGCAAAATACTTCAAACCCTAAACGCGTTTTTCTCGAAACAATCTTTTCAAAGTCCGTGGACATGATATCTCGAGGACCACTTCATGGATCGTTTCGAAATTTACAGGATATACGATGAGAACCATTTGAAGGTCATTGACGATCTGACTTTTTTCAAATCGATCTTCACTTTTCTATGGTTACGTAAAAATGACGACTTTTTTCACAGATTTTTTATACTCGAGTTGCAATACATCGCAGCGTTGTTTAAAAAATGATTTTCAAATATCGACGATCGTCAACGACCCGTATTTATTGTTAGCTTGAATAACCTGTTTGGATTTTCGATTTTAAACGGACCGTTTAAAGTGCAGAGTGTCCACCGCCAGATGTCGCGAAAAAAATGTCATCATTTGCTGGCGGCCGTGTTCTTGTTCTTTTCTGTATTTTTGGATGATTTTTTTTCAAAGGCTCCTACACATGTACCTTTGTATTGAAAAACTTGCGATTTATTTTTTACCCACCGCATCCCAGAAAAAAAATCGAAATTTGGAAATTTTTTTTGAGCCTCTCGGTAGATGTACCCTCCTGAAATTCAAGAGTTTTACGTCCTTCTTCCGGTAAGCAGAAGTCGACTGTGAACATTTCAAGTCATTTGGTCCAGACGTTTAAAAAAAAATCCCACAAAACGGCCCCATTCCAAGAGACTCCTAGACTAGCGAGAGAATTATTTTTTTTCCTTCACCGCATTCGTCTTTGTTCCCTAAATGGTCTAACATGATTCCGTACTGAAAAAAAATGTACCATCCAAAAATGGTACCAAAGTTGTACCATCGACTGTTCACCAGACATGAGGGGTTCCCAGATCTTCCAGATACACGAGCAGGCCTGCAGAACTTACCAACGTTGTTTTCCTGTCAAAAAGTGGCATCAGGGTTGCGCGATTCATGTATACGTGGAGTCCGTACAAATCGCCGATCGCCTCTTGCACGTTTTGCACATGTTCGAAGACCAAAGTGACAAGGTTTTCTATGTTTATTTCGAGATCCTTCATGTGTCCGCGAAAGGCAAACATGTCGTCGTACCAAGATGGCTCTTGAACATCCAGTATCTTGTGGCAGTTCGTTTCTATCTCGTGCAAATATTCCAAATAGAGCTTTTCTATCTTTTGGCAACTTCTTTCGAATTCTTGGCCCATCGTGCCGCCGAATCGTGGCGGCGTGATAGGTGAGGTCTCGTCCATCCTAAAAAGGTACCACGGTGGGTTTTGAGATTGAACCCGACATTTGTTCTTCCACTTTGCTGAACGTTCATTGAGCTTTTACCTGGCGAAGTCGATCATCGATTCGCAAATTTCGATCAGATCGTAACACCTTGCGACGAACGTGTCGATATGACGGAAAAGGTTCTCTTTGATCAGACACCACGGTTGTGCTGTACAATTGTTGTGCGCATCTGAAAACTGTGGCGCAAGGATCGAGTTTATACTCATTTTATGAAGTATATATTCATCTAGTTTTATACCAATTTTTATGAATTTTTTTTAAATTAGCCCTGATTTGGCGACGAAAAAAAATCCTCTTCATTCTCCCATCGATATCTTCATGAAAGATTATCTGTGAATAAAAAGTCAACAATTCATCGATATCTATACAAATGTAGCTATCGGTATGCGTAGCCGTTTTGTTATTTTTGTTTTTTTTACATCATTCCGGCAGTTTGGACATTTTTTTTCTATCTTCCAGGCCCTTTTTTGTACTCAAGCAATCTTTAAAAATACTAATGATCAATATTTTTTTAATCGGCCACGTACAACCCTACACGGAGAGAATTTTTAAGTATGTTTTACGGTGAAATCTCCGTAAAAATTACATTAAAAGTTTGAAACCGGTGACAAATGTGCACATAGTCAAAAATTGACACTAGCTTTTAATATTTTGCTTTCATTCGTGTAAAAATTTAAGCAAGTAGCATACTTTTTTACATTTCTTTCAGTAAAAATTCTGACACATTCTCATGTAGAATTTTAACAATGGGCTGCCTCAAAAATTCCAAGTTTCTACAGTAAAAATAACCTGGACAAACTTGAAATTTCTAAAATCCCTAGCGAAAAATTAATTCCCTATGATTCAATAAATACTCTATATACTGTATTTCTGAACATTTGTGTTCTTGATTGCTACTTATTTTAGCATATCTTCTTTCCGTACCATTGTAGACGTCCTTTATCGAAGTTTCTTTTCACGTTTCTTTGTTTTCTTGCGTAGAACACGTTAGCTGCACGAGCCCACGAGGCTTTCTTGGCCCATGCTTCGTACTATAATGCGCATGCGCGGTACCGCTGCTGCTAAGCAACACGGGTCGGCGTCGTTCGTGCTCGTCATACTGCGTCATACACAAGCGCACTCTCACAGCTTGCATTCACGTATACGCACGCTCGCACACAGAGCTCACGCGTACGGTCAGGCGACCTAGCCCTAACTGATTTTACTATAAAGAACGTAAAATTCCGGTGGACGCACGGAAAATTTCGGCTTCCTTTTTTAAATTTTTATGGAAAACACGCAAATTTCTCAATGTTCCACTGAAAAATTTCATTTATATTAGCACTTTTTTAACTTATTGTCGTAATCTTTACGTTTCATGAAATTTTACTATTAATTTCAGTAAAAATTCTGGAAAATATTTTAAATTTCTGTTACGCAAAAGTAAAGTTTGATTCATTTCCATGAAAATTTATAATTTATTTCCTAAAAACCTGAAGAATTGCACATTTGTCACCGAGTTACTGTGATTTCACAGTAAAAATGACTTAAAAATTTTCTCCGTGTAGTCACTGCGCTTACAAAAATGTTTTTAAAAAATTGAAAATCGGTTGATAAGTTTTTGAATATTCGCTGAGACAAGGTCGAAAAAAGTAGTGTCGAGAAAATCGCGATCAAACTTTTCATTCCGTTTTTCTTGATATAAAGTTATGTTTTTTTTTCTAGAATATTGATAATTACATTAAAGTATCAAGTCGCGGGCGATATGAAAGTTTTTCATCGTCATTATATTTCTCAAAATAATGAGAGCTTGCACTTCATCTATTCTGAACGATGCGTTTTAAATTTTAAAAACTTGAACATGCAGAGATGTTGCTATTTTCGGCAGTTCTAAAATCGTGACGTAACGCAAACCTCAACCCCCCACGTACGTAGACCGTAACGCCAGGCCAACACCCCCCCCCCCCCCCCCACTTGCGTTACGTAATTTATGTACACTCCCAAAACACTCACTGTGGGTAACACTGCAAGGGATCTTTCAACAACTGGAAACAGTCAAGTGACTACTGTGGCCAAAGAGTGAAAGTGACGGAATCGTAAAAGTCGAAAAAGGCGTACGTAGGATCATTGAGTGGAAAAAGGAACAGTGAAATCCTGGATTGAGGGCTTAAAATAGGCAATGGAGGACCTGCGCGAATCCTGCCACGTGATTCAGCCCTCTATATACGTATTTGAACATTAGCAGCGTCATGGGTTTGTTTGAGTTTGAGTGCACTCAAAGGGCTTCCGTGTACCTTCGCGGTGATGTAAAAGCCAAAGCCACTTGATGACAATCGTCTAGCCAGCGCGTTGCGTGCTCCAGCCGAAAAACACACACAAACCCAAACGAAGCTTCGATCTCATTTCCGACATTGCACCACCACACCCCAAGAAATATTTGTTCCCTCTGGAGCCTTTATCCATTCTCGCCAAGCTCCACCCAAAGGACCACAAACGCGCGGATGTTGAAGTAACCAAAGTACCGAGAACGGCGCCCTCATGCTCGTTGTAAAAACCTGGCACATATCTGAGAATGCGTGGGGAATCATGCTGATTAGGTGGTGAAAGAAGAGAAACGGGAAAGAATACTGCGGGCTATTACGTTGCTACCCGCATTCCCGAGGAACGGGGACCAAACAAGCCGAGCGTTAATCGCCGTCATTCCGGCGTCAAGCATTAAAGCCGGGGTGATTTCGAAGTTCTCGGATATCGATGCGCGCCGGTGAAGAGGAAGCCGATGATGGGGATATATACGAAAAGTGCTGCGTCTGTTTGGAGTTCCCGCACAGTTAGCTATCCAAGATTCGCGAACGGACTAAGCTCCTTTGTCCTGAGGCATTGAGCGCGCTACAGTCAGGGCTCGAAAATGGCTGAACATTTTGTGCAATTTATTTCGAGAGAACCAATGATGCGATTTACCTGATTTTTTAAATATGATTGCTCAACGAATTGGCAATGATAGTTGTAGAATTTGAGGACAAAATAATCAGCCTTAGTAAACCCTTGAAACACATGTAACTAAACCCAAACAAACTGGACGCAAAACACTTGCCTTTCAAATTTTCCCCATTTTTGTTTAAGGAGGTACGATCACTTCCACGGGGTCAAAAAAGAGTCTAAAATTATTTTACCCGCAACTGCTCCGATTGATGTTTACTTATGTTGATTATTCGTATTATCGATTATAGTGTGCCAAATGTTGTGGTAAATGATGAAGTTACTGCACGTGATCAAATAAAAACTGAAAAATTAGATTTACAACGACTCGGTAGTAATCTTCGTAATAATGATATTAACATATCCACCAAAAAACAGAGTAAAAAGACAAAAAAAATCAGCCGGAAACCTATTAAAAATGGGCTTGAATTACCTCAGCGGAATTAACACGATAGGCAGGATATAAGTATATATATTATTGATACGTGATAAATGATAGAACTCCATAAATTGTTGTTTGCATATTTTGTGGCGGCTTCTATTCAAATTAATTTCCAAACAAAGCTGGGTTACGTTCGCCAAATGCATCAGCTGTTACTCGCGACGTTGCTAAGTCTGTGGGTGCTATTTCGTCTTTCTGTCCATTTTCTGTGCAGCCGGAAATTGAAACTTGCTTGCAATGTAGTGCTTTAACTACATGGTGAAGATTGATTTTCTTATTTTTTACAATATCTATCATATCTAATCTATCGAATTTCAGTTTTCCAACGGGTTTAGTTGGATACGTGAGCAGAAAAATCACGATCACCGCACTTCCGGTTGACCGTCTCCATAAGACGACGTGCTTCGGTTACTCAAAGTGCCGTCAAAATCGTCAAAATCAAATAAAAATTTCAAATCTGAAAGTTGGACAGTTGGATTTTCCCGACTTGAATCAAAGCCGTTGATTTTAAGCATCTCTACGAAAGATCAGATTAGTTCGATTTGTCGAATTTCCACGTGGAAAATGTCCCTATCGTCGATAAATCTTATTCGATTGAAGTTGCTACGAACCTCTTGGTACAGCCGCTTGTAATCTTCGCAAGCTCCGATGCATTTGGCAAGTAGCTTTATGTTGCTCCTGGTATTTCCGGCAAAAATGTCCTTGAAGTCGACGAAGCTTTGCAGAAGAACGATTATTTGATTGTGCAGCGCAATAAAGAGACTGCTCATTCTATCGTCATTGTTGAAGAACGGCGAGTTGAGCCAAATTACGCGAAAGGCGTGAAGGATTTTTTTAAGATGCGGCTTCAATTCGCCGGGACTCGTGCAGGCATTCAAATCGGCGCAGGGCTTTTGTAGGAGACCGAGAAATTCAATGTTCGACTTGGACTCGATCATCCCGTGCTCGATCTCATCACTGAGAGCGACGAACTGTCGCGCGTACGTTGATTGATTCGATGCCAAAATCTTGAGCAGATGTCGCACCTCTGGACTTTCTATCTGATAACTCAGGCCACACAGATTTTCGTCTGTGATGGAAAAAAAGTGGGGATCACACGGGTGATCGCGATTATCAACGAGCACCGATACACGGTAGTTTTTGGCAATTTTCTCAGCTATTTTTTCACATATTTTAATGGTTTAAGGATTCACAGATTTCAATCGTTTAAGGACGTTGAGTCCCTATGAAACATGTTAATGTTAATTGTTCAATAAATAGCTTCTTAATCGTCATGAAATTTTTACACGACCTCCTGAATACTTCATGTAAAAACATACCAAATTTTCAGAATTCTATCATCATTACTTCAACCTCCTTAAGGGTTGAAATAAAAAATGATAAGAAAATTCTGAAAATTTGGTATATTTTTGTATGAAGTATTTAAGAGATCGTGTTAAAATTTCACGACGATTAGGAAGCTCGTTATTAAAAAATTAACATTTTGTTAAGAACAATTTTTAAAAGAAATAAATAAAAATTTATCAATAAACTTCGTTTTGTTTACGTTCCTTTCAGTATATTGTAGATATTATAAAATTGAGAGGTCAAAAAAAAACTTATTGCAAAGTTACATCAGTTTCCATAAAACAACATTTAATTTGTGAATGTTAATTGTTCAATAACGAGCTTCCTAATTGTCGTGAAATTTTTACACGACCTCTGAAATACTTCATACAAAAACATACCAAATTTTCAGAATTTTATCATCATTTGCGATTTGGGACTCAACATCCTTAAGGCCCGCACATTCCCTACCACAAGTGAGTTTCGGCGAGAACTTTGAGTAATTTGCGTTGGGAGATTAAAGTTTGAAAAAAATCAACCACATAGAAGATGCCAAGAACATTAATTTCTGGTAATAACGAATGCAAAAAAGTTATAAGTAAATTTAAAAAAAAACTTCGACAAATGTCCGGCGAACTACGTTTTTATATCATAAAATGATTTCGTAGATTTTTTTGAATAGGTATGAATTTTATTAGAATTTTCTTTCCATTTTCTTTTTAATTTTTTTTAATTAAAAAAAAAAGGATGAAGAGTCAGAAATGTTCAATATGTTCTCAGAGCAATGTTCCATATTAAATACAAGAAGTGTCCGTGGTATTGAACGAACAGTGTCATAGGTACAGCCTCTGAAAAATTCCAAAAACGGGATTTTTTAAATAGAGAGACGATTTAAAAAAAAATCATATGTGTTCAGAAAAATATCATAACTCACTTGATGTGAGAAGAAATAAAGTTTAACGGAGATTTTTTGAAACAATTCTTGTTTAAAAAATGTATTTATAAATTTTTGGCATTCTTATCATTCAAAACTAATGATCTTTGCATCTTCAATACGGTTGATTTTCTTCAGATTTTAACGTTATCGCAAAATACTCAAAATTCTCACCGAAACTTACTTTTGGTAAGGAATGTACGGGCAATACATCCTCAAGCGTCATAGTACGTGTTTCCAGCGTGGCCAGGTCGAGCATCTCTTCGATTTTCGATCAACTCAACCGAAAGATACTTTTTAACGTTTTTCCATTGTAGTATCGGGTGGAAAATTTATTTGTAATTTTTTCTGCACAATCACGAATATCAGGAAACTACAGGTTCTTCGTCTAGTAGGCAGAAGTCAGCTGCTCAATTTTCACATCACTATGTCAGACCGTTTTTGAGACAAATTCCGGAAACCTTCCGTGGCGAAATGTGTATGTCAAAAATTTAAAAAAACGTATGGAAGTGATAATTATGTCGAGTGATCAAGTTTGCATCGCACAAGCAAGCGTGAAAAAGGACGAAAAAATGCACGGACTCACGGAACGATTCGATAAGTCTACACCGGCTTCACGATGACTGTGTAGATGGTTATTTCATTACACAGAGTCAGCTGGGATTTCCTGCCAACGAGCCACTATATTTTACGTAATTGCGAGTCCAGTTCTTCTCCCTTTATCTCAGTCTGTTTTCCCCATATGAATTCCTCGTTAGCGAAATACCCTTCCCATCTCCTTTCCCCTTTTATTCTTGTAACTCATTGGTTTAAAGTTCCGAAATAAGTCATGAAAATAGCATTTAGCGAGTACCTTCGAGCAAAATTATTGCAGTTACGGTAAAATAATTCGTCTCGGAAACGAATGAGAAAAATCGTTTCTAATTTGACATCATTCCACCTGGCAAACTGATGGAAAATGTTCGCACGTCGAGTATTGATGACATTGAAGTTTGCATTTTTTATTCCTTCGTTTTTTATTATTATTCCGAACGTTTTTTGCAACTTAACATCATAAATCTGCAATAATAATACGCACAAACGTTCGAATGACTTTTCTAGCCTGAATCGGGGAAAAAGAAATTGTATTCACGAAAAAGACTCAATTTTCGTTGCGATCCAACGATGATAGCTTCAAGATCACGAGTATTGATGATTATAGGTGGTTTCTGCAAAGATACCTTTGTTTGGGTTTCTTTATGATGATTAGCAAATTTTACGAAATCTATTTTGGAGACTAGGAAGATTTGAAATTTCGAAAAAAAAAATTTCATATGTTTCCGTGAATTTCGATAGTACGATCCTCTTTGATTTGGCATTACGGTAAGGTGCGTATTGAACAAGTGACGTACCGTAAAATGGGGTTACTCTGAACAAGTTTTTTGTAGGTTACTTTTTTGAACATCCTAAATTCCAAGTTTTTTTGCTCCGATGAAGCAATGTGTCCTTCGGCTATCAAAACTATAAGAAAGTTAAGCTCCACCACCCGAGCAATTTTTATATTTAAAAAAATAAAAAATGTCAAAGTAACCTCGAGTGTGGGGTTTCTTCGACAAGACATTGAAATGCAACTTATATCAAAGTTTGAGGGTTACTTTGACATCATTTTGATGAAAAAATAATAATATTTTATGCGTTATACGTGGAACTGAATGAAAAACAACGATTTTGTACAAACGAATTGTCATCTTTGTTAAGGGGTTACCCCCACTTGCGATTTTGAAAAAATCGTTTTTTTATTGCATTTTTTTGAAGTATAAGTATCTGAGAATATGTCCTGAAAATTTCAAGTCGATCCGAACAAAATTGACTGAGATATGAGCGTTGAAAGAAAAGAATCCGTGAATTGAAGAACTGAAATTGAAACTATAAACGCGTTTTTCTCAAAATGGCATTTCTGAAGTCGGTGACCAAGATTACTCGAACACTAATGAACCGATCTTCTTGAAATTTTGCAGGCTTATTTAATACATAAAAATGTAGTCTTTAATCGTTCGATTTTTTTTGTTCGAAAAAAAATGGCCGTTTTATAGCCAAAAAACGGCCGTTTTTTTTTCGTTAAAATCGAACCATTAACTTTGACTGTCCGCCATTTTGTGAAAAATGAATATTTTTTAAAATCCTTCTATTAAAGACTAGTTTATACTTATATTTGACTAAATGCATCCGCATTTTTTTTTCAGATAATCCACTTCGCCGCAATGTTGGTCACCGCAAACCGTGTATATAAAAAAATTATTTCATTGACGGCCATTTGCCACTAAACAATGTAATATTTTTCAATAAAAAAATTACTGAAAGTTCTTCAAGATGCGTTCTTTAAGATGGTATATTGATCAATTAAAAAAGTTTTGTAGCTTTCTTTAAAAAAATTCATGAAAAAGGCCTTTTTTGCGCTACAAGTGGGGGTAGCGCCTTAAGAAAACATTTTACATAAAATAACAAGTACCTAGGGTACTATTATAGGCACTTAATCAGTCTTATAACTGTCATTAAAATCAAAATCAGCTTAAGCAAGATCACAATCAACTTTAGCAACATTACAATATAATATATTATAATATATTATAATATGATAACTCAGCCAACACATTTAAGCAACAATAGTACACCACCTGTTAAGGTAGCCCCGAAAACTGTCAACGTTACCCTTAATGTCAATTTAACCCTGTTTTACGACAACCTTCCTTCAATTAAGGGACTGAGGATAAGTCGGTCGGTCGTAACGTGAGCAGCAGGTCGAATTTCAAAGAACATATACACGTGACCCAGAGTGTAGAGATGGAAATGCTATTCTACAAATTTCTGCGCGATTGGTATACTGGTGCATGTACTTTATCAGTTTTACGAGGTGAATTCTCGGCGCATGGTACGCGGGGATCCCATGTATGCGGTTCTTTCGGTTTTGGGAAACACGATCCAGCCCCGAGGCTCATACTCTGTCTGGTGCGTTTTACTTCTGTTCTCTGCTTTCTGCCTCGTTCCCTGACTCCTGACTTTCCTTCTTCGCTTAATTTCTCTCTCTCTCTCTCTCTCTCTCTCTCTCTCTCTCTCTCACACACACTTTCTCTCTTTAATATCAAATGGGCTTGGACTGACGTGCGAGAATTTTCCTTGCCTCCACCACAACTGGCGAAAAGCGTCCACCGCAAAAATAATAAACAACCAACGGAATTTCCCTGCGTGGATCATCCACGTCGCATCCCGTCAAGCAAAATTTTTCCGCAAGGCATCAACTGCAACGAGTTATGGCAAATATTCTTCCAACTTTGACGGTATGTACAAAATGTGATTCTCGACCATCGCAATGTTGAACAGCAAACTGCAACAAGGGAGTTCCGAAATTCCATAGACATTTTTCCCGTTCCGACATTCGGCACGGATATTTTATTGGTGGGTGAAAATTGTCCGCCAGCCAAGGTAGCCGCGCGACGAGTCCGACGAATTTTCAATTTTTCGTTATTTTCGAAATTCAATTGAAATCGATAGTTTTCATAATGGATACGATAATAACGTGTACAACGCCTTTAATATTCGATTATGAGAGCCAAATCAAGATTGGAACACAAACCAGTTCAAAAAGAGCGAGCTGATTAAATAAATGTCATCGAAAATTGCATCGTCGGAATGGAACAAATTTTTTGCCAACTCTTGCTTGATTTCTACATTTTTATTATTATATCGGTATTATATTAGTACATATTTCAATATATTTATTATTGTTGTTGTTGTTGTTGTTGTTGTTAAATTATTAGGATCGCAAATCTGTAATAAGAAAACGCGAAAAAGTTCAAGTGATTTTCATAGCTTGAATTGCCGGAAGAAATGATTTGACATTAAAAAAAAAATTGGTTGAAATCTAATGATCCAAACGTTTACATCATCAAAATGATGGTTCTTTTTATTGTATAAATACAGTTGGATCTTATTAATCCGAATTCTGCATTACTTGATTTTTAAGTCCTATTCGATTTAAGTGGTCTGCATGCCTTAACATTTAAAAAGTACAATTTTTTAATTGCATCGTCTTATAGCCTAGGGTCTTCACTTTCATTTGATTAATGATTAATGATTGAACTAATTTATTTCTTTTTTGAAACAAAAAATTGAACTTTTTTTCTACCACATACGATTTTCATAATTTTCAGAGTTTCAAACTAGTATTTCATCATCCGCAAGACTTATCATTATCCTAAAAGTACATTTTTTATTTTTTCTTCGAAATCGCCCTAGTTGCCCACCACCCACACCGATTGGTCATCCAACAACGGCGACAATTTGTTTAAATAACTATAACTTCAAAGTTAATCAGTATTTTTCGTTAAAAAAAAATCTCAAACCGAAAAAAATATTAAAAATCGGCCTGTTTTTTGGGCTCCGAGATTCTGCAGACCCGTCAACGATTTGCGACCAGACTCAACAAAGAAAAACCGAACGTCGGTATTTATTTTCGTACTCGGGTGCAATAAAAGGCGATAAGAGAAGGTAACAGCAATACGAGGAATTCGTGGCTTACATCGATAAATCCAGAAGTCGTACTCGTCATTGAGGCAGAGAAGTTCGTGGGGAGTGGTTTGATCCTGGTCGCCAAGGGCCAATCTGATTTGGTGGGTCCAATGTACCACTACTCCCTCGAGACGTTTTACAAGCTCCTTATCGGTGTTTACCTCCTCCACAGTTTGATCGTTTCCTTCCAGCGGCAGATATATCACGGTCAACCCGAGCATTTTGTACCTGAGGTCCGTGAGACTGCACAAGAACGTGTGCAGGCTGGCACAGAAGTCAGCTTTGACGCATGTATTGCGTTTCACCACCGTTAAGGATTACACGCTTTGCTCTGCGTTCGTTTTCAGGAAATGTTAGGAGGTAGGCTCAAAAGGGCTTTTTTTTGCCCGACCCTTCAAATTTACTCGGTCTTCATCGCCATGGTAGCATTCGATGGTGCGCAGTTATTGTTGGAAAAGTTACGTCCCTTCGGTGGGGGGGGGGGGGCGTACATAAATTACGTAACCCAATTGGGGGGGGGGGTCGAGGTTTGTGTTACGTCACAATTTTAGAACTGCCAGAAATGGCAAAATTTCGGCACGTTCAAGTTAAAAATTTTTTTTACTCATTGTTCAGATTAGATGAAGTGCAAGCTCTTATTATTTTGTGAAATGTAATGGAGATGAAAAACCGTCATACCGCCCACGCCTTGATACATTAATTTAAGTATCAATATTCTAGAAAAAAAACATAACTTTATATAAAGAAAAACGGAACGAAAACTTTGATCGCGATTTTCTCGAAACTACTTTTCTCGACCTTGTCTCAGCGAATACTCAAAAACTTATCAACCGATTTTCAACTTTTTAAACACATTTTTGTAATCGCAGTGACTAAGGTCGTACGTAGCCGATTTTTTAAATTTTGATCATAACTATTTTTAAAGATTGCTTGAGTACAAAAAAGAGCCTTGAATATAGAAAAAAAAATCTTATACTGTAGGCATTTTCTAAAAAAAACCACAATAAAAAAAACGGCTACAGACAACGATAGGTACATTTGTATAGATATCGAAAAATTGTTGACTTTTACATTACAGATAACCTTTCATAAAGATGTCGATGGGAAAATGAAGATTTTTTTTTTCGTCGCCAAATCAGGGTTAATTGAAAAAAAAATCATAAAAATTAGTCTAAAACTAGATAAATATATACTTCATAAAATGAGTATAAACCCTATCCTTTCAAAATTAGTTATTTCTTTGGAAAAAAAACACGCAATCATTGACGGCAAAGCACCCGCTACGTAACGGAATAGGGGGGGCCAGGCGTTACGGCGTTGCAGAACCGTAACGCCGTGCCAGGCGTTACGGTTCTGTTGAGGGGAGGGTAAAAAATTGGGAAATTTTGCGTTACGTAATTTATTTACGTCCCCTGGGCTAAAAACGTCAATCACAATTAATCTCTGGACTAATTCCTGAATCGTCTTAAAACAACACTATCAATGGCAATTTTCGAGGCCACTTGCGCGAATATTGCACTTAAGGCCGGAAACAAGTTTAAGAGTGGGTTTCTTTTTTCAGTGATTTTCATGTTTTTTTTTACATGGAACGATGGATAAAATTTATCCAAACTTTGGGAATATTTTATTCATATTTCCAAACAAATATTTAAATTTATTTGCGAAACATTTTCTCTGAAAATATGGAACATGTGACCTGCCGCCCATCGAAAGTCGCCATCGGACTTTACTGTTTGTGTACACTCTGGAGGCCACATTTATCATCGGCAATCAATGCCAATTGAAGATTACTTTGAGACATGTTTTTCTTCTATACGAACCTAACTTTGAGTGAAAAAATGGAAAGTTCCATTTTTTTTAGAGGTGTTTGAACAAAAGGGTATAATTTTTGCCATTATTTATAATCTTTTTGCAATAAAAAATATATTTAAAACAATGACGTTACTCTAAATTGAGGTTCATATAGAGCGCAATTATATAAAGAAAATAAATATCACTTCATAAAATTATAGATTAGAAACTTTTTGAGCTCGAGTGCACACAAATTGAAAAAAAAGTCGTTTCGAGAAAAACGGGTTTAAAAAAAATTACCGAGAACAAAAAGGTCAAGTTAATAATTAATTATTTATGCTGGTTATCTGTTAATCATGCGATTACTTTTACTTAGAATTAATGGAATTATAAAAATCACTTTTTGAGTCAACTGAACTGGTACCCCCCCCCCCCCCCCCCCCCCGCCACAAAGGTTGGAGCGGTCTAGTTGAGTCAAACGACGGTATATGGATTTTTTTTTCAACGAACTTCAAATAAATGCGCACAAGGTATAGATGTATTTTGTAGATGCTAATATTTTATAAAATATATAATTAAAGGGCAAAATTATGCATTTTCATATTTCTATTACGCAAATAAGACAAAACTTTTGTGTAACAACCAACTTGAAAAAGTATAACATTATCGATGATTATTATGATAAAAGTGCGTCAGCGAATATTTGATACAAGCCAGAGTGAAATTGTGAGTCATTTATAATTATGCCTATTTATGTTAATGTTACGAGATTATTTATTACTACCATTAATTAATATTAAGTGTTGCCGATATACGGCAAAGTCGGGAAAATTGAGGTTGGCAGCAGTGCTCTTGCGCCAGCCAAGATTCGTAATCTTTCATCAAACCTTAATGGTTCAATATTGAATATAAATGGTTTACGATGGGCAAGATGGGTTTTTTTCCCTAAATGCTTACAAAGCTTTAGTTCGCGCAAATCCGTTGTTAAAAATGGTTTATCTTGGTGCGGAACAGCCAAAAAAATCACACCACCCGTGGCGTGAATGTCTTGCTCATCTAACCGCACGTAAAATTACATACATTAAGGAGTTGCTTGGGTTTCAAAGCCAAAAAAGCAAATTTTCTCTATTTAAAAAAATATAATATAAAAATTATTTCATTCGAAATGTTAAGCTCATAAAAGAGCAATATTTCAATCTTAAAAGAAAATTCATCCAAATGTTTGGGAAATTCAATGGGTGAAACGTAGTTTCCGGAGACCCCTAAAAAAGTGCCCTCGTGGTGGTGAGGATAACTTATGATAGCTTTATCTGTAATTAAAAAATCAAACTTTTTGTGTTACTAGATAAATATAGCTCGTGGTTGAACGAAGGATTTAAGAAAAAATAGTAATGTGCTTTTTTGGCAGCGTTGTATGCAAACTAGTTCAATTTTTGGTACAATTTACACTACGTATAGCCGTGTAAAATTAGTTGTAATCGAAAAAAAACTTTCGTTCAATCACTAGCCAATGCTATTTTGAAGAAGTATGCGAAATTTCAATAAGATCGGTGCATTAGTTTTTGAGAAATCGTGTCCACCGACTTCAAAAATAGTGTTTTGAGAAAAGTGCGATATACTTGAGTCGCTCCAAAGAATTCCCAAAGGCTCTCTCTCTCTCCTAGACTTTTACTCCGATAGACTTAAAACTTTGGGAGATTATTCTGGATATATTGTACTATTATATATAAGAATAAAAAAAATGATTTTTTGAATTTCTCAAACCCACGTTACCCCCTGAACTATTTTTGATCTGTGGTATTTGGTGGTAAAAAAATTGCAAAAAATTCGCAACCGTTCAGCATAGTTTAGGCAATACATACATATTTTTTTAAATTCAATCATGAATTATGACTAACGCTCGAACCTCCTTAATTTGTTGACTTCCAATCCGAATAACGATCCCCACTGCCATAAATTCGACGTACGTCGAAGTACTCGGAAAGTTAGGTGTTTCCATTTTTCAACTCTGCTCACAGTTCGGAAATACCGAGACTGCAACGAAATTTATCGGACGGTCAATTTCGTAAGTTGCCCCGACGCGTGACAAATACCATTTTTCCCCTTTTGACTGCACGGAAGGGAGGATGGAAAAATCTTAACGGATCTCACTCCCCACCGATGCCAATCGATCTTGCGGAACTGGCGAAACGGCAGATTTGTTGGTGCCGTAATTTTTGGACGTGCCTCGGGTCGAAGAACAACCTTTGCTTTCTTTTTTCTCGTAACCTACAAACTTTGCTGAACTTTGCTAATTGGAAGAAGCATAATCAAATACTACTTCCTTTAAGGGATTACGCCTAATTGTAAAAGTCGAAAAATTACGTTTTTCGAAACCAATATATTTTAACGGTACATCATCGCATAAATGTACCCTCTAAATTTCAAGGTGATCGGAGCAAACTTAACAGACTCATAGGCTGTTATGTCGGAACCCTCGGAGTGTCGTTCGAAACGTTAGACGCTTTTTTTCTCGAAAGTACGTTTTCAAAGTCGGTGAGCAAAATATCTTTAAAACTACTGCATCGATATTTCCGACATTTTTAGGGCTTTTTGTAAATGTAAGAGTAAATTATTTTATCGATAGATCTTTCCTATTTATACTTTCAATTTAATGAACAAAAAATGCCCATTTTTCTTCGCAAAAATCAAGACTCTCGCCTTGAACCTTAATTTTTCTCTGACTACTCACATTTTTTTGCTAACTTAGGGTACGGAAATCACTGAATTGCTCGTTCCTATCAATAGTCGAGATTTGCAATCTCAATCAAAGGAAAAAATATTGATTATAATAAAATTCAATGAATAAGCAAAAAGTAAGTACTTCTGTTGCCGTCCAACGGTGCAAACTTCACCGCGATTAGAAATATACGTTTCCCATTTATATTTATATATATAAATTAGGTTAGAAATAGTTTGGTAGATTTTTAGTTCCCCATATAGAAATATGGCGAACTGAAAAAAGTTTTGACACAAGAAATAATACAAATAATATTTATATTAAGTTATTTATCGTTATATATATATATATATATACATATATAAGCCGTTTATTGAATACGAAGAAATTGAAATCTCGTAAATGTTTAACCCAATGTAGAAACAACTATTGTCAAATTGTTATTTATTAATTTTCAATATTATTTACATTAGTATACACATATAGGCAGATATACATAAGTATATATCAGTCTGTGCATAATAATAAAATAATTTACAATAAACTACACACAATAAAATCATTAAATAAAAGATTTTTCACCACATATATATGGCTGTTAAAACAAAAAATAAGATTAACAATATAACAATGACGTACAAAACGATTTGGAAATGGTCCTTTTTCAAAATGGATCAATATCAATCATTTTAGATCCATGAGACTCCACTTTTTTATTTATATTCGAAAAAAAGTTTTTCTTCCTTTGAATTTGTGGAAATTCGACGAAATGGGAAATTAGTGCGAGTGCAAGAGTTATTATTAGCTTTCAAACTGAGCCTCGCCGCATCTCAACGAATCCGGAGACGTAAAGTAAGAGCGATGAAAATTGAAAGTTGTGCAATGCTTACTATATTCATTGCTATATTCATAGAAAATTCACAAAGTACGCGGAAAGAGAATTTAAAAAAAAACCACTTTCTCACAGAGACCTATGACTATAAACGAGAGGAGGCAAAGCACAAGATTCAACTTTTATTACTGTTTCAAAAACTCGACGGAAAGCACCATCTCCGTGTGCACCTTGAAACGCGCTTCGTATCATCCCGGATTAGCTTCTTAATTTTTGAACACCCTTCTCACTCTTTCTCTCCCTCTCTCTTTCTTTCTCCATGCCGTTAGCACTCCTACTCGTACCTATAAGATGCTCCACTCGATATAAAACGCCGATCAAATTTCCGCACGCCAGTATCTTTGACGAAAGAAATGAAAGATAATTGGCATACTATTTTTTTTTATGTCCTCATGAAAGGTACAACTTCATCAGCTACAAGCCTTTTGTCCATTAATCATTTTAATCCGCTAGCAGTACATATTATAAAAACTTTTATATTTCATGAAAACCGCAATTTCACGATTACCTCAAAAAATGTACAACTTTTTGAGCTTGACGCCCTTAAAGCGACAAAAACTTTGACGGGTGCAAAAATTCGATTTTTTTGCAGTTTCTCAAAGTATAATAATTCAAGAATGTGTCGAAAAAAGTTCGATTTGAATTTAATATTCGAAATTGACCAAGTTTCAGAAACTTTCGATCGCGTTTTTCTCCAAACGACTTTTCTCAACCTGGCCGGAATCGAAAGCTATAATTGTCCGATTTTTTATTTAAAAACCAAAATTTTCCTAATTGCCGTTCTCAACGTTGTGTGTAATCGTTTTTTTTTCGTTGTTGTAATTAATATTGTTTAAGCCTCCAAATATAAGTAAAAATTTGGCCACAATTATACTTTTTTTTAACACTCGCCATTCTGTTTTTTCTTGCACAAAACAGCTACGTACAACGAGAACTTCATTTATATAGATTACGAAATTATTTTATTTTTATTTTTCAGACCAACCATTGTCGACTTATCGATCCGGTCACTGGACCAGATTTAATAACACCTTATTTTCCAAAATAAAAATTTACTCGAAATGCGTTTAACGTATACTTAAGGATGTTGAGTCCCTATGAAACATGTTAATGTTAATTGTTCAATAAATAGCTTCTTAATCGTCATGAAATTTTTACACGACCTCCTGAATTCTATCATCATTACTTCAACCTCCTTAAGGGTTCAAATAAAAAATGATAAGAAAATTCGGAAAATTTGGTATGTTTTTGTATGAAGTATTTAAGAGGTCGTGTTAAAATTTCATGACGATAGGGAAGCTCGTTATTAAAAAAATTAACATTTTGTTAAGAACAATTTTTAAAAGAAATAAAAAAAAATTTATCAATAAACTTCGTTTTGTTTCCATTGCTTTCAGTATATTGTAGATATTATAAAATTGAGAGGTCAAAAAAAAACTTATTGCAAAGTTACATCAGTTTCCATAAAACAACATTTAATTTGTGAATGTTAATTGTTCAATAACGAGCTTCCTAATTGTCGTGAAATTTTTACACGACCTCTGAAATACTTCATACAAAAACATACCAAACTTTCAGAATTTTATCATCATTTGCGATTTGGGACTCAACATCCTTAATAAAATACCGCTATCCAAATCCCATATAAACAATCTAAGACCAAAAAAAAATCGGAAAAAACTATCTTTTTCGGCCACCTTGATGCATTAAAAATTTCGGACCAACCACAGCACATGTATAAAAACGTTTGTATGTTGCAGATACTCCGAATAGACTTCATAGCAACATTGATTTCCCAGCCCTGCAAGCATTTTTCGACTTTCAAAAAGGCCAAAAAAATTTCAACGAGCAACAGCTTACTGCAACATCTCACAGACATTACAATATTCTTCGTGAGATTCTTAAAGAGTCTGGTGATCCTATTATTGCATTTCTCTCCATAAAGTACAACTTTCCACAACGTTTCTCTGCGCGTTAAGGGGTCTTCTAACTTTAGACTCTCAAAAAAAGGCTATTTTCATGATTTTTTTATAAGTTTATATTATAGATGTTGATACAAAAGTCGTTACACGTAAAAAATACACTTTCGAAATACATCACAATTTTTCAAAATGTATTTATTTAACCCAAACAAACTTTAAACGTGTTTTTCTCAAAACAACGTTTTGCAACGGTCTGTTGATAAAATCTTGGAAACTACTGAGCCGATTCTTATGAAATTTTAACCACATATTCTTCACAACTATAGCTATAGCGCACATCAAGGATTTTTTAATCTTTGATATTTACTATTTTTTTGCCAAAAACGGTGAAAAGAACACGTTTTTTGCGGAAAAATGTCCGCCATTTTGTTATTTTTGCATATACAAAAAGTCGTATGATATGCGCTATAGCAACTAACATACTGAATCTAAAACCGTTTGATTTTTTTGTTCCGGATGATTCGGAGCGCAGACCTACAATTTTTTAGGACATTTTTCAACTACCATTTTCGTATATAAATAGTGACATAAATAAATAAATAAATAAATGTTTCGAATGTATTTCGAAAGTGTGTTTATTAAGTGTAGCAACTTCTATATCAATATCTATAATATAAACCCATCAAAAAATTCATGAATATAGCCTTTTTTAGCGTCTACAGTGAGAAGACCCCTTTAAAAAAACTCGAAAACTTTATACTATCTGTTAATTATATCGTGCCAGTCAACGAGAGCACTGTCACATTTCAGGGATGACGACCGCAAGGCGACCGAATAAAGAATGAAAGAAAAACAAATAACCATCTCCACGATTGCTCCCTAACAGCGAGGATGAAAGAGCTCTCCAGGGATCTCCAAAAAGTTGCTACGTTTGTGAAAGCGCTAGCCCGGGACCTTGATTTGACGGGCTACGAGTCAAGTGACACATGACGCATATATCGATTGGGATGTCGTCACGACGGGCGAAACTGACGACACTGCCAGTTGTTATGACTGCGCGGAACATCGTGCGCAGCCACCACCGAAGAAGATGCGGACAAAGTGCGTCAATCTTTTACGCGCGTTTTCTTCTTTCCCGAAAATCGACTCTTTCACCAGTCAAAACATATTCCGTAACCATTGGAGGCCAGGAAAACGGTTGTTAGTGGAGTTTGGGAGAGAAGTTCCCCAAAGGCTGCGGTAAGTTGGAGAGAGGAGGGTGGGGGTTGGAACGAAGGACGAAACAATGGTGACAAACAGTGACGCTCGGCAATGAACAGTGTGAGTGATTATACATTGCATTTGACTGGAAATTATGATAATAGCTTGGCATCGCTTGGTCCTCAACTCCCGCTGCTGCTTTCCCTCCATTCTATTCTGTTCCCCGGGTCTAACCTCCGGTACACTCTCCGGAAATTCATCGGGCGTTCCCCACCTTCTTCACTAATGGGATTGCGGTCCAAGTTACAAATTCACTCTGCCATCCCATACTGGCTTCGTTCTACCTGCAGCTATAATGCTTCGAGACACTTGTACACAGCCTAAAGCAGCCTCCGCACACGCGACGTGCCACCATTTTCCAACTATCCCAAAACTGTTTACACGTTTTGAATTATCGGGAAAATAATAAAGATTCGAAATTGATTTTAATCGGAACTAAGGACCGCGCACCGTGCTCGACCGGGTGGCTTTTCGCAGCTGCAGCGTTCGAGCACAGCCGCGCTATTCAAGTCCATTGGGCCATCGTGCTGCTGGATCGGAAGGCAGCGGTGGCTAAGTAGAATTGAAATTGGAAATTGGGCTGAAAATAATGAAAAACAATATCGCCGAAACGTGGGTCTGCTGCTGTCCGTTGGAATGAACTCATTTTTATCAACAGTCTCCGCGCCGTTGATGATGTCGTACGATCGAGTATTGTATCGGTGGTAGGAAGAAGTTGAGCCGGTGGTCCAGAGACACGATACAGAGACGGTAAAAGCTTTTGGAACTTCGCAATCACCGACGTGTCTCTTTTTCTGACACTCGCGGCTTTGTCGTTCCCCCTGCACGGCAGAGGAACTTGCAGCTACATCGCGGAAAACGTTACGATATTGCTGACTGCGCTTCAACGTTCCGGCAGCCTTCTGAATATCAGCTGTGGCAATGTTATACTCCATTGATAAGTAGCTACAATGCGAGAGGCTCACGGTAACGTTGCCGAGACTCTTCGTCAACTTTTGTTTTCCGGAGACGCAAGTACTATTCGATTTTGGAAAACTAACGTCACACGACGGACAAGCACTTCCGTGCTTGTCTTGTTCTTCACTTTCTTTGGGTTCACGGGAGAGCCTGAAATAAAGCAGGACTAGATTTTCAATACACGCGCTTGCTACATTACGCGAAAATCTATAAAATCTACAAATACATCTTACTCAGAAGATATAAAGCTTTTTGCAATAAAAGATATGTCAAAAAAATATATTTTTTCGACCCAAAGCTGATTTCCTTCACTGTTGAAATCATACATCGCTGCTGATACACTGCAGTGCGCTGTAGCTACGAGATTACCGCGGGATACCGCTAGGGGCGGACATTTTCGTATTGCTGATATTGCATCAATGGCGCAGCTACGCGAAGCAATCAATATGCAATATTACAATACTGTAACGCACTGTTGTTGCAGAATTTCGAAACAGTTTTCTTATCATTTTGATTGCCTTCTACGGAAGCCCGATGAACTATGGTGAAATGTATTTTAGTCATATGAAAGCTAAGACGTTTAAATTAATTATTTAAATTATTTAAATAGTCATTAAAAAGCTAAAGAGTGTTCAACATCAGGATAGATTCACACGTGTTCGATAAATCGTCGCGACGCTCGAATTGAGGGAAAAAAAATTCGATAAAGGGAGGCGCCGAAATAGAACCCAAGCAACGAACATCTGAAGCTCAGGAATCTCTTGGGCGATTTTCTGGGGAGCTTGATGGCCCCTTGAAATGATAGCGGACGCAGGGTAGGAAAGAATGACGAACGGGTTTATCGAATTCGCACTGGGAAAAACACCAGCACCAACAATCTTGTGCCCGAGGGAGGAAAGAGAGAGAGAGAGAGAGAGAGAGAGAGAGAGAGAGAGAGAGAGAGAGAGAGAGAGAGAGAGAGAGAGAGAGAGAGAGAGAGAGAGAGAGAGAGAGAGAGAGAGAGAGAGAGAGAGAGAGAGAGGAAGAGAGAGGGAGAAACAGCGTATGCTTTGTCTTGGATTCTATGGGACGACGTTACAAATCACCCCCAACATCCCTTGGCCTATTCGGTCTTGTATACCGAGCGACATATATTTCGATCTCTCTCTCTCTCCCCCTCTCTCTCTCTCTCTCTCCCTCCATGTCTCCTTCTGCTCCGCTGCCGAGAACAATGTTATACATGGCAACCGCTCCTTAGCAACATCTTGGGTCCAGCAGATACGCAACCCACCACCCCCTAATAGTTCACCGTAAACGGAAGAGCCCGTCAATTGGAGCTAGATTTGAAAACGCCGATTCTAGAATTCCTTTGCACGATCTATTTTCGTCCACTGCAAAAAATACAGACAGCACAATAAAGCCTCTCGCAATGATACGCCATTTTCTTCGAATTCCGGTAAATGCGAGAGATCGATGAGCTGATCGAGATTATCGTCATTGTTATCATTGTTAATCGAAATTCACAATTCATTTAGTCGGCAAGAGATGGCAGTATTAAATCAATCGTTTTGGAACGGTTATCAACGAGTGTCCAGACGATAGTTTTTGACATTTTTCTCGGCTGCTTATTGAGCGACTGCTGTGGTTGGAGCATCAAAAGGCGTGTTCCTATCAGGGCCAGGTCGAGTGACTTCTCCATTACCCAGCAACTCTAGTGGAAGATCATTTTTCAATCTTTTTCAATTACAGCTTTGCGTGGCAAACCGACTTGTATCGTTTTTTACACAAGTGTCCGGGAGATATAGGTCCTGCCCGCAGTAGTCAGACATGGATTGTGCATATTTCGAGACTTTCGGTTTAGTCGTTTTTGAGAAAAATTCCAAAAATGTTGCTGCGTCGCTGAAATCGTGCCATACCGTCTTGAATTTGGATTAGGCACAAATATAATAGTCCCATTAGATAAGAAAAAAAAACACTTTCAAAATTTACTGGATAAATTTTTCAAATAGTCTCCCATGATCTGGCATATAGGACTTGGTCAGCACGAAACATCTCCCTTTCGCTTTTTTCTGGAATTCGAAAGTACTCTAACTCTACTGGATTATTCGAGATCTCTAAGCCGAAAAGTTTGAAAATCCTTTGCGAACAAAAAGTCTCAAACCAAAAGGCTTGAAGAGCCTCAAAAGCCGCCATATTTCAGCCAAAAAGTTTCGAAACTCGAAGAGAACCTGAGGTAAAATCCGGAGGCCCTCTTCGCATTGAGACAATCCTGGCCCGAAATGTAAAACCCTGTGCAGTGGGCAAAAAATGGCAATGGCTGAAGTCATCGTTTGCGACGGCGTGTTCATAGGGTGTACATAATGTGTCACGTGACGAAATAAGACACCCTTGCGAAACAGTCGCCGCGGGAGTTGAAACCGACAGGGCGTGGATAGCCAGTGGCAGTTAAGATCGATGAGAGTCGGACATTAAGGCAGTTGGCACACTTGGGTGCAGCATCCACGAGTGTTTCGAATTAAAGCGGCGCGTCTGTGTACTTGGATTTGTACGTGCACAGGGAACGTCTACAGAGCTCTTGAAACCACGGAATTTCGAAATGAAATAAGTCGAAAAAAGAATAGAACGAATGAGGAAAAAAAAACGCTCAGCAGACTGGAAGTTCCGAGGAAAATTCACGCGAATGTTGTTCCGGATGTGCACCCAAGCTGGGACCGACTGAAACTGGGGACGCAAAGACAAGAGTGCCAACGTCGAAAGCGACAAGGAGCAGAGCTTGGCACGCATTAAGTTCAACGTCGAAAGATGCGGAAGATGGTCGCGATGGAAATTGACATAGCGGGAGCATGGTGTTGGCACGGCCGCGATTTAAAAAAGTGATTTTTGTGATTTTTCTTTGATTTTATTTGCTCGGGTCAAAGATATTGTCTCGTCGAATCAGAAAATCATTTTTTTCTTTCCAGAATCGTAATTACATACATTCAGATGATTTTTCAATTTAAGTGTCTTTGGTTAAATTAATGCACATCCCTTAAGGGGTTACCCCCACTTGCGATTTTGAAAAAATCGTTTTTTTTAATTGCATTTTTTTGAAGTATAAGTATCTGAGAATATGTCCTGAAAATTTCAAGTCGATCCGAACAAAATTGACTGAGATATGAGCGTTGAAAGAGAAGAATCCGTTCTTCGTGTAAACTGAAATTGAAACTTTAAACGCGTTTTTCTCAAAATGGCATTTCTGAAGTCGGTGACCAAGATTACTCGAACACTAATGAACCGATCTTCTTGAAATTTTGCAGGCTTATTTAATACATAAAAATGTAGTCTTTAATCGTTCGATTTTTTTTTCGAAAAAAAATGGCCGTTTTATAGCCAAAAAACGGCCGTTTTTTTTCGTTAAAATCGAACCATTAACTTTGACTGTCCGCCATTTTGTGAAAAATGAATATTTTTTAAAATCCTTCGATTAAAGACTAGTTTATACTTATATTTGACTAAATCCATCCGCATTTTTTTTTTTCAGATGATCCACTTCGCCGCAATGTTGGTCACCGCAAACCGTGTATATAAAAACATTATTTCATTGACGGCCATTTGCCACTAAACAATGTAATATTTTTCAATAAAAAAATTACTGAAAGTTCTTCAACATGTGTTCTTTAAGATGGTATATTGATCGATTAAAAAAGTTTTGTAGTTTTCTTTAAAAAAATTCATGAAAAAGGCCTTTTTTGCGCTACAAGTGGGGGTAACGCCTTAAAATCACTGATTCATCATTTTTTTTAGGAGCCCATTACAATTTCTCCTCTCATATTGCAGACGTGAATTGTTTGTTTTAAGGGCTAACACCACTGTGGAATTTTAGACATTTACAGTGGTGTAAGCCCTTAATCAAATTAAAATGAATTCGAATTTCGGTCTGCCAGAATTTTATTGATATTCAATAAAATCATGTATTTATTTCAACTGAAAGTTCCGATCAACTGCAACCGATGTCGAAAAACCCCATTCACTTGACTCCAATAAAATTTGATTCGAGTTGAATACACTTTTTTATTCAGTGCAATTAAATTATATATTTGACGTAAACGAATATTTTATTTCATTATAATTAAAACGATACTACTTCTTATAGGAAAAAAAACTGAAGCCTGACAATCATGTTCATTTTGCGAATGTTTTGGAAAAAAATAACCATCAGAGATCAAGTTTGCCAATCGAACTAAACAGAATCGTTAGCACGGATTGGTAACAGCCGCGATATTCTTACAAAATATTGATGCGAATAAATTAATCGGCAACTTCAAGAAAAGGATACTGTCGGACCAGGTCTTCATTTTGAAAAAATTCGGCGCCAGTAAATTTGCGGTCATCCTGAGAATTGTAGCCTCGATATCCTCGTTAACCGTGCCGAACATCACGTTCGCGTCGAAGTTTTTTGCAGTCACGATATCCGCGGGTGCTCGGATGAAGTATGTGAGTTCGTGAACTGGCATAATAGGAACATTCAGCTCGGAAGTTAGAACGCTGCCGCGGTAGTATATGCTAAGGATCGTTTTATCCGGGATGGTGAAGAAGTCGCGAATGTTCGAATCGCATTGATCGTTCCAATGCTTCTCCTCTAATCCGCTCAACGTCGTCAATTGTTTTATGATGTCCACCTGAACCGAGAGACAAAAACAGTATTGGACACCTGTAGTATGAAAAAGTAGCGTGGATATGTGGTGAAGTTAGCATCATTGGAATGTAACGAAAATTCTTTTTTATTTTCGTTTGTTTTCCATTTTTACTGGCGTCCAAAATAATTTTTGACAGATTTTGGTTGTGGGTCTCTAGTGAGGATTCTAAAAAAAGTTCGGCATAACTTTGGCCTGCCGAAAAAAACATTGGGAATTGGAAAAACGTCGACAATTATTTTATAATGTCCGCCTGAACATTTTGAACATCATTCTGATTAATATTTAATCAAAACAAAGAAATATAAAGGGTGACCTGTATATAATAAAAAAAGGTTTGCCATTGCTTTGATTTACAAAAAATCGGCAATCGGAAAGACATTGTCAATTATTTTATGTCAAAGACAAAAGCAGTACTGGTCACGTGTAGTTTGGAAAAGTAGCCTAGATATATGTTGTTGCAGTTAGTATCGTTCGAATGCAACGAAAATTCTCTTTTATTTTCATTTCTGCTCTATTCATACCGTCATCCAAAATAATTTTTGATAGATTTTGTCTGTAGGTATCTAAAGATGATCTCGAAAAAAGTTTGCAACATCTTCGGTCCGCCAAGAAAAATTGCCAATTGGACAGAAATTTTTGTTTTGGGTCCTAACAATTTCTTCAATGCCATCTAGATATTACAGTACGTCTAGATTGCCTATGAATTCATGTTCGATGTTTGAAGGCTTACTGACTACACAAATACTTGTAATATTTCACCAAACGTCAATTATTTTCTCGTCATGCCCATTTTTTCTAATCTTGCCGAAGATGTGGCAGACAGGAGAGTGTCAAATTGAAAAGCGTTTTTCTCCCTTCTCATCATGGCCCTTGAAGGCTTGATAGATTAACGTAGATAGATCAGCTAGACTTGTTTAAAAAAATTTTAATCGTTCGAGTTCCACAAGTCGAACAGTCTAATCTAAAATTAATCACAATCCTTTGTATTTAAGGTTATAGAATCTCAATCATCTCAATTCGATAATCCATTTCGAAAATTCAAATAAATATTTCATTTCGAAATGACCATCTGCGATTCTGCATTTGGGACGTTGGCAGATGAAGAATGACCACCGCCAAAAACTTCAAACTGCCCATCATTATACGAGACGTCAACTTCCCCATGCGCAATATCAAAAGAATTCTGACGTTCGAAAAGTTCCCAAATAATTTCCGACTGCGTTCTCACTTGATCTCCTTACTCAACGGCTTTTCAATACACCCTATCCTGATGGCCTTTGGGGAGCTCTATTGTGGTGATCCCCATAAGTGCAGCCACGCTGAATCCCTCGAAGGACCCGAATTTTATTGGGGCTGCCCCGGCAATTTGCCGCAACCACTGTTGGAATAGGGTAAAGCCTGTGAGCGGAATAAAACGATGGTGAGATTCGTCAGAACGACATGTCATCGGAAGTCACAGCTTTACGACGTCCCAGAACGAGGCGGGCGCTTTGGCACATCGTGACGAGTGACGTTTTATCGGCGAGTGTACAAGGCAACATTGGACAGCGAGCACGAGACACGATCGATTCGGGCTAAATAATGTTCGAAGAATGGTACGGATCGATTGGTGAACGTGTTACGTGCTTTTGGCAGTGGTTCGATCACCGCGCATGGGGGCGGAATTTCAATCAGTTCGCGAACTGGATTGTGTTCCCCCGCAAGCGTACCACCGTGTTCGATCGCCAAATTTATTTAGACGAAATTTTGCACCAGGGCTTGCGGTGCTCGGGAAGCTCCGCTATGAGGACACACAGGGCCTCTCGTCTTCCCGTGAATGATGACGTTCCTTGGCCCCGCGCCAGACTTGTAAATACCTACGTGTCGTATGGAAGGAGTTACGTGCGAAGAAGCGTGCAGACGGCAATAAGTCCGGGCTCAAGCCCCATTCAAAATGTTTCGGCGATTCTCAAGTCCTGAATTCGTTTGGGAGACACATATAACGTCGAACTCTTGACAACCCTGCCGGGACTGTAACAATGCCGAATAGTGACAGGCGCTATTCTGGAACGGCGAATGGCAGCAGCAATCGCGTCGGCGTGAGACTCCGGCTAAACTCGAACGACGCAAGTTCACGGGCTGGATCGGTTACGCGTAACTCTACCGAAATGTAGCACCCTTGTTTACGTTGATGCGCAGTGGTAACGCCGTGCGAGTTGTCGTACACCGTTGAATTATCGTGCTGCTCGCGTGGTGACGGAAAATCCATGAGTTTTTCGCATTTTTCGTGGAAACGGCTCGCCCGAATGGGCCCAAATTTGGACAGTCGACGTCTGACTACCGAAGGAAGGACCTAAGACTCCCAAATTTTCGGGATTAGGAACATTAAGGGGGTACGTGGGTTTGAAAATGTTTAAACATCATTATTTTTTATTTTCGTTTTAACTCGAATGATTGGTACGTCGTATTTTTATAAAATGGATTTTTTTTCTATAAACATCGGGGTTTTTTTGGGTATGTTCGGACACTTCTAGTAAAAAACAGAGCTCGAAGTTTCTGATAAAATGGATCAGGTTTGTTTAGTGAAATTAATGGAAAGTGACTACAACAACGTCTTAATAATCGATGCAAATTTCGGCAATTCATTGTGAGAGAACTGATTCAAATGAAAAAAGCAAAAATCAGAGTAAATTCATTCATTGAAAAACCCGTCCGGAAATTTGTTGAGGCATCCCCAGTCCCAACCACATCCCTATAGAGATTTAACGGAAACGCCGGAAGCAGGGAGTCTGCATTTGGATCGAAGTGGGTTCCGCGCTATTTTCCGATTGACGTCGTTTGAGAACTTTTTATTGAAAATTCTCGAACGGAATTTGTTGGATCTCCTAACAATAAATATCCTTCCGTTATGCACTGCACAAATTTGGTGGGGAGTTCGAACAAGGACCCAGATATTTATAGGGATTTGTCAGGGACACCGCACATAGGGAGTCCTCATTGGGATCCAATTGGATTCTGAACTGTTCCTCGGTAAACGCCCTTTGAGAATTCTTACCACGTTCCAATCGAAAATATGTGAAAAGTTATGAGAGAAAAAACTCGGCGTGGTGAAACATAACCGGCACGCTTCGTGGGCGTGTACGTGTGTGGTGACATTATGTCAAAGTGCAATAAAATTAATAAACGATAATTGCACGGATTTTTCAGTGATGTGATTCAAATTGATTTTTAAGAGGGGTGACCTTTCGGCTAGGAACAAATATGCTGATTTTCATGATGTTTCTTAAAAGGAAAGATTTGATCACCATTCTTGAGATTTAAGGGGTTACGTGGGTTGGAAAATTTCATAAACCCGTTTTTTAAATTTTAGTGTCTAATGGAACAATATGTCTAGAATATTCTCCCAAAGCTTGAAGTCAATCGGAGTAAAAGCCTAGGAGAGAGAGCCTTTGGGAATTCCCCCGTTGGGAAAGACCGGCCGAGAGCAACGCAGGTATATCGCATTTTTCTGAAAACACTATTTTTGAAGTCGGTGGACACGATTTCTCAAAAACTAATGCATCGATGTTATTGAAATTTTGCACACTCCTTCAAAATAGAAACCAGATGCCACCGGCTGACTTTCCCAAATTGTTGGAAGAATTTTTTTTTTAATATTGTTGAAATGTTGCTCTTTTATGTGCTTAACATTTGGAATAAAATAATTTATATATATATTTTTTTTAATAAAGAAAATAGTCTTTTTTGGCTTCGAAATCCACGTAATTCCTTAAGCATCGATTTGCCATGCGAAACTTCATTTGTTTCAATTTTTTTCATTATGTTTATTGTCTAGAATATTTATTTGATAATTCAGGCTATTGATATTTAAGATTGATGAAAAAGTGGACGATTGAGAAAAATTGAATCTCGCTGCGTTCCAACGGTGCAAACGACAGGGTGATGAAAAAGGTTGAAAAGAGAGCTTCCGGTTGAGGTGATAGCAAATTCCGTAGATACTCGACCTAACCATGATAGAATGGAATATTTTGATGCTTGAACCATCACGATCGGTGAAAAAATGGCTGAGAAAAATACGCAAAACTATCGTCTAGGTAAACGTTGATAATTGTGAGACGTGTGCGCCTCACAAGCGAAACGGAGTGGCCGAGAGGTGCCTGGATCTTCCTTATTTGAAGTACAACGCAACGACGCTAATTTGGTGTCCGACAACAAACCCATGTTTGGGTTTGTTGTCGGACGCCGCGAAAAATGTCACCCTCTTTCCCGAGATTTATGCGGTTGCAACTAAAGTGTGGTGTGTTTTAAGCACCACGACATGCCCTTTATTACGAAACTTTATGATTTCTTGTGAAAGTTTCTTCATAAAGCAGACGCTCCAGCCTGCCTGTACAGCCAATAGAACAATCATTTTTCTTCTTGAATGAGTTCGACATTAAATTCCGTATCCCGTTCACTCGTCCAGTTTGGGCGCAAGAATTTCTTAAGCCAATTTCATATTTGGGTATTTCCTTTTGGGCATCATTCGCTCGCTCCCAGGTCCTATAGTTCTTCAAAAAAAACGAAAAGAAAAAAAACAACGTGTCTAAAAAATTATTTATTTTCTGACGCGTTGAAGTGTTCACGAAAAATGCTGTAACCTTATTATTCGAAAACTAAATTTTAGTGCAACTAAAGACAGCTTTTCGTTAATCGTATTGAAATTTATTTAAAACAAGAAATAGCTGGTAAAATAAATTTAAAAAAAAGCATTATGTGTCAAAAATGCCCATCATTTTCTAATATGTTGAAGAGGTCACAAAAAGGCTGAGGCTCGTGATTCAAAAACTAAGTTTCATTGGAACGAGACACAACTTTTCATCAATCTTTTTTAAATTTAATAATAACCACTGATTGCCGTTTCAAACAAATCGAAGAAAAACCATTGTTACGAAAATGTTCTTTATTGTCTGACATGTTGAAGAGTTCACCAAAAACACGGAGGCTCATTGTCCAATGACTAAATTTAATTGAAACGAGAGACAGCTTTTCATCATCCTCGTCAAAATTCGATCAAAACGGGAGATAGATCTTTCAAACAAATCGAAAAAACATAATTGTGACGAAAAAGTTTTTCATTTTCTGATATGCTGAAGAGTTCACAAAAAACGTTGAGGCACATGATTTCAAAACTAAATTTTATTAAAACGAGAGATAACTTTTCATCATCCTCATTAAATAAAATTCAATCTAAAAAAGAGATATCTCATTCAACAAATCGAAAAAAATCATTGTGACGAAAGTGTTCTTTATGTTCTGATATGTTGAAGAGTTGACAAAAAAACCCTGAGGCTCATGATTCAAAAACAAGATGCTATTTAAACACAAGACAGCTTTTCATCATCCTCATTAAAATTCAATCAAAACGAGAGACATCTCATTTGAAAAAATCGAAAAAAGTCATTGTGACGAAAGTGCTCTTAATGTTGTGACATGTTGAAGGGTTGACAAAAAAACCCTGATGCCCATGATTCAAAAACCAAACGCTATTCAAACACAATACAGCTTTTCATCATCCTTATTAAAATTCAATCAAAACGAGAGACAGCTCTGTCAAACAAATATAAAAACATCATTGTGCCGAAAGTGTTCTTTATTTTCTGATTTGTTGAAGAGTTCACAAAAATCCCCGAGGCTCATGATTCAAAAAGTACATTCTATTAAAACGAGAGACAGCTTTTCATCAATCTCATTAAAATCCTTTTCATCAATCTCATTAAAATCCAATTAAAACACGAGATGGCTTTTCAAACAAATTTAAAAAAGTCATTTGCGTGAAGTTCTTGACGACACCAAAAAGCCATGCAACGCTACCAAGCTATGAACGTGGAACGCATCCACGTCACAACCCAATACAAGTCGAATACAACACCCCACCAAGTGCCTCGTCAAAGCCAACATGTATGCCCAAACGCTTCACAATATCATCCCTATTCGCTGCAACGATACAATTACACAATTAATAAATAACAACAGTTTCCCCGCAGAGTTTCGATGCTTCATTCGATACTAACTCAAGGTTTGGCTTAAATGAAATGCTTCACAATTAACTGTACGAGCGCGCGTGCGTGTCTGTGTGCGTGATATCTAACCCTGCGCTGCTTCGTGAAACAGCTGCAGCTCCGCAACTCCGTAGCAACAGCCAATTAGCAGACGAATAAAACGACGACAATACCAATCTCGGAGTTGGGATTCGTACGAATAAAACTAAATGCAAATGGCCTACCGGTTCCCTTTATCACGGATGGAAGGTACGTTGGTATCCGTTGGTACCGTTGAAAGCAGAACTTTAATCTCCCACTCCCACTCGCGGGATGGAGAACGAGCAGATAGCACGACATCTGTGCGCCCAGCTTTATGCATTCGCATACCCATTATGACACGTTTGGGGGAACCCTTTTTTTCCGTTTCAGCTCTTGATCTGAAGAGTCGTTATAATAACAGGCAGAGGATAACCGCTGGGCGAGAAAATGTATAAATAATTCATTCGGGATATGGAACGATGCAACTTTTCCATCGATATTTTTGCAACGTTCGCCAACATTTAATTGGCAGTTGAATTATGTATTGGCGCGTTGTGAAAAGTCGGACTAATCCGCAACGGAACGTCACGGTGATTGCGGCTCTGCCGCGAAATCGCCACTTTTATTTTTTCCACACCGGTTTGCTGTTCCTGGCGATCTTTTTCTCGTGACAGGAAAGACCCTTATGAGCGAAGTTGGAATGAAGGTAATTGCGGAACTTCCGTCTCTCTCTGAACCGGTAGTTATCTGATCGTGAATAAAGGAACGGCATTGGAGAGGCGCGTGTCAAGCCGCCCGGGCCACTACTCCGATCGGTGACCGCTCAGTCGCGAGCAGAGGCCCGACTACTGAGCAGGACGACGTTTCTCCAAATTTCCAATGTCGACACAACCGAAACATGGCCAATCTGTAGCTGCCTCTATCGGCAGAGGTTTAACGCAGTTTCCCTGTGCCCTCGTACACGTGCCATACAGTAGTGCATTACGCGAGAGTGAAAACGAAAGAATTAATAAAAGAAAATCGAATTAAAATATGAGACTCGTTACTACATTCGGAAAGTTCTTTTCTTACCCATTTCCGGGAGAAGTTTCCCAGTGACGTGGATTTTTATCGTGACGTTTTGTTTTCGAATAATTGTGTTAACCAATAATTCCTCAGATACCCGTGGCGCGACGATTTCTTAATTTTTTTCATCTGACAGAGTGGTAAGATCGGCATTTTTTTTTTCAAAAAACCGTGCACTAGATTGCACTGGACAGTCCACTTGTCACCCTATTGAAATATGCTTTGATTCGACTTTAATCTATCTTCCATTTTTAAAACGGACATTTTAAACAGCCTGCTAATTACTAATTATTATTATTATTATTATTATACAGGTATTAATTATTTATTTAATAATTTTAATTAAATTAAATTGAATAATTAAATTTTATATTTAACAAATCATAATATATAATATATAATAATATATAATCATAGAATAATAGAATGATATAATAATAATAATTTGGATAAAGTTCCGAAAAGATCTCTGATGAATTTGGAATTTCGTGTATCCATGTGTTTTGACTCGCTGATCACGAAGATCCTATTGAAAATAGCCGCAAATTTGATTTTCAAGGTCAACACTTACGGAAACTGATTTTTCAACAGTTTTTCTGTTTTATTTTAGTAAATATTCATTTTAGAGAAAAATATTTTCTACAAAAGTTGTAGCCTATAAGAAGACTGATCTTTTATGTTTCATACAATTTTTGTCTAAAACCATTCCATTTCGAGAAAAATGGGATAATGTTCCAATAAGTGAAAATTGCTTACAATTGGCTCCATTAGATTCGATATTATCTACTTATCTATAATAACGGATCGGTAACAGCAAGAATATAGATAATGTTCATTTGCCCACACAAGCCCAAAGAAAAAAACCAAATTCAAATTGAAACAAAACCAATTAAAAAATCCAAACACACATCTAAACAAAAAAGCCCAAACAACCCAAAGTTTAAAAAAACCAAAATTAAATAAAAAGCCCACACAAGCCCAACAAAAAAACCAAACCCAAACTAAACTAAAATAAAACTAAAATAAAAGAAAAAATAAATAACAAAAAAAAGCAAAAAAAACATGCACTCTAAAGACTAAACTCCAACCCTCCCGCGGTAAAGTGCGTAAGTAGATAATATCGAAACTAATGGAGCTATAAGCAATTTTCACTTATTGGACCATTATCCCATTTTTCTCGAAGCGGAATGGTTTTAGATAAAAACTGTATAGAACGTAAAAGATCAATATTTTCATAGGCTATAACTTTTATACGAAACATTTATACCTAAAATGAATATTTACAAAAATAAAATAGAAAAACTGTTTAAAAATCAGTTTTCGTGAGTGTTGCCCTTGAAAATCAAATTTGCGGATATTTTCACTATGATATTCGTAATCAGCGAGTCAAAATACATGGGTACACGAAATTCCAAATGAACCAGAGGTATCAGCTTTCCGGAACTACACCCTTTTTTAATTATTATGATAATAAATAATTAACAATATAAATAAAAATAAACAAGTGTGCTAATTTCAGCTCGAAAAATAAAAAATCCCTCTTTGTAGCCCACATTCTTGCAATCTTTCAGCAACGAAGAAAAAAATGTTATTTTCATTGCGAACAGTCCCAATAATGATTGGAATTCACAGTGAAGCACAATGAATCGGAGTGAAGTTTTGTAGAAATGCAACGAGCATTTGTAGAAATGCAACGAGATAGGAAAAGGTGAATGGAAAAAAAAGGCAAAGAGCCCACAAGGATGAGAGCAAGCAAATCACAAAAGGGTTCACTAGCGCGTGAGGTCGACGGATCGACGGAAAGCCACGTAGTCGCGTGTTATTATTAAAGATGACCAAAGAGTACTGACCCTATACAAAGCGAGCAATTACCATGGCGAATTTGCGGCGCTTCCCTTTCGTCTCGCTGCTTTCGAGCAGCTCGCAGTCCTGCTGGCCAGCAGTCGCGAAGAGACAGAAGGGGCGCGTTCGACCGGTCAAGTTCGCCTGGTTACAGCACCGGTTGTGACCCCGCAGACGCAATTTTCCTACGCCACCCTCGAAACCAACGAATTTCACTTTATCCATTGTACGACTTCCTCGCAGCGGAAGCTTTGTTTCGTTCAATTTTTTTTGTCGAGCTTCCAATGGAAATACCCTAACAATGTTACGGTACATCGATATATGACGTTTCCAGGAAATTTTCAGCTGCATCTATGCAAGCGGATTTCATTGCTCCCGCGTTCCGTTTGTGAGAAATTTTCAAACTGCAGGTGGCAGATTCTTACTCGTGAACGTCACGACTGGCGGTAGTGGATTTGGCAAGAATTGGGATTCGGAGAAATGAATCGGATGGTACGAAAAAAAAATAGATTTTCGAAAAATGTTCTCACGTTTTGAAATGTGGAGCGATTTTTGAAGGGAAGATACCATTAGGCGAAACAAGGTTGCTAATTTTTTATTTCTTTTTTTTGAGGGAAGATTTCTTCTCCGTTTTTGAGATGTAGAGTATGTTTTATTACTACCTTTGGCTGTAGCATATTTTGTTGAAATTGATTATTTAAAATAGGAGATGAGGTATGGCGCGGTTTTTTAACCTGCATTTTCAAAACTGGCGTGACGCATTGCTAAAACACTAACCGGCCGATTCTGATGAAATTTGGTATAAACTTTTCTAACTTTATTGTCTAAAATATGAGCCTGAATTTAAAAAAAACGTACTTTTTTTACGGCAACGTGTAACCATTTTTTTCGGAAAATTCAATCTTTTTGTTTCAAAGCGGACCATTTCATCGATTTTCAACATTTCTCACTTTTTCTTGGTTCATATTCTGCATACGAGTGTTAGTAACAGAAAAATATTCGTTGTTTTTTTTCAGATTGATCCCGCCGACACTACGTGTAACCCGCCGCACCCCGTTTAGAAGACCGTGCCATAGCTCCGCGATTTTAAGAAATAATTTAAACAAAATACCATATAAGATCCAAAAGTAGTAATAAAACATACCCTAAGTATCAAAAATGGTGAAGAAATTTGTCCTTAAAAAAAATCATGTAAAACAACAATTTTTCCCTCGCCTAAAAGTATCTTTAGGCGCCGCCTTTACCCTCCTTCACCCTCTTAAATGTCCGCTTTCGATTTCGTTAAAACTCTTATATGTGATAAAGCATTGAAAACTGTGGACGCGGATTTTTTTATCAGCGAAAAAACTATTTCAAGGAGGGAAACCACCCCTCGAAGAGAGGCGTATCGAGGGGTGATTTTGATGCGGTGGAAGTTTGCATCGTTGGCATGCAACGAAAATTCTTTTAACTTCTTATTTTCATTATTATCGGAAATTATATTTTGCAGATTTGTTGTATATCGGCAAAACAGAATCCTAAAAAATGTTTTCGTGATTTTCGCGGTTTAAAACTGCTAAAGGAAATTTGCGAGATAAAAAAGAAATAATTTTCGGTGCAACTTTGAGGTTTTATTAGGAATATATCGAAGTACGTAAAAAAAATTATTTGTCAAAAGAATAAATTTAAAAAAATAAACGAAAGACGAGTTAGAAAAAAAAGTTCGTTTTTTCGACCATAATTTCTACATCGAAAGTGATACATTTCTTACAATTTTCAATTAAACGAAAAATGCACTCGTGCTTGACTGTTGAAGCAATTTCAGAAGCTACAGTTAAAATTTCAAGTTCAGAAGACGATAATCGTTCGAGTTCTGCTGCGTGCCGATTTCAAAAACATGGCTTTGTGAAAACCATTTTTTTACATTTTAGTGTAATTAAAAAAAAATGTACACGAAATAAGTTCAATGTATGCTTAATAACATGTCTTTTTTCAAATCCCAAATAAATAATCCAGTAGACAAAAATATCGGTAAAAACGGATTTTTTTCGACCTGTCACAGTGGTGACCTGTCTTAATGAAGATAACTTTTTTTTTTGTAAAAAAATCATTATTTTTCATTTAATTCCCTGTATAATGCATAAAATTTTCATTTTTTTCAAAATGATGTCAAAGTAACCCTCAATCTTTGACGTAAGTTGCATTTCAATGCCTTGTCAAAGAAACCCCACCCTTGAGGTCACTTTTACAATTAGAAATATATATATATATATATATATAAAATTGTGAGAAGCAGTGGGGCTTCGCTATCTCATACAATGGATAGGCAAAGGCCTCATTGTTCTATTGGAGCTAAAAGGTGTAAATTGGATTATTAAAAAAATTACCTACATAAAACTTCCAAAACCTGTTCAAAGTAAGCCCGTTTAACGGTATATGCGTTTCAACAAATCCGAAGGCGGACACTCGAGTGACGTGCCTTGTAAGAAAGAGTCATTGAGTGGGCAGCTGCAGTGGGGGTCTCAGAGCAGCCGGAAGTGACTGAAACGACGACGTTGGGGCAAAAGCGAACAGATCCGTAAAACTCGCTGAAGGGTATACGAAGGAACATCGGAAATTGAATTCACTCCCAGAATTATGAGAATTTCATTATCTTGTTCTATTACACTTGTCAGTTCTGAGCTATCTTACCGTCAGCAACACCCGGATATGCGTGTCTCTGTTCTGGCGGTTTCGAAGCAGCGTTGAGGGGATGTGACGTGGGTGCGGAACTAGACTAATGCGGGTACATACGGAACCGCGCGTATTGCGAGACGTTTGACGGGGCCCATTGTGTTCGTGGAATGGAATCGAGGATCAAGGATCCATCAATAAAGGCCTTGGGCGCGCCGGACTTGTGGAGGCTCTGGGCAACTTTTCGACCACCAACATCCTCAAATTGCAATTTCAGTTGATTTTCCGTATATCTTCAATCAAGGGCCTAACAAGATCAGGTCGAAAAGGCAATTTCTGCCCTCGCGACCAAACACTGTCGATCGGGATTACTTCTGGGGTGACACGACTACTGGGATACTTTATCATTTCGTCATGTCTGTCCGTCTGTCACAACAGTCCTCCAACCAAAGGGCGGGCCTTCGCACTATATTTGCAACTGTTTCGCTTGAAAATCCCAAATGTTTTATAGATATAGCATTCAGTGAGTACTTTTGTGGTTTGGAAAAAGATGAAAAAAAACATATTTTTTATTTGACTTTCTATCCGCCGTATTTTCGATACTGTAGGAAAAACTCGTTTTGTCCATTATTGGTAATTGGTCATTTGATGAATCGCTATCGATACATGCTCCTTCTCAAACGACAGGTGAAGGGGGGAGATATTTTTAGGCGAGGAAAACATTTGCTGATTTTCATGATTTTTTTAAGGGGCCGAAAAAATGGCCTAACTTTGACGATTTTTTAAAAATCTAACAAGAGGAATGGAAATACTTTTTCGAAGGATTATTTAGCATATATTTAAGTATAGAATTTTTTAAAATTATTTTTGTACAAAATCGTGGCGAGAGGGCCAATCTTTGAAATGATCTTTTTAAACAACCACGTCCAGTAGGGGACAAATTTTTCGTGAAATATAAGATCTGGAACAAAAAAATTTAATCTATATACTATTGGCTGTAGAAGTACGTAGGGATTTTTTATTTAAACACATTTTGTAAAAATGGCGCACTTGTGACAAAAAAAATGGAGTTTTTGCTAAGAAAATAAGCAGTAAATTGGTTATGATATGAAAAGTTTACATTGAATCGAAAAACCCCCTGCGTACTTCTATAACGGAGGAAATTGTGGAGGTACTGTGAAAATTTCAGACTGATCCATGCAAGCGTGTTGAAGTAATGTGTTCGCTAAGATTTAAACAAGTAGTTTCGAGAAAGTCGCGTTTTCATGGTGTTGAAGCATTGTTTGAGCCAAAAAAAAACGACTTTTTCGAAATTCTAGTGGTGTTACCCCTTAAGAGGAAAATTTCTTCACTATTTTTGAGACTAGGTTATGTTTTATACTTTCGGCTCTTTCCTTTCGGCTCTTAAATGGTATTTTTTATTTTGATTGATCTTTAAAAATGGAGGAGGTATGGCACGGTCTTCTTAACTGCATTTTCAAAGCTAGCGTGACGTATCGCTCAAAAACTAATCGATCGATTATAATGAAATCTGGTGTAAATTTTTCTAACCTTATCGTCTGAAACATGAACCTTAATGTTTTTAAACATTTTTCAAAAGCGTATTTTCATTGCAAAATATCTTTTGCTTCCTTTCTTTTCGGAAAATTAGCCTTTTTATTTCTGGGCGTGCCATTTCGTCGATTTCCAACACTTCTCACTTTTTCTTGGTTCATATTCTGCGTATGAGTGTTAATGAAAGAAAAATCTTCGTTGATTTTCTTTCAGATTGATCCCGCCGACGCTACGTGTCACGCCGTCTGACAAGATCCGCCACAACCCATTCGGAAGACCGTGACATACCTCCGCGATTTTGAAAGATTAATAAAAATTAAAAAAATACCATACAACAGCCAAAAGTAGTAATAAAACATACCGTAAGTCTCGAAAATGGTGGAGTAATCTTCCCTTTTTAAAAAAATGTTGAAAATCGGCCATTTTTCTCGCCTAAAGGTATGCCTTAGGAGGTAACACCAAGAGGTCGGGAATTTTTTTTTTATAGCTGTGAATTCCTCCTTTCTGTCTACAAAAGAGCTCCCACCGATCTGCTGCTGAAAAGTCGTTGATTCACCTGCCGAACCTTTACTTTCACACTCAAAATAATGTGACGCTGAACATTTTTTCCCTAACAGTGTTTTCTAGCTTCACTTGCAGCATAACGCGACCAATGTTTGTCGGATCCACTTTAAATTTCCTTCAGCACTAAAACTTCTCTCAGTTCGTCCGCTTTTTCGAGCTTAAGGGGTCCGGTTACCCTTGAATTTGCAAACATTTCCAAAGTGATCAAGTTTCCATTGACTATTGCATCAATGAGCATGGCTAACGGACCACGAAACCATTATTTGCCAAAATATTGACAGGCCAACGTACGTGGAGCTTTTTACGGACCTTGAGGCCTCAAATTGAAAAAAATTTCATTTTGCAAACATATATTTTCTCGACGTCTATCAAACCACAGGATTCGGTTCATTAAGAAAAAAAAAAGCGTAGGATAAGAAAAGAAATCGTGAAAAAGGGCCATTGTGGCGGACAGTAGTATACGAAAAAATAAACCTCGTGACTTTTAGAGGCTCCGCTCAACAACGTCCGACACTTTTTTGCAGAAGAGTCAGCTTCGAGGCACAGCCCCGTTGTATTTCACAGAGCTCTTGATGGATTCGTTAAAATGCAAAAGCCACACGAATATACATATGATTAAAAAGAAAGGAACAAAGGTCGCCACATGATGTAGCAATGTGCTTTTTTTTCTCTCCTAATTGCAGCGGCTGGCACTCATTGTTAAAGCTTTCGTGAGGTTTGAGATCCGCGAACCATCACATACGGTCTGCTCCACCAACTTTTAATAGGTAGGTGAGCGCAGGCAGGAAAAAAGCTCGACACTCGCTGTGCATCAATTTTACAGTCGCGCGCATTAATCGTAATAAATTTAACGATCGGCTGCGAATTTTTGTCGAACAATTTTGTCATGGCGTCCACTCTTGACTCACCAAATTATCCAGCTCTTCATCGTCGTACAGGTGCTTGGGTTTCGTGGCCAATTCATTCCGGTGTTCCGGCCAAAGCTCACCTGCGATCAAAGGTAAAACGAATCAGACCACCAGCACAATCGAATGTGCCGAGTGGCGGACTTGGTTCGATTTAAGGGCGCATCGAGTGGTCGCCGCAATTTCGTAAAGAACAGACCGTCGAACGGTCTCCACCCTCCCGCAACGGACAGGGACGCGAGGTACACTTTTTTTTAAGCTTCCCGAACACTCCGCATTCGCGTTAACCTCGAGTAATTCGATTATTGAATTAAGGTAGTACGACCGCGCAATCTTGATTTCTATAGACTTTGTTCAAATTTTGACCAGACATTGTTCATATCATCATGCATGTTTGAGTGAAATTTCAGAACAGTCGATTATTTAGATTGGGAAATAATGGGTTTTAAAGTTGCAACTTTTAACACTGCAGGGTCTGCATTGAAATTTCGACAGATCAATTTTCCGTAAACAATATTTGTCCCCTATAATAAGAAAACATATGGCAACATCGCATCGTTCCATGTATCCAATGACGTGAGTTTGCGCGGTATATTTAAAATAATACTGCAACACAAATTTTTATTTGGAAGTAATTTTTAATCGAACAAAGTTTCTAATTAGTTATGAATAAACGAACGCGTTTATTTGTTAATAAAGATAACATGAACAATATAAAATATTTATATTTATAATGCAAATATTTTTTAATGACAACATTTTTAACTTCAGGAACACGATAATTATATTTTTCACGAAATATTGAACAATACTGCTCTGCGGTATTGCCATATTTCTTGTTATTATAGGGGACAAATATTTTTTACGAAAAATCATTCTGTCTAAATTTCAATGCAAACCCTGCAGTGTTAAAAGTTGCAATTTTAAAACCCATTATATCCCAATCTTAATAGTTGACTGTTCTGAATTTTCACTCAAAAATGCATAATGATATGAACAATGTCTGGTTAAAATTTGAACAAAAGCTATAGAAATCAAGATTGCGCGCGCGTACTACCTTAAGGCCTTACGCCACTCTAAACGCCTAAAATTGAATGGTTTTTGGCCCTTTGTTTTTTGGTGGAAGGAGAAACAAGAAGATAATAATATTCAAGAATGTTGTTAGTCATATCTTCGAGTGAAAAAAAAAAATGTATATTTGCAAATTATACAATATGGTGATGTTGGAGACATTCGCGCATTTTTTTATTCAATACTTTGAAAAACCCCTACGTATTGGACTAGTCTTTTATATCTACTTTCAAAATATTTTTCGTTTTTTGGTCTAGCTTGAAAATTATGGCCTTTGCGAATACGCCCGTAGAGGACTATGAAAAAAAGGAGTTTTCTTTCATAAACTACTGCGCGGCATTTTCTTTCAAAATAAATTTTAAAAAAAACCATTTCTTTCACTTTACGGCTTGTACTAAAATGTATAAAAAACCTTATTTAAAAATATTCTTTTGTTTTTCTTAAATAAATTGTCAAAAATGACCCTCGATTTTGCCCTCACAAAGGTATATTCTCCCTTAATATAAAAAGAACGATTTGTCATAAATTTTCAAGGTTATTGCGTGATTTTTTGTAAAATCGTTAACCGTCTGACGGGGAAAGATGACTACAAGCTATAGCAAACCCGGAATATTTTACAACGTACCACTATTTATGCGAGAAGAGGTGAAATTAAACTTTGAAGCCTTGAAGCCATCTTGCCCCGCATACGGGGTAAGATGAGCAAAATAAAGGTATAATTAAAAATATATACTATATGGTAAAAATCAGAAAAACTGTTTTTTTTCTTCCAAAATTGGAAGATTAATAAATATTGATTGTTTTAAAAGAATAATTAAAGTTGACTGACCCATATATGTATTGTTTTATATCAACGTAACCTTAGCGTTAGGTCTTACTACTTCCCCTACTCTTATTACAACTCAGAATTGGGCAGCAGACATTACTTTTGTAATTTCATTACCCGTAAATTACAATTACTGTAAATAACTGCAATACTTAGTCACTAGTTACAATTACGGGAAACAATTACAAATTTTTATTTATACAATTACAGTTACTATAAGCAATTGTAATTTTGTGATTATCAACTACAATTACTCGAAATAATTGTAATTTTTTTGTTGCCGAATGAAATTACTCGAAAAAATTGTAATTTTTTGCTGCTGATTATAATCACTTGGAAGAATTGTAATTTTTCCGTTATCAATTACAATTACTGGAAAAAATAGTCTTTTTTGTATTATTCATTACAATTACTTGGGAAAATTGTTCCTTTTTTATATCAATCACAATTTTCTTATGATTAACCCTTTAACGTCACAAAGACACTTTTCACAAGTCTTCTCTTCGACGTGATTATTTACCATGAAAATGTCGGGGGAAAAATTCCCGAAGTACCTTGTCGACTATTTTGAAGGCCGCTGTTTCGAATGGCGAAACTTAAATTTCGCTAAAATTATTTTTTTTTATACAATATTTTTGCAAAATATTGTATAAAAAAGCTTCGTTTTCACGGAAAAAAAACGAGATATTCATTTTGATGCATAGAATTCTCTCAAGCAAAAAAAAATTACCATTACTGAAAATACTTTTAATAATTTCTGATTTAATTACAATCACTGAAAATAATTGTAATGATTTCTGATTCAATTACAATCACTGGAAGTAATTTTAACGAACTTCGACCTAATTAAAATGACTCAATGTAATTTTAATTAACTCCAATTCAATCACAATTACTGGAAATAATTTCAATGGACTCTAATTCAATTACAATTATCGAAAGTAATTTCAATGAACTCCGATTCAATGATTATTACTTAAAGTGATTTTAATGGAATACGATTTAATTACAAATTACCTTTAGTAATTTGTATTTGTTAATTTTTCATTACAATTTTGCCCAGCACTGTTACAACTGTAGGACGTGAATTTGCAAAAAAGACTTCGGGCGAAAATAAAAATGAAGAAACGAGGGAAAAAATATCGTTGCATTGCAACGATGCAAGCGTCATTGTCTGTCATGAATTTCTTCACCGGCTGAGTCGTCTGTCATTTGGCGCCAAAATGACGGAGCGTCAACGGGTCCGCGTCGCAATCTCGAGTGAACCCTTAGGAGGGTTGACAAAAACGAGAGTCGAAAAGCAGACGGTCCCGCGGTAACTCAAGCCCGGTCAACGTGACGCGAGACCTGGGCTTTACGACCGCACAGCAAAAAGCTTTCGGAAAATACTGAAAAACTCTTCGTTCGAAATTTCCATGAAAAGCGCACTTCGGGAGATAAATCTTTGGCACTGTGAGGGGCGACGCACGCGTACGCGGTCCGACGTGAAAATATAAATTCAGAATTCAATGTAATGCAGCGAGGTCTTTGTTCGGGCAAAAGTTGAATACCTACTGGGTGCACGTCGAGAGCGTATACAGTAGTTGCAAGCGACACCACGGTTTCATTCCTATTTGTTTTAAATCACTGGCGAAGTGAACTTTCGTAACATAATATTGTCGGAGTCGCTCGTCACACGCAAAAGTGACACGACGTAGTGTCGGAGCACGGGCTCATTGTCGGGAATCTTATTGAAATACATCATGAATATATTCAAAACAGAAAGCCGGACTGGCGGAGAGAAGGCGAGAGAGAAGAATAACGCGGACTGGCATTTTTGCAAAAAAATGTCTTTTTTTCGGTTTGTTGAGATTTTTTATCTCCAATTTTTCAAAAATCGTTGGTAGAGGCACCATATATCTCACACTTTTGTTTGAAATTGTAACAAAAAAAAATTAACTAATGCTAAGATCGTCAAATTTTACGATTTTGTCATGTACATGTGTCATGTACAACAACATGCTGATAAATATTTTACACATTACATTTGAATATTTCGTGTTATTTTACCTTTGACGAAAAATGACAGAAATATCGGTTTTCAAAAAGGTTCCCCAAAATCGAATTTCTGACATAAGGACCTGAAATCTATTTTTTTATATCCGATATTAGGGGACTATTTTTATATAAAATAAAACAAAACGTTTGTTGTTTTGGCTTTGTAATTATTATCGAACAATCGGTGTGAGTTAAACTTTGATTAGGCAGGAACGTTTTGGCACAAACGGATATACGATATTAGGCTCGATTAAGTATCCGATATTAAGATTTGACATGCCCGAATATGAACAGTAATATTTCTGTACATATTTCTGTTTTTGCGCACATTATATATTTATCAAGTTAAATAAATAGTTGCTCAAAATACAATTGCAGTAGCAAGTACGGCTACGTACTTGCTACTGCAATTACGGAAATTTTTGTTTTTTTTTTATATCGAAAATCGGACATATATAGCTAGAGTTATGATTCCAGCCACGTCGAGAAAAGGCATTTCGAGAAAAACGCGATTGAAAGTTTTCGTATTCGTAAATCGTTGCGCTACCTGCTCTCATTAAATCGTCTGTACCTAGGTCAATTTGTAATATTTCAACTTGAAAATTTGTTCACATATTCTCAAATATGTATACTTTGAGAAAATGCAAAAAATCGATTTTTTTACCCGTCACAGTGCCCCCCCCCCCCCCCCCATTGAAGTTTTATTTTAATTTATTCACACGTCCAAATTTGACTTAAAACCGATTGCATGTTATTGTCCGGGCTAGAATATAGAGATTACATTTTTTTTGTCACTTTCCTTCCGGCCTACTAGGATGGCCCCTTAAGCAATGATATTTCACGAACACCCTTAATTAAAAATCGTGTAAAAAATATAGCAGATGAAATCTGCCAAAATTAAGAAAGATATTTATTTTCTATCCGGAATGGATTATCCCGTCGTAACCTCAATAAATTGAATTGAAAGTACGCACTCTATGCTTATTTCCTGAATTGTTTAAGATTTTTCGACCAAAGTAAGCGCAAACAGTGAAGGGGCGCTCTGCTGTGACAAACGGACGGAAGGCTCCGACGAAATTACGAGGGCTCCCAGTGGCTGCGGAACCCTTAAAAGAATTTAATTTGGCTCGTGTTTCCGTAATAATCCGGTTATAAGCATTCTCATTGCACAAAAAAGAATATAAAGATAAATTTCTCAAGACCGTTTCCCTCGCAATTCTTTTTTTTTAATTTCGTGCCAAGCAGGTGGGTCAAATTAGGTACACGGTCCGATCGCTCACGTACGAGAGCTGCACACCCGATGCTAAATAACTTTTCCAATTATTGCATTTTTCCTACGATAATTTGCAGGCATTTTATTAAAAATTTGCAGCACTGATATGAACCAAAAAAAAGAAAATCACGTGAGTAGTTTGCTTATAATTAATCGCAAACATTCGAACCGATTTTGTGACGTTCCTGTTTTGCGCCTCCTTCAACCATGCAAATTCGATGATCGGGAAGAACGAGTCCTTTTTTCGTGCTACATTATGTACGATTCGATAGAACGCAATGAACTGTGTAGATCGATGGCTAAATGAACAGGAAAACTTCAAAATCAGTGGACCAGATTCGGATACATTTAAATAAAAAATGTGAAGCCAGGTGCGGCAAACAAATTACACAGCCGAAATAACGAAATCGGTTTTGTTTATTCGTTCACCGTGCAACAACGTCAAACGAGCTATTTTAACGAAATTTCCATGATCACCGCCGACAAATTACATTCGCGAGGCCTTTTTTCGGTGTAGTCGACTGCGAGGCAATTCGTTCGCATTATTCGAGCGCACCCATCAAATTCTGTTCATCGCTACAGCTGGAAAAATTAATGTAAGCGGTTACGACGCAATTTTTTTTCGAAACGGCTGAACCGCATGACCTGAATTTTTCGCAGTCGACTTTGTTACTAATAGTACAGTGGTGCTGTATATTGGAATCGGAAAAAATTCAAAGGCTAGTTTGTTGACAGACGATTTTGTAGGTGCCGCGGATGCCAAATCCAAGTTTGCCTAAAAATTGGGCCGTGGGGTTTTTTTAGAGATTAAAGGGGGAAGGAGGTCGATTAATGCCAAACTACAACCCCCACGAGGTCAGCACCGGAGGACAAAATGTTCAGAAAAATCCGAGCCCCATTTTTGTCCACAGTACCGCCGTCGTGAAAGTCCATTTTGGGGGTGAAAAAGTGGGGTGACATTTGGAAAAATCAGTTTTAATTCGATAACTCTTTAGGAAAAAATCCTAAAATTTTTGTTCAAATGGGAATGTTGTAGCCCTTGAAAAGACGCGTCGATCGAATATTTGATCATCCTTCGCCGATCATATCTTCACACCCGAAAAAATTGTCGAAGTATTAAAAAATAATTGTTTATTGAACAACTCAAAAACAATCATTTTTTCGGGGAAGATTTAAAGGTACAAAATGTGGAGAATAAGTTTCTCTACATTTTCTTCTCTATGGACCACCCTTGAATTTTGCTTTTTCCAATCTCTCTCAGGGGTTGAAAATTCAAAATCAAATTCTGGGAAAAATATCGACCGAAAATAAAGAGAAACGAGATTGGCGCTGTGGACAAAAATGTAGCTGAGGATTCAAGCTACAAATTGTTCCACAGCGGCGAATTCGTGCGGTCAATAGTTATCCCAGAATTTCATTTTTAAATTTCAACCCCCGAGAGGGGTGGAAAATAAAAATTCAAGGGTGGTCCATAGAAACGAAGATATAGAGAAAAATATTATCTACATTTCGTACATTCAAACTATACGTGAAAAATCATTTGTTTTTGAATTATTCAATAAACAATTTTTTTTGCTATTTCAATAATTTTTTCGGGGATGAAGATATTATCGGAGAGTGATGATTGAATACTCGATCGACGCCCCTTTTCTAGGGCTACAACGTTCTCATTTGAATGAATACGAATTTTTCCTAAAGAGTTAATGAATTAAAGCCGATTTCACCCCACTTTTTCACCCCCAAATTGAACTTCCACGACTTCGCCGCTGTGGACAAAAATAAAGCCCGGATTTTTCTGAACATTTTGTCTCACGGCGCCGACCTCGTAGGGGTTGTAGTTTGGCATCAATCCACCCCCATACCCCTTCATCCCCTAAAAAAACCCTGCTCCCCGATTTTTAGGCAAACCTATCCAAAAAATGGCCGACTTCTTTTTTTTATTACAGGGTTTCTCAGCGCCAGCACGACTGTACTATAAATGAATGACTTCGATAAATATCATTCTATCATAATGTCTTGATTATAGTTTCGCGTGGCAAATTTTTTTTGAACCCGATCATCCGCGAGTGATAGGTCCTTCGTCCAGTAGTTGGACGTCAACTGTGAAAATTTCAACTTATTCGGGCGAGCTGTTTTTGAGTAAAATTCAAAAAACCTGCGATAGATTTCTTTACCAGGAGATTCGCGTGCCATAACTTCTCAATAGGATATGCAAAACGTAAATGCATACTGGGAAGCTTCCCTACGACAGTAAACTTCTCAGAGTCTGATGAATCACCAGGCCTATGGAATCGAAACCTCCACCAGGCCGAAAGTTAGCACAGCCGGCCATCCAAAGCCACGCACGGATCGACGTCAGCCTTCTCCTCCGCGATAAAACAAAACTTGTTTCTCAGCCAATCGAATTGCGTCGCACCTTATTCATTGGAATATTCAAATCGTCGTTTCGTCTCGCAGCACGTTCGATCGCATTTTCTACCTTCTGTGCTTCTTCGGGGTGGCTTGTATAACGTATAGACGTTCTCTACGATCTGACTCTATAGCTCTGCCTGCCTTCTACGTTTATTGACTTTCGCCCTTCTCTTCTAGGCCCGTAAATAGGTATTGGATTATTCATGGTACTGCTACATACCCTGCCCCGCTTTCTTCCATTGATTCCTTATGATTGGTCCTGCAAAGCCGTCTGCCACATTCACTTTTTATTTCCTTCCTTTCAACCTACCCTTCCTTGCTCCTCTATTCGGGCGAACTTTTTGCCCTGTGCACTTTTGGATTTACGTCGGCTTATCTTCTACCGAGACAAAATTTGCAACTGTTGCCAAAGCGGAAACCTGATTTTTGTAGAATAGTAAAAAAAATGAAACCTACCCATCACATGGATGCTTAGATACTTCCAAAGTAGTTTCGGAAATAAGTCCTACGTGGATATGTGGTGATGCGAAATATGAATTTTTTTAAGCGTACATAAAATCGAACCAAAACCAGACAGGTTTGTATATATATATACACATACATACATACATACATACATACATATGTATGTATGTATGTGTATATATATATATACAAACCTGTCTGGTTTTGGTTCGATTTTATGTACGCTTAAAAAAATTCATATTTCGCATCACCACATATCCACGTAGGACTTATTTCCGTACATACATACATACATACATACATATGTATGTATGTATGTATGTATGTATGTATGTATGTATGTATGTACCGCTTCGAGGTTGGTTCGATTTCATTTACGGTTTAAATAAATGTCCTGTCTGGACATATTGGAGGCTCCATGCGATGATCATGCATTTTTGAAACGTACGAAAGGCGTACTTTTTTTCTAACGATGCGATTCCATATCGATCGCTTCTATTTCCAGTCATCTTAAATATTTTCGCTCGTGCATAGACGTGGCTTTGTGCTGGTGAAAATTACGACATTGCAGTTTGGATCGTTGAAACGCGGCGAAAATACGTTTTTTTAATTGCCCACATTTTTGTCAAATTTTTCACTACGAAAATCACTCGAATCGTTTTAGAATCCTCACCGGGGCGATACATTTGCAAGAGAAGATTTTTGACGGTGATGAAAGGGAGGTAATCGAAGCAACACGAAGGAAGTTTCGTTGCGTTCAAGCAATGGATACTTCAGCATCGTTGAAATGTTTTATTTGATTTTTTAATTGTAATGGCAATGATTAACATATGGATGTTATGTATTGAAAATCTGAAACGTTGAATTACAATACTAATAAAAATTTGTTTTCGAATTTCTATTCGCCATTTTTAAACTGGGCAATGTCAAAATGGTATTCGAGGAACGCAAACATCTCATGCCCTTGAAGCTTACATCGTTAGAGTGGAATGATTTTTTTTTGTTTTCAGTTTTCCATTTTTCCTTTTTTATCATTGTGGAAAGTCTTGTGATTGCAAATTGAGGTCGCAAGTCTTTGTAATGTAGGTCACAAAGACTATGTAAAAACGTTTGAATGGCTTAGAAAGCCTGCATTGGCCGGAACAATTCGAGTTACTGAAAATAATTAATTTTCGTTGCGTACCAACGATGCAAACTTCAACGTCGTAAAATCTCAAAATATGAGTACTTTTTCATGTACAAAACTGCGAAACGTTAAGGTTCGAAAAGTTTCAATTTCATCGTCAGAGTGCCTTTGCAAGCACGGAATTTTGCCCTCCTAGCTCGAATCTTTTTCAGCGCAGCCGCGGAATTTTTCCACAGAGCCACGGAAATTTTCAATGCAACCGCAGAAATTTTCAACGTAGCTGCGGAAATTTTCCACGTTGCCGCGGAAATTTTCAACGTACCCGCGGAAATTTTCCACGTCGTTGCGGAAGTTTTTCACGTTGCCGCGGAAATTGTCCACGTTGCCACGAAAATTTTCAACCTAGCCATAAAAATTATCAACTTAGCCGCGGAAAGTTTTCACGTTGCCGCGGAAATTGTCAAGATAGTTTCTACGTACCTGCGGAAATTTTCCACGTCGTCGCGGAAGTTTTCCACGTTGCCGCGGAAATTGTCCACGTTGCCACGAAAATTTTCAACCTAGCCATAAAAGTTATCAACTTAGCCACGAAAAGTTTTCACGTTGCCACGGAAATTTTCAGCGTTGCCGCGGAAATTTTCAACGTAACCGCGGAAATTGTCAACGTAACCGCGGAAATTGTCAACGTAGTTTCTACGTTTCCGCGGAAATTTTCGACGTTGCCGCAGAAATTTTCAACGTAACCGCGGTAATTGTCAACGTAGTTTCTACGTTTCCGCGGAAATTTTCAACGTTGCCGCAGAAATTTTCAACGTAGCCGCGGAAATTGTCAACGTAGCCGCGGAAAGTTTCCCCGTTGCCGTGAAAATGTTCAATATATCGGTGGAAATTTTCCACGACGCTGCTCAATGTTATCACGTAGCCGTGGAAAGTTTCCACGTTGCCGCGGAAATTTTCAACATAACCGCGGAGATTTTCCACGTTGCCGCGGAAATTTTCAACGTAGCCACGGAAAGTTTCAATACAGCGGCGGAAATTTTTCACGTTGCTGCAGAAATTTTCAACGTCACCGCGGCAGGTTTCCACGTTGCTGCGGAAATTGTCAACGTAGCCACGGAAAGTTTCTCCATTGCCACGGAAATTTTTCACGTTGCCACGGGGATTTTCCACGTTGCCGCGGAAATTTTCAACGTAGCCACGGAAAGTTTCAATACAGCGGCGGAAATTTTTCACGTTGCTGCAGAAATTTTCAACGTCACCGCGGTAGGTTTCCACGTTGCTGCGGAAATTGTCAACGTAGGCACGGAAAGTTTCTCCGTTGCCGCGGAAATTTTTCACGTTGCCTCGGGGATTTTCCACGTTGCCGCGGAAATTTTCAACGTAGCGACGAAAAGTTTCCACGTTGCCGCGGAAATTTTCAAAATAACGGCGGAAATTTTCCACGACGCCGCGCAAAATTTCCACGTTGCCGCGGAAATTTCCAGCATAACCAAAGAGATTTTCCACGTAGTCGCGATAGGTTTCCACGTTGCCGCGGAAATTGTCAACGTCGCCACGGAAAGTTTCCCCGTTGCCGCGGAAATTTCCCACGTTGCCGCGGAAATTTCCTACGTAACGACGAAAATCCAGACGGCAACTCGATACGGGAGAAAAAGCCTTTACGAAGACCGACAACGATGAGCCAACTTCAAATTCATTTGTGACCACAGCAGCAGTCCCACCGGGATATCTTTTTGCTTGTGATTGAAGAAAAAAGAAACGCTGTTTCTTTTTTATCTCGGACGTCGCGGCGAGTTTCCACATCCCTCGTATTTAACTTTACTTTTAATTTTAATAATATCGCTCGTCGGCTCTGTACATTTTACGCTGCGGCCCGTGCAGCGAAAGATAAAGAGACGTTTTATTTGAATTTGCATCTCCGAAGCAGCGAACCAATCCGTGAATTTTCGTAATGAGAATTCGCAGGAAATTCTGTTTTTCCCGTCGTGTGCATCATGGCCAGCCCGCGGAATTATCGAAGCATATCTCGCATCGTTGTTTGCTTATTCCAGCGCGCGCGCATAGCCAGTTTACGTATTCATTTACGCTACCTGTTATCGCGCAGTTTGTTCGTTCGTTTGGCTTGGGAAGTAGTAACTTTGGCTCGCGAGGCGTATTCGCGAGCCTGGACGCTGATTTAGTTACGCAACTCGTCGATGATAATGCAGACTCGGTCTCAATTCGCGCTTTCCGTCTCGGATTTACGGTCACCATTCGTGCATACGGGTGCGCGCGTGTGTGTCTGCGTGTACATGGTGACCCACTTAACGGGGTCATCCTACGTGACAGCTATTGTTCTCGCACTTTTTGGCAATTATTTTTATTTGTTTTTTTTATGAACCATTACAACCCACTATCCTTGATTTCTCACGACACATTTATCAACATTTTTACAGTCCCTCAGAATTTTATCAAACAAACATAACGAGTTGAATCGACTTTACACCGTTCGGAAGACACTCGTGTGTAAAAAACAGTTCGTTGACAGCTGCCATGATTCCGAAGATTTTTTCGTCTGAAATTGAAAAAAATTCAAACGGAATTTTTATTTGTAGACCTGACGCTATCGCCGGAACGAGAGTGAAGTAAAAATACAGAAAATCGAATTTTTGGCACGGTTTAAAAAATTCAGTTCCAAGTTTCAGAATTTTTTTTTACTTTTCCCGCTTAAAAAAACTATGGCAGATATCAGAAATATTCTAGTTCGGGTGAGAACTATAGACGTGCTGACTACACTATAAAAAATTGAGCGAAATCCATTCAATAGTTTTTAAGATGTCATGGAAGCCAATTAAAAAAATACAGTTTTGAGAAAAATGCGTTTAAAACTTCAAGTATTTACACAAGTTAAATTTTGTGTGAATAAACATTTACACAAAGAAAATGATGACACGCACGCATTTTTTTGCAGTTGGAGCAAAAAAATGTTTTTTTTACCTGTCACATGGGATGACTGCCTTAAGGGAGGACACCACTGTGACGGGCCGAAAGAAAGTACTTTTTCCTTTCTCTTTCGTCTAGTAGATCATTCATTCGGGATTTGGAAAAGAAGGTATGTTGTTGAGCATACATTGCACTAAGTTCGTGAAAATTTTTATTAAACGAAAAATAAAAATCAACGTCATGAGGTATGATTAAAGCCTCTGTATTAAAAACGTGGTCCAACAGCCGGATCGATAGTTTGACAATGGTTGGTCTGTAAAATGAAATTAAAAAAGTTTTATACCACATATAAACGTAGTTCTCGTTTTACGTAGTCGTTTTATCGACGAAAAAAATACTGCACGAAAACGCGGGTGTTAAAAAAAAATTCTTTTGGGGCAATTTTCCCTTATTTTTGGGGCTCAAACAAAATTTGTAACAACAAACATTACGTGCAACGATAACTAATGAGGTTGAAGTTTACATCGTTGGAATGCGACGAATTTTTTTTTTTCATTTCCCAATATTTTTTTCGCAGATTTGAGCTACGACAACGTTGCAAACATTTTTTAGAATTCCTGTTTAGCAACCTACAACAAATGTGCAAAGTATGATTTTGGATAATCATACTTTGGTATTATTTGGATAATGAAAGTGAGAATTTGAAAAGAATTTTCGTTGCATTCCAACGATGCAAACTCCATGATAGCTCGGGGAAGTAGAGGCAAGTGAAAAACGGTAAGGTCATTTTCGAATAAAACAATGGAGATGAATCAGTCGAGTTTAGTTATTATTTTAAACTAATCAACATTTTTTTATTTTTTTTTTTTTTAAACAAAAAAATATCGGCCTTCTTTATTGTCAACATAAAATATGTAGTTTTAATTAAACCTTTATTTTTCCCATTTTTCCTATAGTTGGGGCCATATAGGACAGCGTTGAGGGCATGTCGGGACAAAGCTATTGGCAACCTCGTATATAAAAACGGTTTCGGTCTCAATACCGACACACGATTCATGCGTGTCATCAATTTTTGTACCCGTCACAGTGGTCCACCTTAATCCTCAAACATTTTTTTTTTGCCAATTTTGGCTGTGAAAATCCGTCGACAGTTTTTTTTTGCGTATTCTTATTAGTGATGTTCGACCACTACATGCAAAATGAAGCCTTTGAATAAAGATGGATATAAAGAAATAAGAAATGAAAAAACACATCGTTGCGTTGCAACGATGCAAACTTCACCGTCATCTATTTTTTACAAGCTTTTTTTAACTTGCTTCGTTTACATAGCTTTCCGGTTTAAAATTCGTAATCCATTTTTCAAGCCTTTCCTGGCATCCGTTTGAGGCGAAATTTGGCATACCTATGTAACTTCGGTGACAATGCACTAACGTAGTCCGTAGCGTCATAGAATAAATAATATATAAATAATATGTAACATGTGAATAGCTAAAGTGAATAAAATGTAACATTGAACAGACGAAATGGCACAAGTGAAGGTATTAAGGCCAATAATTAAATAAATTCTAATGCTAAAAAGTACAAAATAAAAAAGTAAACGTAAAAAATCTTTTTAAAATCAAGCTTTTATTTATAAACTACTGAAATAAAAAGTAAAAAATAATATTTCGTGCGTGCAGTTAAATAGTAGAGCTACAGAAGAAGCCCCCCCTCGGTCACTGATCAAAGGCGCAGGCAGTACTTAATAAAACTTACATAAACATAGCACTTTTAACAATTTAATATTTTTTTAAAAGCTTGAGGCGTGAAACGCCATGACACTTGAAATAAAGCCTCAAGCATTTGAGAAAATAGAAAAATTCTCAAACGTTCAATGTTTGCGTAAGTTTTATCAAGTATGTACTATACTTAATAAGCTTTAGATAAATAGTAAAGCTTAGGGGGGAAAATACATATAAATAATCGAAAATGACAAAAAATTTCGGGATTTTTTAGAACGCAACTACTGGACCAATCGTTTTGAAATGCGTAGGGCATTTTATTGTACACTAGAAGACATCAAAAACATTTTTTTTAATCGACAATAAGTGTTGATCAGCAGCCATGCAGCAAATTGTTGCTGAACGAATTTTCGCAACTTACGGCAGCGATAAAAAAAAGCTATTTATCCGATTCATTTCAACCAAAGGTTTTCAGACATAATTGCAAACCCTAGTCGATAAACCTCCACATTCAATAAAAAAAATTAATTGAACAATCATTTATTGCATAAAAAACGCGAAAATTTTTTATGAAAATTTGATCTTTTTATTCTGAGTCCCGCCATTATTACAATATTCAACTTTTTCAACTTTTTCTTAGTTTATCGACAGCGTCCTTTCGTATAGAATGTAATGATTCTTTATTTTTTTCTTTCAAACAAAAAAAAACTACATCTGCCACAGTTCGAGATCGCGGGGAAAATTCGTTCACCAACATTTGACTGCAGGCTACTGATGAACACTTATTGTCGATTAGAAAATAAGGTTTTTCATGTCTTCTAATGTACCATAAAATACCCTACAAATTTCAAAACGATTGGTCCAGTAGTTGCGTTGGAATAGAATCCCGAAATTTTTCGTCATTTTCGACCATTAATGTGAATTTCCCCCCACCAAGCAAGCTTTACTATTTAACTTCATACGCTAAATATTATTGTTTACTTTTTAGATCAATAGTTTCTGAAAAAAAGCGTGTTTATAAAAAAAATGTTCACGTTCATTTAATTGTGCGTTTGTAACACGTCGAAGGGTCACCCTGTACATATAGGTGTGCTTGTATACGGGTAGATATATACCAATCGAGCTTCGTATGCTCAGCCTAGAGCAATACACCTACAACTCGCATACTCGCTGTATTTATACTCACCTATAAAGTACCGTCAACTGTTCGTTAACAATTAACGCGAACCTCCCCCGGCACGATTCTCTGTGCACACTTTCTCGCTTTCTCTTCACCCCCCCCCCCCCCCTCTCCCTGTCTCGTCCTCTCATCAAATTCTGAACGACCCCTCCCTTCAGCCACGACGCCGTCGGCCGATTATCCCTTCACACTACAAGGAAGAACACTACAAGGCAACGACACGAAATGCCTCCCTCGATTTTGATGAACTTTGGTATTTTTATCGAGTGGATCAAAATAACGATGTTGACGTTTGCATCCGCGAAATGCAACGAAAACTCTTTATTATTTTTCACGTCTTTATTTTCTCCATCATCCAAAAGCGTAGCCTGCAAAATTTTGGCTGTAGATTTCTGGTAAAAATCCTAAAAAGCATTTGAGTTTTTTTCGTAGTCCAAATTTTCCGAAAAAAACGTTGGAACTTTCGTTGCATTTGAACGATGCAAACTTAAATACCATTCGAAACACTCGACACGTATGTTTTTATATCAGCGAAACGCTGCGTCTGCGGGGTGCAAACCGCCCTTGAAAATCGGGGTTTTTTTCGATATTTGGGAATAACGTTCAAACGAAACAAGATACGTGCAAATTACAAATCCATTTGCACGTTTCAAATGCATTATTGAGTCCCATCGACTGAGATCAATTTTGAACATACGGTCCAATTTTCCAGCCCCCGTGTCGATGCAAAATTATCCGCTGGTGACGAATTTCCAGTCAGAACTCGATCGGAGTGAAACTTTTTGTCCAAGGGGTGCTTACACAAAAATTGGACAAACGGAAAAACGATTTTGAGAGGTGAAAACCACCCCTTAAAGAAATGCGCGTCGTGGGATGATTTTGCAGTTTCACCCATAAACAGTTCACCCATCTGAATGAAACAAAAACCAACATTCTTCCAATTTAAAAGAATGAAAAAAGCACTATAGAAGTATTTTTTTTATTACATTAAGGGGTGACACCCCTTCCTTTGGGTGCTGATCCTCCCCCTTAAACCGTTTATACGCCGAAAAAAATACGTGTCTAATATGACTTTCAACAAAATCGAGGCGGACACTTGAGTGATGTCCCTCGTGAGTATGCGTAAAAACGTTGGAGTCATTTTTATAGCCTGAATCGACTGAAAGGCATATTTCAACAATTGAAAACAATGAAATTTCGATGCCCTCCAACGATACGAACTTCATCATTAGGTATGTTTATTCTATATTTGCATAACGTTTTATGGTCACATATCTAAGTACTGACTAAGCATCTAAGCCTTATGCTACTTGACACGTCAAACTTTTTTCTCCTACGCCTTGAAATTTTCGTAATTATCATAATTTCGCAAAAATATCCAGGCATGTGAAACTGTTATTACTATAATAAAGGTACATTTTTTATTTTTCATTCTAGATCACCCCAGTTGCCGGACCCACCCACGCCCAATGATGTTGAAGTTTGCATCGTTGCAACGCAACTCTTTTTTACGTATTATTTTCCTTATTTCCATTACTATAGCAGATCTTTGTTTATAAGTTTTGTTCCAGATCGCTAAAGAAATATCTTGAAAAATGGTTGAGGGCTTTGGTTGGCAAGGTCTGTCAAAAGATATTGCAGAAATTGATAAACATTAGTTTTCATTGCATTCGAACGATGCAAACTTCAAACTCATCCACACCGATTGCTTATGCCAGCATCGGCTGCACTTTCTTCAAGTAATATTAACTTCATTAATTATCAATATTCTCCAATAGAAAAAACCTCAAATTTGGCAAGACTATGTATCAATTGTGTGTAAAGCCCCGACCTCCTAATCCCAATACTTTCACCAGGAAAAATTATTGAAACCCGATCTCTTTTTTGGGCCCCAAATCGGCCCGTTAACAAAAGAAATCGGCACCTTAAATCGCATGTATCATCGTCTCGTACCTACTGCATAAAATACGGCTATGCGGTTGCAATTGATGCAGTGTGCAACGAGCTCGAGGATATTTGTAATTTACGACACGCTCCGTGTTATCGAATGTTATTTGCATGCGGAAATGTTATCGGTATATATGCACACACCCACACACACACGTACGCGCGCGCGTTCGACAGACTATGCGTACATCAAAAGCGCGCGGCGTTTATGTCTACATTGAATATGGAAATAAGCCACCCCTTATTACCCAGCATATATTCCCAAAGGGAGAAAAACGACGACCAAGAAGGGGAACGCTGCGATACGCCGCGCGCACGAAACTTCAGTCCGATGAGTCAATTAAGACAGAATTTATGAGAGAGTGTTACGTTTCGAAAATTGCCTGCCCTGCCATCGCGAATTTTGATTACGAACCGTCGAAGACGTGAGTGCCAGTACTCGGATCGGTGAACGCCCGTCGCGAGCGCTTTTACCGAGTTGATTACCGAGCCGATGGTTTCTCGTGGAAGGCAACTAGAGATCGATCAAAATATGGCCACCTGGATCGGCCCTGATTTTCCTGTTTCCCTGTGCCCTCGTGCAAATGCAGTACGAGGGCGTACGAGGAAAACTGTTGAGTTGGTTACTTGATTAGGATACCACGTTCCTAATGAAAGGCAAATGAAACTCGGTCAAAATATGGCCACCTGTATCGGCCCCGGTTTTCCTCAGTTTCTTTGTGCCCTCGTACAAACGCGATACGAGGGCGTACGAGGAAGACTGTTGAGTTGATTATTCGCTTAGGATACCACGTTCCTAATGGAAGGCGAATAAAAATCGATCAATATACGCGCCTCTGTAACGGCCCAGGTTTCCCTCAGTTTCCGCGTGCCCTCGTGTAATCGTGATACTGGACCGTACGAGCAAGACTGCTGCGTTGGTTACTCGCTTAGGATGCCACATTCCTAGTGGAAGGCAAACGAAACTCGGTCAAAATATGGTCACCTGTATCGGCCCAGGTTTTCTTCAGTTTCCCCGTGCCTTCGTGCACACGCGATACGAGGGCATACGAGGAAGACAATTGAGTTGATTAGGTGCTTAGGATACCAGGTTCCCAATGAAAGGCAACTAGAACTCGGTCAAAATATGGCCACCTGTATCGGCCCAGGTTTTCCTCAGTTTCCCCATCTTGCAAGTGCGATACGAGGGCGTACGAGGAGAACTGACAATCGCCAGATAATTCAGAGACCATACGTATATCTTCACACGCTTGGATTGTACCAGAGGCGAGTAAGAGATTACATTGGAAATGAGTAGAGTTTTACCGGAGTGGCGGACAAAAGAAAAACTTCATTCGACTCGAATGGATTCTAGGAGAACGTTCCAAATCTATTCGAGTCGGGCTGCGCGTTATCGAGTCTCTCGCGAATCCCTCCTATTCTATCATCGTAATCCTACCCAGACGATATTATCGTGACGCTCGCGGCTTTCAGTGATATACGCTTTTTTTCCTCCTTCGAATCACGATTTCATTTCTCGCATCACACTACTCCACTATGAAGCATATTAGCGCAGACTTACGGTTCATCCTATTGTCAAGTTTTATCCTAGCGCCGTATACGGCCTCGACGATAGGATAACGAAAGCAGAGCTAAGGGAGAAAATATTCAGCTGCATTGATTGAATTGTATATTTTCCGCGAGAGACGCAAGGCGAGTATCCAGCCAATCTTCATTTCGATATTTAGATTTATTCGAGGATCCAAGCGTCAAAGGTTCATCGGTGAGAAAGCCGGGACCGTTTTGCAGACTCGGGTACTTGCGGCCCTAGATTACTTTTGACGGAGCTAAAAGAAATAACGTTGCTCGGAAAAGATAATAAAAGCGCAACTGATTTTCCGAGTTTCGGCCGATTTTTCGGGCTTCTGCCGATTTTTCGGGCCTCTGCCGATTTTTCGGGCTTCTGCCGATTTTTCGGGCTTCCGCCCATTTTTCAGACTTCTGCCGATTTTTTAGCCTTCTGCCGATTTTTCGGACTTCTGCCGATTTTTCAGGCTTCTGCCGATTTTCCGGGCCTCTGCCGATTTTTCAGGCTTCTGCCGATGTTTCGGGCTTCTGCCGATTTTTTTCGGGTGTCTGCCGATTTTTCGGGCTTCTGCCGATTTTTCGGGCTTCTGCCGATTTTTTGGGCTTCTGCCGATTTTTCGTCATTTTTCAATAATTTTAACTTTAAATTTCTTTCAAATATTGTTGAATGTCAACGTCCCGCAGCTACAAATTTTCAAGCAATAAGGGGCCATAGGCCCTGCAAATGGAAAGGTACCTAAAATAGCACCCTTTACCTGAAAAAAATCCCCGAATTCTTTTAGTTTCGCGAATTTGCACGCTCACTTCAATCATCCACGTCAGCCTATCTCACCCCGAGCAAAATCGTCACATCCTCGTAATATTTTAACTAATTTCGAATACCGTGCTTAACTTTTTAGTCAAAGGGAGTGAAACAAATAAGAACAGCCGCGTATATCCGTTTGAGAATCGTACACACACACACACACACACCCACCCAAAGAGAATTCCGCGTCCACTGTCGGCGTCGGACGGCGCGCCGAGTCTTTTGATCACACGGCATGGTGACTCAAAAGCAACTGTGTCGGAAGCGGGACAAAGGATATTCAATACAGCCGAAAAGGCGCATTCGGGTCCGCTTCTCGTTAAGCAACTCATTAGCAACTTCGCGACCGTTCATCTTCTCGCACTTTATTCGCGCTTCTTAAACAAGACTTTTCGGCATCGCTTGTTCTCGAGCTTCGGGAAATGAGATTGCTCTGTAGATATTCGAGCTCGCGATCGGCGCATCTTTTCGAAAATTCAGATCAATCGGTGAATAATTTACGATCGAGGGGCTCTCGTACCTAGCGAGAAGAAAAAAGGACCAGCATTGACGACGCTGTTTTTGTGACAAAAGGCAACGGAAGAATGAGCAAAAAAAAATCCTTCCAGGGCGGCAATTGTTGCAACATTATTCTACCGATTTTTTTTTCGTTTCGTTATCGTACTCCGGAAATTTGATTTGAAAAAAACTCAAGGAACGAACTCTCCCGATTGTCCGACGAAACTGTGGAAACTGCATTTTTCCATAAAAGTTGATGAAAGAAAAAGAAAAGTATTGACAAAAATGGAACGTCTGCCTCGTTAAAGGTGAACGCATAACGGCGAGAAATATTTTCTTTTTACAGAGTCCGTAGAATTGCCAGGTTGAAATTTGCATATCATTATCGCGTTCAGACTGAATAAGATGTGAATGGGTCAGGACTATGAGGAAATGTCGAAATGTGGTGGTGCATGGCTCGTCGAGAGAGGGGATGATCCACCAGCGATGAATACGGGACATTCCATGCCACGAATCCTCCCTTCGTATTGTTACGTTAGTTTGAAGGCACTTTGCTTGCACAATTGTCTAATCGTGCTCATACGAATTGGAACATATTCGCTAGATTCTTGTAAAAGAATGACCATGTGTGAAAAAAAGAAACATTGAGAAAAATAACCGCAACACTTTCAATCCCTATGATATTGTGATATTGCAGCCCGTGCGGAAAATTGACAGGGCATCCCTAATAAACATAAGGCCCCATAAGGGCTTATTAAGTACCTTTAAGGGCCTATTAAGGCTCCTATTAAGGGCTTATAAACGCCCTTTAAGGCCCTTAAAGGCCTTTAAGGGCTTAAAGGCCTTTAAGGGCATATTTGAGGCTTTCCTTATCAGGGAAGCCTCAAATAAGCCCTTAAATGGCAATCCCCAAGGCCCTTATATGGCAATCCCAACAGGGGCCCGTGCGGAAATTGAACTAGGGCTTTGGTCGGGCCCATATAGAATTTCCCTAACTTTATTCGGGCCCTAATCGGGTAGTCTCACATGGGCCCTCAGTGGCCCTAGTTTAAATTTCCGCACGGGAGAATGAATTAAGGCCTTAGGCCACAGCAACGGGTACAATATCATGTGCGAATTTAAGAACTTTTTTCCGTATGAAAAAGTGATTCAATCATAAAATTAATTATGCATCTATTTAGTATGAATATCAAGCTGTTAAAAAATATATATATATTTTTTTCGATGTACAAAATGGCCGATTACTAATATTTTATTTTGTTATCTTTTTTTAGGCGCTCCGCGGCGTGACATTTAGCACCCACAATTTTTTACCTAGAACAAAAAACAAAAATTGTCGTCAATCTACATTAGAATACCTAGAGAAGTACGTAGGGAATTCAAAAAATATTGTTTTATTTAAAAGTTGTAGGTATTTGAACTTCAGAAATGAATTTTCAGTGAAAAATTTCGTTATCACTGCTCATAAACTGCTCATAAAATGAAAAGTTTTCGATTAATCCAAAAGTCCGAACGTATTTCTCTGCTACATGCAATTAGGAACATAACTTTTAAATTTGAAGTAAATCGAGTGAAAATTGGTGAAGTTATTTGTCACGCCAATTGGAAAAAAGGTGTTTCGAGAAGTTTCGAGTAGTCGGCCATTTTGTACATCGAAAAAAAATATATATTTTCTAACAGCTTGATATTAATACTAAATAGATGTGTAATTAATTTTATGAGTGAATCACTTTTTCATACGAAAAAAATTGTTAAATTCGCACATGATTTTATACCCGTTTCTGTGGCCTTAACAATAGCGATAGTTTTGACCATTTATCTCGGCCATTTTTTCAAATATCGCGATCATCTTAGGATCAAAATGTGCGTTTTTAGCATGCCAAGGTCGACTAACTCTTCGATTTGCGATCGGCTCAAACGGAAGATAATTTTCTACGCTTTTTAACTGCAGCTTCGCGTAGCAGATTGATCTGTAATTTTTTCTTTTCATCAACACGAAATTCTCACCTCGTTTTTTTTCAAATTCTACACGAAAAGAATTATAAAACATCGTGAAACGAAAATCGACACGAAAATTTTCGTTTTTTTGTGAAAGAAAATGGCAGTATTCTGTTAAATTCCTTATTGGGCAGAGTTCACGACGCCCGACGAATAATCAAGCCACATATAAATAAAAGGCTAAATATTGATGATGGCGCCCGCACAGATTACGGAAACGTAACGCGAGACGGGACAGAAAAAAGCCGGACGCGAGTCGCGGACTGCGGATAAAGTCGGAGACGCTTTTAAAATTGCCACCGAAAAATTTTACTTGGGCTTTCCGCTTCGTCGCTGCTGCCTTCGGCATCCAAGTATTCTCGTTTCGGATCCAGTCTACCGAAAGACTTTTCTCCTCTTAGCTTATCTTTCCGTCTTTGCATTTTATTGACGAGGACGATGACACTCGCAGAGTTTCTTCCTTCCGGGGATTTTTACCTCGCCCTACTCATCCCGCAACTATATTATCCCGTAGACGTGGAATACTTTTCATTCGATATCGCGAAAGGGAGAGAGAGGGAAATAGAAACGGTGACGAAGAGAAAAAAAACGGGGATGCAGGCTTTGGTATGGGGAAAATCGTTATACGAAGTCGCGTCTTGGAAACATATGAGCGATGTTCCTTTTTTTTCGCTTTTTTTTTTATTCAAAGTCAGCTCGATGCCACTCTCGAATTGGATGACGATTGGGAACACCGTGGGCAATTGCTTTCCGGGGGCGAGGTGTCTTGAGAATGTAGGGGAGACTTTAGTTTTTACAAAATTAAATTTAAAGGAATAAGTAAGATGATTGGAAAATCGTTCGGACATTTATTTGCATGTATATTGACAAAGAGATGTACCAAATTATATCAAGAAATATTAATAATTAAAGAAGTTATGAATAAATGTCTTGAAAGACCTTTTAAACCTGAGGGGCTCAACGGTGTACGTCATTTTAGCCACCCGATTGATACGAAACAAAAATAACGAGTTTTTTTCTTAAAATAAATAATATTGGCTAAGACTTGACCGAGCCTTTTTATGTTATCGTGTTTTGATCGTTGAAAAAAAATTGTTGAATGTTTCTTTTCTCGATTTTTCGAGGAAAAATGGCATTGTTATTTTTAATGACTAATCAAACAGCATGTTAAGAAAAACGTCGGTCAAGACTCAACTACTATTACACTGAATAAGTGTACCTAATTTCAAGTCAATTCAATCATTAGATGCCGAGAAATCGTGTACACCGTTTTGGAAAACGTAATTTCGAGAAAAAAAAGCGTTTGAAATTTTACTAGAAGTTCTATGGTTAATAATCCTAAGTTTACCTTCAATCTGCAGTTCCTGCGCTATACATTGGACCTTTTCTCTGATTCCAGTTGCCTCAAGCGACTATAGATGTTTTGAAGTTTTCACCGTAGCCTAAGCCCTCAGCATCGTCGAATGCACGTCATAGATGTGTAGTGAAAACATTTTTGCATAATCCAGACCTCAGAATTTTCTTTTGGGAAATGGGTGCAGGTCTTTAACTAATTTTTTCACAGTAATTGAAATAATCCGAAAACAAAAAACCAATTGAATTTAGTTTTTGTACCGTATTATCTAGACTTTAATCGAAGAATTCGATAAAATAATGATTTTTGAAAAAATGGTCGTCGATCGAAAGTGATCGTCAAAATTTCGGTGAAAAAAAAACACTATTTTCCTTGATATAAAAAAAGTATGCATTGAAAAAAAATCCTTCGATGAAAGACTGCCTTTTGATATACAAAAAAAATGTCTGTGAAATTTTGAGCCCATCGGTTTAGCTGTTTTTGAGATATTTTCGTCACCGATTCTGAAAAAGTAATTGCGAGAAAAACGCGTTCAAAGTTTTACGTCAGGTATATACGTAGGTTCGCCGGACCTATCTGCAAACGCTCATAACTCCCCCAATTTTCAACGGACGGACTTTAAATTTTCACAGACTATTTTTGAAAGGTTACAATATAAAAATCCGTCGAAATCGAAAATTCGATTTTTTCAAAAATTTCAACTAGGAATCCCTTAAGAAGTTTGGCCACAGTAACGGGTATAAATTCATGTGCGAATTTAACAATTTTTTTCATACGAAAAAGTGATTCACTCATAAAATGAATTACACATCTATTTAGTATCAATATCAAGCTGTTCAAAAAAAAAATTCGTTGTACAAAATGACCGACTACTAATATTTTCTTTCGTTATCTTTTCTTTAGGCGCTCCGCGGCGTGACATTTAGCATCCACAATTTTTTACCGAGAACAAAAAACAAAAATTCTCGTCAATCTCCATTAGAATACCTAGAGAAGTACGTACGAAATTGAAAAAATATTGTTTTATTCAAAAGTTGTTGGTATTCGAACTTAAGAAATGAATTTTCAGTAAAAAATTTCGTATGAAACTGCTCATAAAATGAAAAGTATTCGATTAATCAGAAATTCCGTACGTACTTCTCTGCTAAATGCAATTAGGAACATAAATTTTAAATTTGAAGTAAATCGAGTGGCAATTGTTGAAGTTATTTGTCACGCCAATTGGGAAAAGATAACAAAAGAAAATATCAGTAGTCGGCCATTTTGTACATTGAAAAAGAAATAATATTTTCTAACATCTTGATATTCATACTGAATAGATGTGTAATTAATGTTATGACACAATCACATTTTCGTACGAAAAAAAAAATTCTTAAATTCGCACCTAATTTTATACCCGTTAGAGCGGCCCCCTTAAGTGCTGTCCCTTGTAGACCTCAAAAATGGCGAAGAAATCGTCGCTTTGAAAAAAAAATCATGAAAATCTGCAATATTTCCTCCGCCTAAAGGCATCTCCCCGCATGATCGATAGTACACGTGCGGTGATGCATCAGGAGAGAACAGCTGTGGGCAACACTCCGTGGGTGTCTCTGAGGAGTCGGGAACAGCGAAAAACAGTGGCAAGGCCGTAAAAGCCCACGCGGGCATGCGAAGAAAAACTGCAATCGGAAACATCGATATTCTCCCGCCAATATCATCGATCCCTGGATCGGTTCTCATTTCAGCATTAATTTCCATCGTGAAGATTTCCCCCCGCGAATATAAGGATCTTTATCAGAGACGTGGATTCGCGGTTGTTCTTTGTCACAACGCGATACGAAAAAGCAACATATGAAATGAGTATTCCGAGTGAAAGAGCGCGCAGCGTGGATCATTCGGGTGTGGGCTGGGCGAAATGAATCTTTGGAATCTCCTTCAAATAAGAAGAGGGATTTCGTTGGGCTCGGGCATTACACAAACGCGGCCCGCCAATATTACTCCTACGCCGCGGCGCGGAATTGGAAGGGCGGATTCTTAAAGAGGATGAATGAGTCTACGACTAAAGGAAGGCACCGCGCCCGGCAGCAGGGCTGCAATGAGAAAAGGCTCCTCGGTCCTTCCTTTCTCGCGAGCCTGTCAGCAAAGTTTTCGATAAACCACAAGGGACGAGGCAGCGAATCAAGGATTCCATTCGGCAAAGTAATCTATACTATTCGCTAATATACGTGAGGAGAGCCAAGTGGCGCCACCGCCCTTGTAATTTCGCAATTTGGTGGAGTAGTCGCCTCACTTTCATCGTGTACTAAGCTGGTACAGCCCGGGAGAGCACATTTTTCTCTTAATTTTTCTTTCCTCGACAAATCCCAATATTTGTCCTACGCTTATGGAGTACCTAACTTAAGGATTACACGGCGAGGCACTCCCGATAAGATGTTTGGAAATGCAAAAATCGTAGGCGAGGGTCGTTGTCATGCGTAATGACCACATGTACGGCGCCCTGCTATAATTGGGTGATCCTGCAACTGTCGATAGGCCATATCCCACTATATGCTGAACTTTCGGTTTAGTAAAAGTCCCCACGGTTTCCTAGACAAAAATCATCTGCTTTTCGTTCGTCGCGTGCCATTTCTACATATAATAACTTTTTTTTACCCTGTTATTAAAACAATACTCTTGGTTATGCGATTCATCGCGAAAAGTCTTCCTTTTAACCCTAAAAGTTAAGGAATCTTTATGAAAAACGATCTTATGCAAAATTATCGTACAAACCAATTCGAACATCTGACTTTGATAGCCTGCAGTGTAAAAAAAATGTACCACGCATATCGTGCCAATTACTTTAAAAAGTTGCTCAGTTATTGTCGATTCATATCATTTGTGGAAATGGCATGCGAAAAACCAAAAGCGGATGATTTTTTTCAAAGGATAACATGAAAGTCGAAATCTTGAGAACCGTGAGACTTGTACTAAGCTGAAATTCCAGCATGTAGTAGGACACGATCTGACCTATTGACAGTTGTAGGATCCATTCTTTGTATATATACAAAATATATATACAATATATGTATATATACAAAAATATACTGTATATATATATAACGTATATATACAGGACACCCTGTATATATACACTGTATATATACTTTGTATATTACAGAACACCCTGTATATATACTTTGTATATTACAAAACACCCTGTATATATACTTGTACATATTGTATTAATTATCATGCGGTGCTATAATCAAAAACTAAAAGCTTTTCATTTCACTTTCCTC